>CM051024.1:63878326-64478326 GCA_027627225.1 Congeria kusceri
ACAATTTTTAAATGAAACCAACGTTTCTATAACACTTATTTGAAAGAATATACCGCGCACATATACATGTACACACACGGTAAAACAAATATTATGGCATGTACACTCTTACTCAAGTTTTAAGTTAAAATGACTTAAACGCTGTAATTTATAAACAAAGTCATACTTACGTTTTAATTTCAAGGAAAATGACTGCAGACATAGTAATGTAAGAGTATATATACTCAGTATCAAACGTCAAGTGTCCCCAATGGCCTTGTAATTCTACGCAATAATATTATTAATTAAAAAAAAAAAAAAAATCCTACAAATGTGTATGCAATAATAAACTCTGTAGCATAAAACTTAACACGATAGTTAGTTTTATGAAATAATAAAGGTGTCTGTTTTGTCAGAAATAATACACAACGTAGTTAATAAAAAACTGAAAAACTGACTAACTTGATTGAATGTTTATATTTGCTTGCTCAATTTGTGCAAGGGGCCAAAATATCATAGCATACATTTGTGCAATTCTGGGTGATGTAAGATTTACAACCGTAGAGAAATAAATTTGTGTAAATAAGCCTGCTTTTACAACATAAAAAATGACTCATGTGACGTTTTGTTAAAAAGTCCTAGTTATTTATAAAGCATAAAGACAATGTCTGAATACGTGGCTGCAATAATGATACCATTAAAAGCTAAATTTCGTCGTTGTTCTGAAATATGTACTAGTAACTGGGACAGAAGTGATTTGCAACAGACCCCTGTGTAACACTGTGACAAAGTCTTGAACGTGTTATTTGGGTGAACACAGACTGCTCTGATATGTTTTTATCTTAATCGACGTAAACATTGGCAATAAAGACCAACACATTTGCGACCTTGCGTTAATTCATTCACTCCGTTGACATGCAATACTGAATTTCTGGTTTAAAGAACACTAGTGAACTGAACTATTAAAATATCTAAACGCATCATGTTCACGATGGCATATGGTGTAGTAGATTATTTAACATCAGGCTAAATATTATCTCATTCTAGTTGAATTGAATTTTTTAACGCATAGGTACAACATTTCTGCCTAACAAAACATATTATTGTGCTCAACGGGCATATGCAAACACGCGAAAATTCGTGCTACGACGCATTTTCATCATGTACGTTTCGAACAATCGCCCTTTCGCACTGTCGCCAACACTTTTTTTTGCATTTTCGCGTTTTCCATTTGTTGCCTTGGCGCCTCGCCACCTCGACAATCTGACATGGGAGAAATCAGCCACAATATTATGAGATGTGACAACAACAAACAGACCTTATATATAACCTTCAATTTACACAATTAACGCAATTCCGAAGCAGCTTGGCTGCACTTTGCGTTTCGCCATTCTCTTTCAAGATACTGTGATATACATATTTTTTGTTCTGCTCTTTATCTACTGCAAACACAGACTCCCATGCATATATTGTTGCATCTATGTCTTATCAACATGTAATAAAGCCACAATATAGTTTCTGTTAGATAGCGAACTATCTTGAATCAAATATTTGGAATGCTTAAGTTTTTTTGCTATAAAAGTTATATTTTACAGCCATGTTATATAATTATGCATCGTATTGTTATGACGCATGCTTCGAATATACACATTTTGAATGTCATTTTCTAAAAATAGACTTCGTAACCAAGAGGTAGTTTTCGAGATGTAATGTCTTTAAAATGTGTGCACGATTACTTCTTAAGTCCAGCAGTTTGTTTTATCGGACAATGGGTCTATCAATTGCCTTGTGTGTTTAAATTGTACATATTTCATCGGAATTACTATGATATTCACAGACGGATTTAATGCAAAATTTGCATTTTAATCAATCAGTATTACCGTTAGGTGTGATAAAGAGATTTCCTCTTCGCCTTTTACCAGAGACGTAACGACAATTAAGGACACGAACATAGATGAATGAAATTTTGAAAATCATTATAACTGCCAATGTGTTAGTGTCCTAACGCATTGCCATGTTGATTGTTTCAAATGCAGAATAGAAAATAAGCCGCAACATCTTTTTGTTATTAAATCCACTGTATGTATAGTATTGCTTCTTACTTTTGTATGTGTTAGTACTAACTTAAAGCTTGGAGTGGCCTTTAAGCATTAACATTCGTGTTTCTCTTTCTTGGACGGCAATCCCATGATGCTCACCCAATTTATACTGAATGATAAACAAGCAATTCATGTTATATCCGCCAAATATTTCCACAAATCTAAGAAGGATTTACTAAATTAGTTCATTCTTTGAAGCTCTACGATCTAAGAAGCTCTCTAGTACAACTATCCAGTACTTATTTCTTACTGACGGTATAAACGAATGTAAAAATCTCGTCTGAGAAAAGAATTGCCCAACCACGATGGAATGCTTTAACTGAACGATTAAATATATTGTGTAAACACTGTTAATATATTTCAGAACAATTTATAGAAGGCCTTGCCTTTGCAATTTTAATTCGTTAGTTTTACTTATTACTTAATTCGAAATTTCGAAATTCTTCATGACGATAACAATTGACAATTATGTATAATAATAAAAATGCTTTTCAAACGACTGGTATGCCTTATGATTGTTAAACCCTTCAACGAATAAATACACGACCATTATAATTTAAATACTTAACTGCATCATTTGTCATATTCGTGTTAAAAAAGCTGCAATATTTATATATCTTTGAGCTGTGATATACATGAAACTGTATTTTGAGTTTGGTTCAGAATGCAAAAAAATACGCTTAATTAAGACAAATTTATTATTATGGATGTTAGTTTAAACCTATTTTATTTTCGCTCGATTGCATTGAAAGCCTAAAGACACTCTCGAGTACGTTTCCTGGGTAGAACCAGTACTTGGTGTCTTTGGGGGAGATTTTGAGAACGCTCCCAGAGTGGGGATCGAACCCGGGACCTCCCGATCGCAAGGCGGACACCATATCCACTACGCCACCGCGACCTTAAATGAATATTTAATGTGTTTTAAGTACTTCACATAATATTCAGCATACTCACGTTTGTAAATCTACAATGATCGTTTTAAGAAAATATGCGATGTAAAGTACGACATAAAAACTCTTACATATTTATACCAACATTGGTTGATTGCAGTGAGTGGAATTGCTATTTTCCGGCATTCTTAGACAGAGAATGTTAATCTTCAGTTATAACCACTGTGACATGTATCTCTTTATAAGAACAACATTGAAGCAAACATAATATCCATAACGATATGACCATACAATTTTTAATTGCATTTGAGATTACAAGCTTTAACATATTTTCAAATACACTTGCATTACTTGTATGTATAGTGTTTGCTAAATATAAATACAAAATATGAATGTTAGTATGATTTAAATTGTCTTGGAGTTAATAAAGTTTGCCTCAATCTTGACATTCTACGAAAATATGGCATAATAACGGCTCATGTTAAAAAAAAACGGTTTTAGTCTGAGTATGCAATTACAGTCAAAAAAGTAAAATCTAGATTGCAGGAATGCAACAAAAATTAGTATTACCGTATTTCGAAACGCGAAATCATTGTTTGGTTAGATTTTAATGTAGTTCTTAAAGTTATATTGAACCCAATTTCTGCCTAGAAAGCACACCTTTAAATTAATTATGATGCACGTTTTAACTACACGTCTGGAATGCATAAATTCACAAGACATTTCATGGCGATAATACTGGCATCAACAATGATTTTAGAAATAGTATTAAAGGACTTTATAGTGTAATGATTTTACATCATTTGATCAAGTACATAATACTTCAGCATACATGCATTTTGGGCTACAAACATCAAAAAGAGCAAACGAAAAACAAAAGGGCAGGTTTAATGCCTTTGACATGCATGAAATGCAATTTCTATAACCCTATAACCGGGAAAATATGTAATGGTCTTGCTTAAAAGTACTGAAATAGTTCTTACCGTTTGAACCTTGTGAAAATATTCTCCTTGTGTCTTTATCACTTACGAGTACATACTGATTGCATGAAATCTGTTATCTTGCCTCCAAAATAAATCAATGAAGTTATGATGTATTTCCATAGATCCATTCCAAATTATCTGCGTAATTCATATTGCAGTCTACCGATAGTTGGAAATCCAACTATAATTTTTATTAGTAAAGACAACGGATTTTCCTTTGTAGTACTGGTAGCAAAACCTGTAAAGTCTAAATGTTGAATATTTTATTAAACTGAATCAACTTGAATTTTTTTTTATAGATTTACGATTTCTACAAATTGTACAAATTTTGTACTGTGTTCGAAAATTATTTTGGTAAACACTTCGGTCTCAGTATTTATTTAGCAGCAAAACAAGTAACAGCATAATTTGATTCAGCTTTTGGCACGCTTAGTATGTTTCCAAAAATATTTAACATAAATTCCACAGAAAATTCACGTAAAAATCACGTATTTAATTTGTTCATGACACATTGTTCAACTCTACGTCTGGAAATTGTTAATGCGCATGATAATGTTGCGGGTCAGGCTGGCTGGCTTTCGCGGTAACTCCTGTGTGGTTCAGTGTCGGTTATTCTGGGGATGGCGCTGAGGCTGCTGCTGATGCTACTGGTGTTGCTGCCAGCAATGCTGTAGCTGTTCCCAGTAATGCTGCTGCCGCTGTCGATGCTAGTACCGTTGCTGTTGGAACTGCTGCTGATGATGATAATGTTGCTGCTAACGCTGCTGCTAGTTCTGCTGGTTGTTATGTTGGTGCTGCTATTGCTGTTGTTACTTTGCTGCTAAACTGATGTTGTGAGTGGTTGCGAGTGATTGCTGTTGTTAATGACACCAAATGACTAGGGTTTAAAATGAAGAAGAGTCAGAATATAATGTTCCACAAGTTTATTATGTTTTGAATAGAATATGTTATTCAGCAAATAATGTACGATGCTATAACGCAAAATCTTAGTACAATGTAACCTAATAATCTAACAGATGAAAGTATTACAATTATCGAAAAGAGGCCAATTCTGCACAAAGACTATTATATTCTGCTTAATTTGTATTTAGAAAAATTACTTATCCTATGCAAAGTATCAAATACTTAATAGGTTCACATATGACGCGCACCTAAGTATTGAAGCCGAAATTTCCCAAGTTTTAAGTGCCAACAAAATGGACAAAACGAGATGGACTTTGCCTTAAGAAAATTGTCGGAGTCCACGCATGAACGCGCGCGGGCTATTAATACTCGGACAGAGTGCAACATGTTGCACTGTGGCGTGCGACAAGTTGCGTTGTGGCATGCAACATGTTGCATTGTGGCATGCAACACGTTGCACGCCACACTTGTGCATGCAGCACTTTTGTTGCATGACGCAGCATATTGTGGCAGCTAGGTACGCGTCAAGTACAATGACTGTTACTGAAGATAAGTCTCAGTTATGTTTATAAAACACACTTAGACGTATTATTAAGTACATTTCACATCTAAAACACATCTGAAATCTGGTTTTGGATACTCTACTGAGATTAAACTTCTTTTTGTTATTTAGAAATGTCAACCGGCAGTAAACAAACTAGTTTCTATGGAACGACAAGATGGCGGACTAGAAACATTCGAAAGAACTCTGTGAAAGTATTGACTCAACAAACATCATCAAAAATCATTTCAGACCTAAACTCCTAAGCCGTTTTGTGGATAAACATACACTCTATCGAAATAAACTGACAATTGGTAAGAATTGTCTCTAAGAAAAGAATCAAGCGTATGAACAAAATGGGCTTCGCAGAAAATTAGCATTGAATTATTTACGTTTAAGACAAAACATAGATGAATTACTGGCGAAACATATGCATTAAGTAGATCGTTTCGTTAATGTATAGAGAAACGACTGCATAACCCTTGTGGTACAGCCAGTGTCTATCACGAAAGTAAGTATTAACACTAAGAGTATCAAAGGACCAAGTTTAAGAGGTAAGTGATTTAGTATTTACTATTAAATTTGATACAACTCATGTTGACTCTCATGATTAAAACTTTGCATCGTGAATAATTGTGTGTATATTGTTGAGACTTACTAGCAAATAAATATCAGCAATGAGATAATAGTATCACAAATGAGTACTTAATATACTTGCTGCAGTGCAATACTGTAATAGATTATAGTGTATATCACATACGAAGACAAATATCCTTAAAATAATAAAACAGTTCACGGCATTTTCCTATTGTAAATAAACGATTGGTATTAGTATAGGTAGAAATAATTGTAGTTCGTGTTTATGTTACATAATATGCTGTTTTCCATTGTAATATTTGTTGTTTGGCTGTTGCTCCTGTTGGGGTTTTTTTTTTCAACAGTTTATAACGAACATTTATTTTAGCTACAATTTGCTGTTGTTCTTGCTGCTGTTATGTTATATTTTCTAGTACTGGAGACTCATAAACCTACGCGATATGATATAGGTTGCGCACTGTGCGAATATACGCAACTTGTCCAAACGTATGACATACGTAAATGTTAAATATCAATTTCGTTTATAGGTTTTTGCTTATGCCATACAAATCAGTTAATTAGAAATTCGTATCTATGTTGCTGTCAAAGAGATTACATCTATTGTGACTAAGAAATCTTAACGCATATTGCTGCATTTATCTTGTAGAAATACCATATTAAATCATTAGTAATCAGGGTGTTATTTTATTTATTTCATTATTTGCATCATTACTGTAACAAACTTTACGAAATTTACGAAATAGAGTCTAGAATTTATGTAAAGAAACAAGGCAATATCATGCACTGTTTACATTTTACAAACTTAGGCATATTGGCGTTGAACATAACTGAGCAGTAGTATCATGATCAAATGTACATGTATAATTTGTTCATGTACAGGACACAATAAAAAGATACATTGTCATTGATGCTACTAGCTTACGGTGTACACGGAGTTTAATTCGGATCCCGATTTAATCTAATTTTGTATACAAAATCTTATACCTTATATATACGTGAATTTAATTTTAATATTTTCATCTTACTGAGCAGATATGACTTATTAAATTATTTAGATATTTTAAGAAACATATAAACATAAAATGCCCCAGATTATTTGATATATTTTGTTATATTTTATGTCTGCATGACAAAATTAGCCAGCTCATCTATTAGATTATTCATCCATTATAACGATTCCGAACTTGTCTCAGAAACAATTTAGGTTCTGCATTCAACATTCAGGTCGGCAGCATTATTTTCTGTTTTCATTAAACTTCCGGATTTAAATTAATTGTCGCTGTTTTTAGAACATGTGCACTTATATTCTTCTTTATATGATTTTACGGAACTGTGGTATTTTACAACATTTGAAACGGCAAACCGTACATATAATAACCACTTTGAATACATTGTGTTGACATTTCTGTTGTGATCCAACATATCCTACCCTAAATTCACCACGTTTTCCCCAGTTTCTTCGTACAGTCCACATACTGCAATAAAGGATCACGTTTGTTTTACCTCTAAAAAGACTGTATGCGAAGCAAAGTACTGATGCAATAGTTTTATTGTATGGAATACTACGTGTATGTTTTACAATGACTTCAACACTACACAGTACGACAGTTAGTAGTGTGCGGCTTAAGCAACCGCATTTAAAATAAGTTATAAAAGCATGCTGAAGTCGTGCGCGTCCAATTTCGGCGGTTCATCTCAAATTTACGGAATTACATATTTTATCTCTTGTCTCAGTGCACTTCCAGATTTGAATGGATGACATTGTTAAGACCTACATAAACACCATTTTTAAGACAAACAAGAACTTGAGACTGCAGATATCAATAACGATAATTTAATTTGCCAAATGAACTTATTTCAGCCTAAAATGCTTCTTTTCTTTGCGAGATTTTTCTTTTGTCAAGGAAGATTTTTATACCGAGAACAAACCATTCCACCGTCACTCTAACTGGTTTATTGTATTCTTTCAATGAAAGACAAATGAACCAACATAAACAAAACACCTTTGAATCGGTTGAAAGTAATTAAGACATTATATATGTTAGCACAAACGTAATCAAAAAGACTTTGATTTGCTTTTTTTATAAGTAGTATGTATGCCCAAACCCTTACATAAATCTTTCGCTTATGCACTTAAATAAATATATTTCTTAGAAAACGTTTCCCGTGTCACAATACCAACCTTCATATGGACGCGATTTGATAGTGAACAAATGGTAACAGCATAAAGGTTACCATTACGCAATGTACTGGGCCTCTTTAGAAAACGCCAACACGCCAGAACGACAAAGTAAGAGCGCCAATACGACGTTTGTACCCGCCAGAACGACAACAAGACACATAAATCTCTCGTTCTTGTGCCCATTATTTGGCGTGTTGGTGCCTCGGATTTGTCGTTCTGGCGTTCTGGCGGGTTTGAAGGACGCCAACGCGCCGACACGCCGGAACGAAAAAAAGCGCGCCGATAAGAGAAATAAGATATTTGTCGTCCTTTCATTTTGGCGTGCATGCTTAGCGGAAGGCGCCAACACGCCAAAACGAAGGGACGACACATATCTTAATTGTCGTATCGGCGCGCTTATTTGTCGTCCTGGCGTGTTGTCGTTTTGGCGCCCTTCAGACCCGCCCTACCCCAGAACAACAAATCCAAGGCGCCAACACGCCAAATAAGGACCGCCATAACGAGATATTTATGTGTCGTGTTGTCGTTCTGGCGCGTACAAATTTGTCGTATTGTCGCCCTTATTTTATCGTTGTGGCGCGTTGGCGCGTTAGAAGGCCGCCCACACGCCGTCACGCCAGAACGATAAACATGCGCGCCGATACGACAATTAAGATATTTGTCGTCCTTTCGTTTTGGCGTGTTGGCGCCCTTCAATGGCACCAACACGACAAAACGGCATGGCAGAAATCAGCCACCATAGGTAATTTTCTTTTACAGAGGCATTTTATGTGACTTTGTATAATGGACCAGATTCACTCCAAATTGTAAAGTCAGGCAGTGAACCAACTGTAATATTGACATTGTTCTCGTTTAATGTCCATCAAATAAATTGCTGATTGTAAAAACAGTTTAATACACATCAGGAAACTGTCAAGAAAATGCCTTGCAGAATAAATTACGTATTACAATAGCCTCGGCTGTCATATCAACATTTGTTGTATTCAACAAATATAACAAAACATATTGTAAACCATATCCATTCATGGCAGATGATATTAGTAACTAAAACATTAACACACTTTTTTAAAGAATAAATTGACACCGTTTCACTGTTCACTAGAAATTTCCGTAGTCTATATTATGGTGGTACTTTACATGGGCAGCCTAATGTTGCAATGACTTCTTTCCATTAGTATTGTCAGTTCATATTTGTCACACCGGACTGTTGTCCTCTTGGCTGCAATCCTGCAAACCGGAAGTCCTTGTCATAGGTCTAGTACTTAGTTTGTTGTAGAAGTATGGAGATGATTTTGAAGCAGGGCTGTTGGAGTTGAACGTGCTGGCGTACGTATTCGTGGTCGTCGCGAAGCATGGCAAGATGGTTCGAATGAATGCGTGACGATACTTTTTCGACATGGCGTTGTAAAGAATTGGGTTTATGGAGGAACTAACAAAGTACAGCACACCTGAAAACAATTCAGTACTGATTGAAAACAAATAATACAAATAATACAATTGTTATCTATGTTTTAGGTCAGCGGTCGTTTCTTTTAAGTTTCAACATTTTGAATAGTATTTATTTATTATTAAGTGTATTTTAGTTATTGTTATATTTTGTGTGCGTCTACCTTCGTACCATAACAGTGCGTCGTCAACTAAATATTTATATAAAGATCAACGTATGGGATATAGTTATAAAATAACATAATGTTTAACGTCAATCCAATTATCACACACATACTGTAAATTAATAAAAATAAAACCAATTCTAATACCTGAAATAAAATTATGTTGTAATTATTAATAATTTTATAATAAATGTTAAAATTTTATACAGTCTGTACCAGATATCTGGAACAAATGCGTCTGGATTGTCATCAGGAAAGGCGTCCACTCGTCCGCTTTGATATATAACGTCATGAGCCGCTGTGCGTGAAAGGGGGCCCAGCACAGGAAAAATGCAACAACCACAGCAACTGAAAGGGATAAACACAATTTGGATACGGACCGTATAAGTGCATCTTTGATTGGAAGTCTATATAAAAAAGTGCGCAACTACTAAAACCAAATATGCATTATTGTGTTGAAGTTACGTCATAATCCAATATAAATGATTCACATGTAAATATAATGCAATCATACATGTGGCTTACTACGCTCTATCAAAATACCTTTCATGTCATGCATTTAAATTGCACGTTCATCTGTGTTTATAACATATGTCGTTTTTTATTGTTGTATATTTTAAACCATTACATCCATTACAAAAACATGAAAAAAACATAATATATTTACTAAATACAGTTATATTAACCTCACCTAACATTTTGATGACTGATTTTCTTGCTTGGACAACTGCGTTGTTTCTGTCATGAGGAACCGGGTTGGATTTATTTAATTTTATTCCAATCAGAATGTACATAATTAAAATAACAGACATGGGGTACACGAAGAACACAAATGTTGATATCTGGAAAAAGTAGGTCATCGTCTCCCTATGTTCATTGGGCACGTTACAAATAAGTGATTCTTCCACAGGTTCGTTAGAATCGTTACGGTAGACGAAATAAAATGTCCTCGTATATATGGCATATGGGAATGCACTGATGACTGCCACGAGCCATTGAATATTTATCAATTTAACGGCTCGTGATGGATGATTAAGGACTTGCAACGTCATCGGATGACAAATTGCGAGGTATCGCTCGATTGTGAAGGCAGCTATGGTCAGCACCGATGCGTATGACGTCAATTCCTGTATATAGGACTTGATGATACAGAATGCCTGGCCTAATCTCCATGGATACGCCTCCCAGTACATGTACAGCTCAGGTGGTAGCGCTGAAAAAAATGCAAGCATACTAGATGGCAATGTGTTCACATTTGTTTGTGCATATGTTACGAAGTTATTAATCCTGGCGGGCATTCGCGAAAATAACATTAAAGCATAATACAGAGGAAGTTGGAGGAATTTTTTAAATATTTTAGCAATAACTGACACTATCAGATATTTGTATTTAGTGTTTGTCATTATGAAAGGTAGATATGGTTTTATATACATTTATTACATTAAAATACATCATATAAAACGAACGATGATGTTTTTCAACAACACCCAAATGTAGATTAATAATTAAAGGTCATCCGGCTCTTCGCCGATCGCCTATACATCACTGTCTAAACACAGACACTAAACGCACAGTAATTAAAATTGAAGCATCACTTTGGGATGGTCAATGCAACGCATTCGGGGTTTAAGCAGGTTTTAATGTGGACATTCACTTGGCCCAGAATTATACATAATACTGGCAAATTTTATTTCCACTTAAATAGAAATAAATATTTAATTACTTTAATTACAATTTAAGCACTCAATTCTTAAACGTTATCCAGAGCAACATAATGCAGTGTTTTAAGGAACAAGAAAATTAAATAAATATACTCTCTATATATATTTTACATTTTTTGTTAAATACAACGAAAATGGGTTTCATTTCAAACTACATCTATGCTTGTTTAAAAAATTGAACGACAAAACACTGGATCTTATTATAAGTCAACGACGTCCATTGAATAATCATGAAGTTCAGTTACACATTCCAATTTAAAGAAGGCAAACCATGCAGAAGAGCATGATTTTAAATTTGTAATAAACATTGAATTAGAAAAAAAATCTAATATACGAATTTGACGTATTCTTTTAAACGCAAAAATGTGGTTTTAATTACATTACAAGACCGCGAAGCGCACTTCACATAATATTATTTAACACATGTTTTATCATAAAACAAGTGTGTGAGTTACTACTGGCTTTATAGTATTTTGTCCATGTGGATGATCTATGCACAACATATATTATCTTTCAACGACATGTGCAATTCAGATATCTAGGAACCATTCACTATGATGCTGAAAGTGTACGCCATTTTTTCAAAAAGCTTAAAACATTTACAGCAGACATCATAAAATGATTTAGACTAATGACAAGACTCATCGTAAACCAATTAAAGTTGAAATACGACGCATTTTAGCACGATCATAGTTTACATTGGTAAGGATAAAATTGTAAGCTACCTAACATTCTCGGGAATAGTTTCATGTTTGCAAAAATGTATCGACAAAAGGCTGTTATAATAAAGTCGATGCAAAATAGTAACATTTATAATGTCAACTATATGTAAATTTGAAAAATGTGAGTGTGTATGACAATTTGTGCATATAACAAAATACTTAATAGTCGTGCTACTTCATTTAGCACAAGACATGCATCCAAATTCAATATTTTATCCTATCACTACAGCCGAATCGTTCGGATAACAACCCATCGTATCAACATAAGCTTTATCCTATCACTACAGCCGAATCGTTCGAATAACGACCCATCGTATCAACATAAGCTTTATCCTATCACTACAGCCGAATCGTTCGGATAACAACCCATCGTATCAACATAAGCTTTATCCTATCACTACAGCCGAATCGTTCGAATAACGACCCATCGTATCAACATAAGCTTTATCCTATCACTACAGCCGAATCGTTCGGATAACGACCCATCGTATCAACATAAGCTTTATCCTATCACTACAGCCGAATCGTTCGAATAACGACCCATCGTATCAACATAAGCTTTATCCTATCACTACAGCCGAATCGTTCGGATAACGACCCATCGTATCAACATAAGCTTTATCCTATCGCTATTTTTAGGACACGTTTATTCGACTGTTATTTTTTCGAACGTTATATAGTTCAATGTGACGCCATTCCAAATGATGACATTTGTAGTAAAAAAAAAACAGTGTTAAAGCTGGGAAACCAACGTTATTTTTTTTTGACATATTTTCACGCCGTGTGCATGTTTTATGAGCATAGCATAATAGGATAAATTGAATATTATATGAGTGTTGGATAAAGATGAAGTTTATCATGCTCGGCACGAAACAATTGGGCGCTTGGCAAGCCTCGCTCTCATCTGTTTCTAAGCCTCGCATGATAAACTTCATCTTTATCCAACACTCACCTTATATTCTCTATATAATCACACATCAATGACCAAGAGATAAAGGTCTTAAAAGTGTAGAGACGGTGTGTGACATTAGTCGTGAGGTTGTTATTTTTACATTAATTACTGGTTCTATCCAAGAAACCTTCTCGAGAATGTTTTAATTGGGCAATTGATAATATCTAAGCAATAAATTCTTGGTTTATATTTAAAAATACTTACCAAGAAGAAGGGTGAGCAAATCCGATATAGCAAGACTGAACAGATAGTAGTTGGTGGCCGTGTGCATTGACCTGTTAATAAAACAATGCTTCTATAAAATATAGCCACACAAAATAATAAAAGAAAACGAATAGGTAATAGTATAGTTATGCCTTCAGGTTTGATTTTGTCATCTTATTTTTAGCTGAAAAATTTATATTATTAATGTTAATTGTAAATAATAATCTCTACATAAATACTGAAAATAAATACTAGCTCTCGATCTTTAAATTAGAGTCTTGCAATTAAAACACTTTTTTAAGTGAGCTTTTATTTATCATTAATACAAATAATTGCGTTGTCAATGTTTTAGGCTGATATTCTTAATTTGTAGATAGACAACTAGCATTGGTTTAACTTCAACCAGAAGAACATTGTTCATAACGTACATAATATATGTGTACTTGAAGCCTGCTTGGCGATTTAGGTCACGGAAAATGTGTCTGTGTATACACTGCTATATATCACAATTAATAAGTCTCCGTGAAAGATACGAATAGTAAAATATAAAGATCTTGTAAAGCTAATATGACAAGCTAAGAAATAAAATTCATTGTATTCTTAGTTATGCTTACAGTAATAAAACTTAATTGGTAACATAGCAATGTAGGTCTGATGTTTATGACTTGGAAAGAGGTTCTAAAACCTGCTCTCTTGCATTCATGCGGAACAAGTAAAAGGTATCTGCTGCATGGATAATTGGCAGAGAAAATAGGTTTTCAAACAAATAAAAGCTCACTGAGAATAACAATGTATTGTAAGCCAGTTTTTAGAATTGTATGTTTATCTGGTCAAAACGGAAATCTAATACACATAGGAGAAACATACGTATATTTATATTGATAAAGTGCTTTTTGGTCATATGATACACTTTATTCCATCTTGTCTCTATTATGAAGACATGTTATAAAAATCAAGCATTTAGACGTAGATTTTAGCTGAATTGAGTGATTTTATTAGTGATATGTCAGAACATGCGTAGTTTAATCGTTGTGAAGTGAGTATGATCATTCGCTTATATCAATTTGACTACTGCGTTGTCTCCGGGTGGCATCAATTTGCCGGCTTCTTTCTCTTGTGTGTGTATCGCCGGTAGTTCCTTCAGCATTATATTTCCCTTTCTAAATCGTTTAATCGGTGCGAATCATATTATATTGTTCTATATGTATTTTGATGGTTCGGGTATCCGTGCGTGTGTTGACATTGCAAAATAAGGGCAAGACTTGAATTAATTATGACATTGTCTGAAAAAGCATATGCAAGAATGTGGCCATTAGAAACATTCCGTTGTTGGCCTGATGTTTATCAGCGGAACTAGGACGCATGGTGAAGAACAAACTCCATGTGGAACACTTTGTCATCGTGAACGTGTTCACTGGGTGAACAACAGATGTTCTGGGATATGTAACGACTGTAATTGACATTATAATTTGGCGCTAGAGTCTAATTACCAGTCGACGTTGGACCAACATTGCCGTCCTATGTTATCGATATTTTTTCTAGACGTTTGAAATATGGTGTTACTGGTATGAAACCATTTGGACAAAAAGTAAAGTATAATGCATCATGATGTTTAGTATATAGTTTGTACATATCATAGAAGAAAATTTTTGCAAGAAAAACAATTTACACACACGCACTTTCATACTTTCATAAATATAGAATATAAAATTGTAAATTTAAAACTATATAGTGGTAAACATAATAGATGTTTGCAAACAGACCTGTTTAAGTGCAATATTATATGTAGCAGTGGATGCATGACAGAAGTACCAATCATGAGATCGGATAAAGCGTGCCATATTTATCTTTCCAATACATCTATGACATAAGAAACAATTATTTAGCTAATTATGTGTTTGACCTAAGTAGGAGTGGTTATAAATCTCATAACATATGGTCACTTGACGATACGCTATGGGATTTATAACCACTGGTCAAACTTAGACAAACACCGATTATTTTACAAGACATCTCCGCCAAATAAATTAGTCTTAGCATGCTGGTTTCTGCATTTGTTGTTAAATGCTGTTTCCGTTCGCACAGTGCTCTATATCATATTCTATATCACGGATCTGCGACTATAATTGTGCATGTAAGATGTTCCATACGTTGTCTCTTTAACAATTATAAAAATGGAAACCACAGCAATAACAAAAACAATCAAATTGTTCATTTATAAAAGGTACCAATGTTCCAACTTTCACATTTCAATTATCATGCAGCTAGAACCCATTGGGTTTATCAGCAGTTTCTATCCGTGTTGACGAATTTATTATATTACCGTCTTACTGAGATACGTTTTTCTACAGAAAATAGATATTTCTATGCATATATTGGTGCATCATTATCATAGTTAATAAAACCACTGTCTAGTCAAAGTATCATTACTGTTTTGATAATAAACCAGCTGTTTAAAAGTAATTAAATTATATAGTTATTTGCACTATCATCGAAAGTCCAATATATATTTTGGTATAAATTGTATTTAATAGCACAAGAACGCCATCTACGTAAAAAGAGGTTGTTGTTAATGACATGTTCAAAAGAATGATACATATTTTACATATTTGTTTTAAATAATGTCTCCAAGTCTCACGATAATTTCGTCTGTTATCACACACAATTACTTGTTAAATCCAGAAGTTTGTATTTGACAGTCAATATGTCTGTCTACCGCCCTTTGTACTTTAAAAGTGCATTTTTATCAAAACATCTCAACAAGTATTGAATCATTTTTTTCACAGGCGAATTATCGATGATTTTGTATTCAAGTAAAACCAATTACAAAATTTCACATGCGGTTGTTGTTGTTATGTTATGTGTAGTATGTCCATACCAATACTGTATTGGCATTATAAGCATGTTTGGAAGCATCACTAGATCAACAAATACATTAAACGAATATTATTTTGTGAGCAATTCATCGGTCTTCAAAAAAACACATATAATTATAAAACTACATGTGTAAAACAGCAATAATAACAATGCACTTTTAAATCAAAGTCCGTAAAATATTGTTGTTTTGTTTTAAGTCTGGTTATTAAATAACGTTATATTTATTTTGTTTAATTTCATTCGTTAATTACCGGTCTAGATTGTCTGCCCAAGCCAATATACCGGCGCCACATAGAACATTTTCGGACTCGAACATCGATGAATGAAAATTTGAAAATTACAAAAGCCTCCACTTTCCTAGAACACCAACACATTTGTAATCCAATCGGTTCCAACACAGTTGTTTATTTTAGCCAAGGCTGCAAGAGTCATTATATTTTCTTTGGACAAGAACTCACTATACTTTTCGTACACAGTTGATTTTTTATACAAATAAAATACAGTGATCTAAGTAAAAAAAATGCAATGTCTAGATACTTATTACGATACGAATACACAAATTATTATGGTCACATAAAATTGAATAATACAGAACATTTTGTAGTAAATTATAGGGATACCAAAACCACAATGTGATAGGTAACAATGAATTGAATAGCACAGTGTTCTCGGTCAATCGTAATCAACCAAAATACCAGATAAAGTTCCATTCCGGAATTCCTCTTGCTCCTGTTCTTCCAAAGTTCATCAATGAATCATTTTTTGAAATGAAAGACTGGTAGCGATCAAACAATGTTTTCCAAATGGACACTACATATTTACCAGACATTTCATGTTCATTCTGCCAAATATTTTTGCACAGCTAAGATGAGAAAAGTCAATGACAAAATGCTTTAACAGCAAGTTTAACTTTATTATATATGTTCCAACATACCGAATAATTGATGAACAATATGTTGTAGTGAAACGTATAGAAACATTTGGAAGTGACGATTTATATTACTTTAAGTCCGTATTCAGTTTCAATACATGTCAGAAAATTCATTGCATTAGTTTTGTGTAATTTAAACCGACGGATTTGATTAATTAATCACATATGTAAGAACAACAGTTAAATAAAAAAAAGATAACACCAATGTTTAATAATTATAATAGTGTATTACTACACTACGTATTATATTGTTTACAAAATTACAATATGATAAAGAATTTTATACTGTTTTAACCTTGAGATAAGTATCTCCTGCGGCTTTTTTTCATTATTGCTTACCTTTCAGAAAACAAAAACCTTTATCTTAATGCAAAATACACACTTGAAGTAATAATTTATTTTAAAATACACACTACAAATTATCGGTAGAATGCGTATTGTAGTGTTGCGTTTGTCAAACTTCATTAAATAAGAAAATTTGTTTTACCAACATAAAAGTGTAACGCATGTATGTCATGGATACCAGTGCAGATCAATAGTATTTCAAATTTTACTTTATCCGAACAAGAGATTTTACCTCTTGCAAGAATGATTAGAAAACTGTAAAATCCAATGTTGAATATTTCAGTAGTGAATAATGCCTTAATAATTAGTTATGGCGTCATAGGGTGTCCAATTTGAAAAAAAAAAGACAGTCTATAGAAATAATTTCAGTAATAAACGTACAACATATTTGGGAGAGATAAGAATGTTAAGTGTATGCAACTAAAGTGTAATTTCACTTTCCGGCATTACTTCAAAACGAGTGTTAGTTTATAAATATAATCACCTCGCAATTAAAACAACATTGTAACAAGCATAATATCCTTAATGACATTAACATTAAAATTCCGTTTAAGTAGATAAACGTTTTCATAATTCATATTCTGTCTTTCAGAATTTACAAGTTTTGATGTATTTTACTATATATAAAAACAAACTACTGTACGTTTTGCGAATCGGTCAATGAGGATTTTAGTTGTCTTGATGTTAACTGTAAAACTGATATTTATGAATCCAGCTATAATTCGTTTGTCATATCTAAAAACGTCTGAATCAGCGTTTGACAGTGTTATAAGGTTTCACAAATTATTTCAAAGATATTCACCGAGAAAAGCATACATTTGAATTGCTCATGATACATGTTTAGCACCACGTTAAAAAATTTAATACTATATTCATGATCGTTAATCACTGTGTGAATATTATTGAAAGACTTACAAGCAAAAGACTCTCGCAATTCGATTATGCTTAGCTAGGGAGAAGTTGATATACTTGTTAAAAATATGCAGAAAACGTTTAGTTGTATTCTGATATTTAGATACTGTTTATATCAAATGTAGATACGAGAGAAAATGTCCTTGAAATAATAAAACAGGTCAAGGTATTTTACCTATGTAAATATACTATGTGTATGAACATCGGTGAAAGTAATTGTAATTCTTATTGTTCGCCAAGCTGTGTTTCATGTCGTCGCATTTTGTTTGTACATAATTCTTATTTCATGACTTAAGTTTTTATGTGCTTAGTTAAGTCCATACTGTTAATAATAAACATATCGTTTTCAGTAGTAATAATTGCTATTTTTGCTGCTGTTATTTCATATTTGGAAGAACTGGAGTCTTATATACATACGCAATATGCGATATACTCCGCTGTCTGCGTATATGTGATTTGTGCAATTAGTGTTGGCAATGGTTAAGACATACGAAAATGCCATCTGGAATTCACTGCCACTGTAAAATGATAGTTCGTGCTGAAGGTGTTGCCAAAGAGTTTGCAATTATTATGCAATCATTTTACATCTATGAAACCCAAACAAGTTCATTCTGCAATCGTCTCATAGCTGCCAGCCAATCAGCTTTTTATGGGCAATAACAATGTTGAGGCACAAACCAATGTTCAAGTGATATAAAATAAGTGATTGTGTTTAATCGAGTTCATGCTTTCTGTGACAATTTTCGGTGTATTTGTGCTATAAAGTCTAGAACTGGGTCAGAAAAGCAAACACCACAATTTCGTGCACTGGATTCGATTGATTGTCATGGCACAAATACGAGCATTATTACAGTGAAATGAATTAAATTTAGATAATGTAATTTAATTATCATGAATATAGTTAGTTAGCCATACAGATAAATGCTTTAACAACTGTATATGTATATATCGGTTTTTCTAATTAATAGAAAAGGACAACACAACCACCATTGTACAATTGCGTCTTACTGTTTAAAAGTCTTCATCAGCTAAGAATCGCTTTAAAATGTGTATGACGAAGAATGATACTCGCACACTACTACCATTCAAATAATGACAGTGATGTGATATGTATAAGGTTACTACAGTTGCTTTCATCCAATTGAACATACCTTACAAATATTAATAAAAAATAAAAAAAATACAATAAATCAATGTCCATTAAAGAATTAAAATGCAATACTATTCAAATATCGATATGTTGAAAGATTGATAATTGGCTGCTTAGAAATGTACATGTAGGAAATAAAAGGAAGACAGAACTTGTTCTTCAAAGGATGTGTTTCTCATAGTTTTGATAACCGAAGCATTTTGGTCTACTCAAAACATTTTCTGTGTCAAATCAATCACGTTTGTCCTGGCTAGAACGTGTATTTTCGAATTTGTAGAAATATAAATTCACAGTATAACTAAAAACGTATAAATAATATTTAATTCACACGAATCTGCTTAACATCTGGCCGAAAACAAATGTTTAATTAATTTGGTTAATCAGCATTTGATGAAATTTACTCATGAAAAAAAAATCAATGTGATGTACAATTGAAATGCACAACGTTTAGATCTCTTATTGTTGATATTTTTATGGACATATTAACTGTCATAACCAGTTTAAAACTAATTAAACACTATTTATATTGTCAATGGCGTATTGTTGCAACATTTATTGTTGGCCCCTAGTTTAGATACACCTTATGCAGCTTTTTAGTTGTAGCATATGAGGCACTGGCACGTTGCTTTGGTGGTGCAAATATGTGCTTTGTCTGCAACTATTTATACGTGTTCATTCGAAAATGAAAGTATGTTTTAATCCTGCTTTGTTGGCATCCGTGCTGTTATTTTCAAGATTCCGGTGTTCATAAAGGCACTCGGATTAAGACTTATTGGTTCGAAAGATCAAACCAAGTGCATGCCTTGCTACTTAATCTTGCCTGTCTCTAATCGTGCCAGAAGTATGCATGTAACTCATATGGTATCTTACAGCAAGAACTTATGCTGGAATTGCAAAAAAATAACTTTAAAATTCGAGAATGAAGGAATTTCAGCAATAATAAAATAAAACTTAACATGTATTGCTCAAACCATTTCTTTTTGTATCATCTGTAATCCGAAATAAGATAAATTAATGCATCACCGAGGTACAATTAAATTTCACAAAAAAAATTGTAGTGCTTAAATTTCAACTTCAAAAGAACGTTTTTTACATTTATTATCCCTCGAGACGAATATAAACTGACATAATTTTATGAGCGAGTTTATTCATAGTGAATGTTTAGGTGTATGGTCGTAATTTAATAAAGTGATATATATGAATCTTTATATTAAATATAAATAAACATACAAAATTTATGCGATATGTTGTTCACACACCCAAATGCTGTTTTGTCTGAAATAGTTGATAACATGGAGTTCTTCTCTCATATTTATGAAGCTCCTGTATCCAAATATAATCTGTCCAGAGATATTGTTATCAACCAGGCGGAAAATGATAGTCGTGGAATAAATTTTTATAAATGAACTGTTAAAGTCGTTAAAAGAATATATCCGCGTACACATACGAACACACAGTATTTCTTAAGTTACGTGTTAATACACATTTTGTGCATGCACGCAAACTTAATCATATTGCATCATATGGTGGTCTGACTTGGCATTTCATTCACACTCTGCCTCATGTTCTAAGTTAAAATGACTTAAACGCTGGAATTTATAAACAAAGTTATAATTATGTTATTATTTCAAGGAAAATGACTGCATAAATAGTAATGTAAAAGTACATACATACTCAATATAAAACGTCATGTTTCGCCAATTTTCTCTTGTATTTACGCAATTTAATATAATTCAACAGACATAAAGTCAATACATGAAAATGAAAAACATCATAAAAAAGGCTATTGCAATAATAAACTCTGTAGCATAAATCTGCACACTAGTGTTAGTTTTATGTAATAATTAATGTGACTGTTTTGTCAGAAACAACTACAAAGTAATTCCTAAAATACTGATAAACTTGATTGAATGTTACTATTTGTTAGCTCGGTGTGTGCCAGTGCCAAAATATCGTATCACATGTATACATTTGTGTCAAGGTCCTAACACTGACACGGTTTTAGTTCCGTATGTTCAGCATATTTTAGCTAAGAGTCATGACGGAACGCAAAGAGATAACATTTCTGGCGCTTAATTGTTCAAGCATCACACGAAAATTACCGCTTGTGTTGGACATAAATTTAATGGCTGGCCATAATATTAACGTGTTATTATGGCAATGGCAATTTAGGACGTTCTAGGAGATGTAACAATTTAGGTTTTCAACCTTAGAGAAATCAATTTGTGTTTAGGTTGCTTTATGTACTGTTTGCACATTATTAGGCACTTGGGAAACATATAAAGAGGAATGTTAAATGAGTGATGCACATCAATTGTTAAAATATACACATTATTAATTACGATATGTACCATTCCACTAACTGTACCTAATTAAGCGAGCGAGCATTTAATTCAAAAATGACGACTACCTATTAAAAATGTGTTTTGACGGTTGGGGTAATCTATAATATGCATATCTTGTTCAAACTGTGGACAGCCTTTATTCATATAAATTTTAATTGTGTGATGCACAATACCTTTAAGTTATTAAGTATGGGTACATGTATACATGTTTTCCCTTGAGAACCATCAATGGAAAAAGTTATCCGAAAACAAAATGTGGGTAAGAAGTGCATATACAATTAAGAAATTAGTAAATACAGGTCTAGGTCTAAACTAGTAGTTTTTTTTATAGATTGATGCGTAAATAAATCTTACTATGAAATATGTTAATATTGTAGAAAAAAATACAAATAAACAATGTTTATAATATGTCTGACCGGTGCAACTCGTACTTGTTCAGTTTGCATATTTAGATTCTAGCTAACATTTCCTTGGAAATATTTTAGTGCGGCAATGCTTTAGTGCATCACACAAACATAAGTTATAATTAAACAAATATTGTATCGACTCAATAGATAACAAGGTTTAATTATGTACAACATTTGGCAATTAGAGCTATTTCTTGTTATTCTGAATTAATTCTATTGTGGTGCATCGTGTTGTGCTTAATATATATTGATAACTAATTGACCGACTAGACGTGATACAAATAAAGTATTAATACATATTGATAACTAATTGACCGACTAGACGTGATACAAATAAAGTATTAATATATATTGATAACTAATTGACCGACTAGACGTGATACAAATAAAGTATTAATATATATTGATAACTAATTGACCGACTAGACGTGATACAAATAAAGTATTAATATATATTGATAACTAATTGACCGACTAGACGTGATACAAATAACGTATTAATATACATTGATAACTAATTGACCGACTAGACGTGATACAAATAAAGTATTAATATATATTGATAACTAATTGACCGACTAGACGTGATACAAATAAAGTCTTAATATACATTGATAACTAATTGACCGACTAGACGTGATACAAATAAAGTCTTAATATACATTGATAACTAATTGACCGACTAGACGTGATACAAATAAAGTATTAATATACATTGATAACTAATTGACCGACTAGACGTGATACAAATAAAGTCTTAATATACATTGATAACTAATTGACCGACTAGACGTGATACAAATAAAGTCTTAATATATATTGATAACTAATTGACCGACTAGACGTGATACAAATAAAGTATTAATATATATTGATAACTAATTGACCGACTAGACGTGATACAAATAAAGTCTTAATATACATTGATAACTAATTGACCGACTAGACGTGATACAAATAAAGTCTTAATATATATTGATAACTAATTGACCGACTAGACGTGATACAAATAAAGTCTTAATATACATTGATAACTAATTGACCGACTAGACGTGATACAAATAAAGTCTTAATATATATTGATAACTAATTGACCGACTAGAGGTGATACAAATAAAGTCTTAATATATATTGATAACTAATTGACCGACTAGACGTGATACAAATAAAGTCTTAATATATATTGATAACTAATTGACCGACTAGACGTGATACAAATAAAGTCTTAATATCCAAACGCTACTAACCAAATGTTTCGCTAAGATTGTTATTTCCAAAAATATTTCTTATCAAAATAGTTCTTATTCAATACACACACATGTATGTTAAACATAATAAATACAGATATAATATTAACATGAATGCTTACTGTTGTTATGACTTAATATTTCTGTAACAACTAAAAAGAATATAAAACATCTTATTCCAGCCACGACTTCGTTCCCAACTGTTATCATTTAGATATTTGTATACCATGAATTATAGTGAACAGTCTTTTTAATGTTAGTCTATGATTTATGTGTATGCCTTTTTGTTTTTGCTGTTGTTGTTGTTGTTGTTGTTGTTGTTTTCTTTGAGTTTTCGTTAGGTTAGCTAATAATAACTATGATATTGCATTTTTTAATTTAATTTATCCCTATATTTCTCAGATATTTTTTAATATACGTCACACTGGTATTGATGGTTTGTTTACGCGTATATTGTTATAATAAGTATAATAATTACTTTGATTTATTTCTGTTGTTTTAAATTAAGTTATATGTCTGTATAAGTCTTACAATCCAACGGTATTACTATTGTATATATCATGGCAAACTATGATAAACATGGCTTTGATAGTATTGCATGCAATACAGGAGTCCCCTACCGGTGAAAACCCCTACTCATTAAACATTGTGCAATACCGTCAAATCGCCCTTTATCTGCAGATGTACAAAGTTTCATATTCAAATCCCATTTGTCACTGCAGTATTTAGTGGTTGTTTTTTCTATTTAAGTAACATTGACCAGACATTCGAGTTACTTTTTGAGTTATTGCAGTACTAAACTGACAGAGGGCAATCATATAGTCCATTCTGTGTACCAAGTTTCATGATCATATGTTCTTTTCGAATTATTACAGTATTAAGTGTATTTCTATTTTAAGTAAAAGTCACGTAACCTTGGAACTCTGGTGAAAAATAATGGTTCGTGTACAATCCTCACCTTGCTCTTTCTATGTATACAAAGTTTCATCAAAGTATCTTCAGTACTTTTTGAGTTATCGCAGGATCCAGGTTTTAGGGACAGGACAGACAGACAGAGTGAGTCCGACGAACGAACAGACAGACAGAGGCACACAGACGGAGGGCAAACCCATAGTCCAATCTGTGTACCAAGTTTCATGAAGTTTCATGATCATATCTTATGCACTTTTCAAAATATTACAGTATTCAGTTTATTTATATTTTTAGTAACAGTCACATGACCTTTGACCTCTGGTGAAAAATAAAAGGTCGTGCATAATTCTCACATTGCTGTTGCTGTTGTATGCAAATTTTCATCAAAGTGTCTTCGGTACTTTCCGAGTTATCACATGATCTAGGTTTTGGGGACGGACGGACAGACAGACATACGGACAAAGACAGAACAACACACAGACAGATGGCAAACCTATAGTTCAATCTCTGTACCAAGTTGCATTGTCATATATCTTATGTCCATTTCGAATTATTACAGTATTTAGTTTATTTCTATATTTTAGTAACAGTCACGTGACCTTTGACTTCTGGTGAAAAAAAAAGGTTCTGCATAATCCTCCCATTGCCACATTGCCGTTTACATGTATACCCAGTTTCATCGAAATAAGTTCAGTACTTTTGGAGTTATTGCAGGAACTAGGTTTTGGGGACGGACAAAAATACGGACGAACATATAGAGTGACACACAGACGGATGGCAAACTGATAATTCACTCTTTGTACCAAGTTTCATGGTTATATCTCATATACTTTTCGAATTATAACAGTATTTAGTTTATTTCTATTTTTAGTAACAGTCACGTGACCTTTGACCTCTGATAAAAAATAAAAAGTCCAGCATAATGCTCACATTACCGTTTATATGTATACCATGTTTCATCGAAATATCTTCAGTACTTTTTGAGTTATCGCAGGATCCAGTTTGTTTTAGTTTATTTCTATTTTTAGTAACAGTCACGTGACCTTTGACCTCTGGTAAAAAATAAAAGGTCGTGCATAATACTCACATTGCCGTTTATATGTATACCAAGTTTCATCGAAGTATCTTCTGTACATTTTGAGTTATCGCAGGAACAATATTTTGCGGACGGACGGACCCAGTTTATTTTAGTTTATTTCTATTTTAGTAACAGTCACGTGACCTTTGACCTCTGATAAAAAATAAAAGGTCGTGCCTAATACACATTGCCGTTTATATGTATACCAAGTTTCATCGAAGTATCTTCAGTACTTTTTGAGTTATCGCCGGAACAATATTTTACGGACGGACGTAGTTTATTTCTATTTTTAGTAACAGTCACGTGGCCTTTGACCTCTGGTAAAAAATCAAAAGTCGTGCCTAAAACTCACATTGCCGTTTATAAGTATACCAAGTTTCATCGAAGTATCTTCGGTACTTTTTGAGTTATAGCAGAAACAATATTTTGCGGACGGACGGACTGACAGACGGACGGACGGGCTGGCGAGCGGAGGGCAAAGCTATAGGACCCTCCGGTGAAACACCGGTAGGGGACTAAACATATATATTACATGGTATATATTACAAGGCCCCTAAGTTTATCTCAACATATTTAACATAAGTTTCAATTTTTGTCATCTTTTTTTTGTTTCGTTAACCAGATCTACCATTACATTCGTGAATCCGTTTACAGTGAGTAAACATTAGTTAATAATAAGTTGATAAATAAAACACACATAGCTTAATACCATTTACATAATAAAAAAAAAATTTAATAAAATATGATGATTTAAGATTAATGATAAGATAGTTCTTATAATGTTTTTGGAATGCGGCAACTAATACATTAACCTTCCGTCATGTTAGTTTGATGTAATCAATTGGATTTGTAATCAAAATTCTCAAAGAAAACATAATTGTTTTAAAATGATAGTGTTGTAATTGTTGTTTATTGGTTTCTCAAGACCCTTACTCATAAATATATCTGTGCAATTGTGTTTACTTTCGATGCGTCAATCTGAAATAAAAGTTTACCTTGTAAACATCAATCTTTGAATTTCACACAAAACATACGTTTAACTAAAATTCAGGGTTTCCTTCGGCGCCTTTATAAACTTGTTATTGTTATATAATTGTGCAAAGAACCTTGTAAACAGAACACGTAATCGTCGACAGAGCGCATGTTTAAACTATTAGGTTTATACCCAGTTTCATATCCAGCAGGGATAATAATAAATAGACACAGAAAATCTTCACTCTTTCCTAAAAAACCAAGCCTCGCGTAACCAATTTGGAATCTAATTTAAACAAATCATAATTTACGTATGGTCACAACAGACATGTCTCCAGATCGAAAACGTAAAACAACTTTACACTATGAAATAGGGAATCTGGTAAATTATACAATTTATTAGGTTTATTTGCTTATAGTATGTGATACTAATATTTCACGTGCATAACGAATACAACCTGCGTATTCGTGCAAAAATATTATTAGAGCTATCTAAATGAACATGTCAATTGTGATATTCAGTCAATTGTATTGATGCAAACAAATTTTTAACATTATAGTAAAATGTGTATTATTTGAGAGTAACACACGTTATAAGACAAAGAAAAAAGTAAAACAGCCAAAGCTTGAGTCCAAAAGATGCCATCTCCTACTACATCCGACATACCAATGAAAGATAAATGAAACCCGAAAAACCAAGCCTCGCGTAACCAAGTAGCAATCAACACACATATATTACCAAACAATATACCTAAATACCAAACAGCACGTACTCAAATATAAAACTACACATAATTCAACCCAAATACCAATCTATATATATACACATACCATACCAAATATATCCAAGTACCAAATATAAAATACATCAGCAGGAGAGCCCCCTTAAGAACATCACACGCTCCTTTATTTCAGGCAAGTGGTCAATTGACCAGTAGATACTTGTCAACCAAGGGCTGAGTTGACCAATTATGGGTGTATATTTCAGTGTATAATAATAGCCCATGGTTGCATAATCCAATCGAATTACTTCAAACCCTTGGACAAACAACCTTGGATAAACAGAAAGGCGGAGCGATCGATGCCTGTCTACTGGTTAATTGCAAAAAAGCCACAAAGCAATAGGAACGACTCGAACGAAACACAAAATACAAATATGATTTAAGCTGGGGTCACCGTATTTGGATAGCCAATCCAAAGCCTTTGGAGTTTAAATAAATAATCAACTTATAGCATTGTATGTCACATTAAATAGAAAAATGTGAATATATAATTTAAATTAATTACATTTTAATTTTTAAATAGTCAAACGTTTACCAGGATAGCGACAGTATTTCTGAAGCAAGTTAAGTGGAATAAAAACGAGTATCAACTACAAGTCTTCTTTTTACAAGATTTCATAATATAGAATCATATAGTTTATATCTCAGATCATTTTCATGTTATACATGAAGAAGCCACCCGCATCCTAGAACCAATCCACACATATCCAGCTGCAAAACACACACATCCAAATACCAAATGTGTTTAATGACAGCAGTTAATATTTTTATATTTGCAATAACTGATGGCCATGATTGAGAAGTATGACATGCGAAATGCAATATGAAATATGTTTCATCTGTCAACTGCTATTTCATGCTAACGAGTTTGCTAGATGAGTAATATCGTTTCATTTACTATATTATTCTAAAGAAATAAGCTTATTTCATTCCAGATCTGTCTATAATGTTCTTTAACGTCCGAGTCAATCAGTTCTTTTATCGCTTAATTTTCATCAAATAATGGTTAGCTTCTTTACTTTTGTTTGAGTTTTTACAAATTGTTTTTAACCTTGTGGTTCTTTGTGCCAAATAATATAGGACTGGGTCCCGTAAAAGAATGACGACAGCTTCCTGCTCTTTTTAGATACTTTTTATCTCATTTAGCATAAAACAGAAGTTATGTAATCTTTCATAACGAGGATGTTTTTTTTAAGAATTCTACCAAATATATTAATTTATTTACAATTGTGGATGCAATTTTCTTTAAATAAAGAGACTGTGAAATATTTATCATTACTTTCAAACGTATATGTATGCATAAAAGTTAATAAATGTGACAGAACATCATTGTATATATTTTGGGTGACGTACAAAACAATTACGGTTTTCATGTCAGTAAACCAATTCCTCAAATTCCTCAAAGGTTGTCCCTTTTAAAGAGATTTCAATCGCAAATGAACATTCACTCGTGTATTGGACATTCTTTTAACGGTAGACTATTGCATAAATGTGTAATAATGTCATGTTAATCGTCTAGGCAATATGACAATTTTTTTTAATCTTGAGACAAAACCATGTGTGTCTGGCTTGCTTATATGTGTGTATATATGAATTTTCATATTAATAAGTTTCGAAGAAAGCAGATAAAAGTGACAAAATATCTTTAACGCATTAAAAAAAAAAAAAAAATGACGAAAAATAAACACTAACATATCGAATAAATAAACAAACACGTTTGTTGACTTCTATACAGTTTATTAGTGTTGTATGACCAACAATGCTGTTATTTCAGCACAAATGGATGTATTGAAGTGTCCGGCTGTTTTGGCTTGAGGGTTGTCAATTGAGATATTCACAACGATATTTATGATTGCACTTTTGATAATGCTTATTTTGTAATCAGCAATTTGTCGCCGGGTGGTAAAAAGTGTGCAGCCAGTCCGGGACTCGAACCCGGGACCTCTCGCTATCTGGGCGAGTGCTCTACCGAGTGAGCTAACTGGGCCGCTTACACACAAATCACCAATCCCGCTATAGTTCGGTACCGTGACATTCTCCTCTGCCAAGTTGGAATTCGTCCTTGAATTCGAGTCATAGGGAACAGTATAAACCTGATCCCGACGAACCCACTGCAGGTTCTATGGAGAACTGCTCGTGCCACGGCCCCACGTTGGGCGCCAAATGTCGCCGGGTGGTGAAAATTGTGCAGCCAGTCCGGGACTCGAACCCTGGACCTCTCGCTATCTGGGCGAGTGCTCTACTGAGTGAGCTAACCGGGCCGCTTACACACAAATCACCAATCCCGCTACAGATCGGTGCCGTGACAAATTCAACAATTTATATTTAAGCTACCTAGTAATAAGTTCAGAAACTTAATGTACGTTTTTAGTGATAAAAATATGACTAACACATTACGTTGTTAGATGCTTAATTTTTATCTCGTTTGAACTACATTAATATTCATAGACGTTTCTTATTGAGATACATTGCTTATGAATTATAAGAATACTGTTTACAAATGAATTACATGGAATACAAATTTGCCTCAAGATGGTTTAATGCCAGAAAAACAATCATGTGTAGGTACAATTTGGAATCTAATTTAAACAAATCATAATTTACGTATGGCCACAACAGACATGTCTCCAGATCGAAAACGTAAAACAACTTTACACTATGAAATAGGGAATCTGGTAAATTATACAATTTAAAAGTCAATTAACCACATTTAATTGACTACGCAAATGCGGAGTTCGTTCGCAAATGTTTAGACTCTGTAATGTGGACTTGGAAATATACTAAGAAATTTTGGTCCAGATAAACACTTTGAATTGCAAACTTTTGGATTTAAACCGATTAAACAATAAATTAGTACGTAAGACTTTTGGCCAGCATCCTTGTAATTCGGCATTCATCCTGTTAATTTGTTATACTGAAATGACGGTGATTGTTAATTTACCGCTTTGGCATTGTGCCATGAATGAAGAAGGACTGATCAATATGTTAGCAGTAGTAATTCAGTGGTTACATGTGCAATTACTGATGACCATGTTTAAAGGTGCAAATTCACAGTTTTGACTGTGCAAAATAATTTTATAAAACTGACTGATTTCCTGTACTATAATACATTTATTGCTCATATTTCAAGATTCGAGAAGCGCATTGCTTGTGCAAAGTTACACTTTTGACCAATATCTGTTATTTTTCGAGAAAAAATTGCTACCTGGTAGACATACCCTACTATTTTTTATGAAAAAAAAACATATTTAATATCAAAACAATTATGCTTTGGAACCAAACATCATATCAGACAAAAAGTTTAGATTCTACTAATTCCTGTTTTAAAATTCCCTGTTTAAGAGAAATGATTTTTTAACCCCAAACTGTGAAACTGTCGATTTAAAAAGTTGGGATAAGAAAATGCCATAATTATTCCAGTTTTTTTTAACTGGTAATTGGCATAACGTGCTAACCGTGTGGCCTAAGGGATAACATATAGTATGCAACATTGTGTACCTTAGGAAACCTTGAAAAATTGATATTAGTCCATTCGATATCCTCCTCCTAGTTCCGGATCAATCAGTTTCTTTATGGGCTATAAGAAATTTCTAGCAAGCACATAAGTCTAATTAATATTTATAATAAACGTCAATGGGTTCAATCGATGACAGCCACTTGAATGCTTTATTTAAGGTTTCAAAAGTCAATTATAATGATTCTATTAAAAATATAAATAATATACGTACACACGCAAATAAAATATATGCTGTTACATGTAGTGCATTTTATACATAATACGACTTTCTCAAACCTATCGAAAAATATGCAAAAACTTAGTACATTTATAATAATTTTCATCAAATAATGGTTAGCTTCTTTACTTACGTTTGAGTTTTTACAATTTGTATTTAATCTTGCAAGTGTTAAGTTCAAAGACGTAACAATATTAATTAACTGACCCTGTATCACCCCTTAAGGGGTCAGTAAGAAGCCATGTAACTAATAAAACCCATATGTTTGTACTATACCTTTGGAAGAGTTAACATTTCGTCAGACATTTCCTTATTAGCAGTAAAATTCTTGTAATTCTGAATTAATCCTATGTTGGTGCTGTTTGTTACGCTGAATACACATTTGCTCTCAATTGACAGCCTTGACTTGGTGCAAATATATGATTGACGAACCCTCATCCGAGACAAAATAGTTTTCTCACCCAATAGAAAAATATTGACAATGAACATTATAAATATGGATGAAATATTCAAACATGACGTCCCTTACCTTACATTTATTAATTCATATTTATTCATAACAACAAACTAGAAGCTTTTTGTTAAGGTCACATTATCATTGACCCCTGCTGTTCCCTCCAGGATAGTACTCAAATATCATTCCAGCATAGTACTTAAATATCCCTCAAAACATATTACTTAATATCCAAACAGCATAGTACCTTAATATCCACCCAGGATAATACTTAAATATCCCTACATGATAGTACTTAAGAATCCGTACAGGATAGTATTTAATATCCCTACAGGATAGTACTTAAAAATCAATACAGGATAATACTTAATATCCATACAGAATAGTACTTATATATCCATCCAGGATAGTAATTAAATATCCCTACAGGGTAGTACTTAAGAAAACCTCCAGAATAGTACGTAAACAATCCCATTAAGATAAAAATTAAATCTCCATCCAGGATTGTACTTGAATATCCCTATATGATACTAATTGAATATTTGTAATAGAGTGTATTACTTGTGATAACTTTTTTCGATGTGTCAGTGTTTTTTTCATAACTGAGTTACGTTACTCTTGCAATTCGTTCACTTCTCTTATAATAATATTAATTATCGCGATAGCAAAGGTCGGAGGAAAACAAAATCTGTGGAATTTTTGATTACCAATCGTATACGCACTACGTAGGTATTTGATAACTAATGCAAAACCAATGATTAACTCATTCATTCTGCGACATGAAATTTCGTTCTTTCGTGATAACATAAATACGTAATGAATATTTATTTGCGTGAATCAGTGGCCTGGCGGTGGAATTCTTCGGTCGCATCGCCTATATGAAGACAATAATAACCGGATGAGCAAGTTGTTCGTTTGAAGCAGCTTAAACTCCTCGACCGACGAAATCTACGAAAATATGTAAATTATGGTGTGCAGTAGGTAACGAATAATGGTACAGGTAGCGCCTAAATGTTTCGTTTTTGTTTTCATGTACAAAATCGAATATTGTATCCTTTAACATCTTTGCAGCTATGTGTGGTTCAAAATACACACGGAAGAATTCATTGAACTGCAAACGCTAGAAAGATCATTATGTTAATAATGGTAAACGAATTATGTAATCAATCACAAGGTGTTATAGCCCAGAAAAAAACACTGACCTTTATACATAAATATCGGTTACGATGTATATATGAGTTTCCACACTGAATTCGAGTTAAAGCGATGTAAGACATTTATATAGCCAGATAAATGTGCTGCTTAGAGTTCTATTGTTCAGATGTTATTATTGACATATACATTGTATGCTGTTTTGAAAACAAATAACACAATTATACAGGTCAAAATGAAATTTTAATTTGTTATATAAACATTGTATATTTACATTGTGTTTGCTTTTTATGTAGATAACCTTGCAGATGAATTTATATTCTTTAATTCTCATATCCTATAAATTGAAACGGTAACCTAAAAACCTACGCAGTTAACAATATTGCTCACCGAATATATTTGAGATTATTATACGTGTGTTGACACCAATAATTTAAAGTACCGATCACTTGATTGAACAGTTTGTAAAAACAGGCCGGCTTGACGCGAACATGCGATTTTTACTATAAGAGCAAAAAAATGTAATTTGGGTATTTCGTGCTGACAGATTGCCAAGGTGACAACAACTACTATGCATTCTTTTGAACTTCTTCTAAGAAATTCTAACACATCATGTTTATTTTTTTATTTATATTATTTATATTCTACAGAAAAAATTCTACATCTTAACTGAATGGATTACATATATTGTGCAGCATTTTGTACATCTAGGAATTTTTAACAAAGATTGGTTAATTATATTATAATACATCATTCTACAGAAAGTGAAGTGTGATAATATAATATGTCGTGGGAAAACCGTTCTTAATGCATGTGCGTAAAGTGTCGTCCCGGATCTTCTTCGTTCAATGATAATTGTCATCCAAATTGAGTGTGTCCACTTTTTTCAAAGTGCGCGATCTGCGAATTACAAAAATTAAAATGTCGCGTTGTCGCATCTTTGTCGTCTGGTACAGAGCAAAATTTAAACCGTTGGAAATAGGATTCCGTAATTATGCATCGAAACTTTGCTTGTGTAAAAATGTCAAATTGTATAAATTTAGTCATACATTACGAAATATAGTATTAAATTTTATTTAAAGCGGATTCAGTGCCCTTAAAGACATTCATAAAAATACCAACCGCATCGCGAATTAAGTTTGATAAACAATGTTTACATCTTCAAATCAAAGCTTCATCTTGGCCAGGACTGCCAAGAGATATTCTTATCCACCAGGCGGAACATGATAGTCGTGCAATAAATTTGTAAGAGGTAAATTATACTTCAAAATGTTTGGCAGTTATTTGGATAAGAAGAAACATTAGCATTACAGTTATTGCTTTTATACTTCATTCGATACATTATTCTTACAAATATTCATGTTTAAAGTGACTTGGTACGGAATAGGTTATCATTATTGTCCTTTTCGTTATAGTTGACTCACATGCCTTAAGTTATACTTTCTAGATTTACGAATAAGTAAAATATATTATCTTGTGTACATTATTCGCCATTATTACTACAGTTCAATTGTATGCGGCATTAATATTTCATATAAAAGGGAGTATTCTAGGTGTTTGTTTACGAGATGTGTTGTGCTTTTTTGTTGTTGTTGATGGTATCGTGTTTGCTCTTAGTATCTGTGTTACAAGTATATAAAATAAAAAAGTTTATCTATTGCCTTTGTTGAATTCATATCTAGTTCTAATACACGTGCCACAAAATTACAGTGCTTAATCGACATTAAGCATTACAACTAAGAAGCGCTAGAAATGGTTTATTGCATTGATAACATATGCCTGATGTTTTAAAAAGAAAAATAGACCACTGTATATAATCCTGGGCACAAAATATATTAAGCTTCGATTATAGTCATGTATAATATTAGATATGTAACAAATAAACAAAATTGTTCAAGGTCTGGAAGATTTTAAACCACGGTGTATTACCTTCCACTATTGGTGGATATTTCAATTATTTTAATTAGTACATATTAACTGTAATTGTAACTCACCTATAGATAAGGATAACATGACACTATGTCGTGGAACTAAACCAAAACACATTCATTTTCAACGAATTGACATTTTGCCAGACATATTGATTGAACGTTTGAAATGTTTGGCCGATAGTGAGAATACCATTTTTAAATTGAGGACGTCACACGTAGACATGGTTTTGCGTTTAAGATTACTCGGCACATTTTAGCTCAAAATCATGATGGAATGCAAACTTAAATATTTCTGACTTTTAATTCCTAAACAAACATCGAACGAAAATGAACATTACCTCTGGTGTTGAACATGAATTTAATGGTATACTATTACATCAAGTGATGGCAGTTAAGAACGGCCTGGGCCATGTAGCAATTTAGGTTTATGACCTGAGAGCAATCAATATGTGTTTAATGTGGTTTTAATTATTTATGTACATAGTAACAAAACGTATCTTAAAGAAATAAAGTGATATCTTCAAAACCATGTTAACTGTTGCATTTTTGTGAGTTTTGTATATCTGGCAGACTGATTAAGAAATAATTTTTTATTTATCGTTGTTTATCGGCCAATAAACAACGATTTGGAGTTCTGATGCGTAGGAATTAAACCACGAGTGGTTTAATAACCACGCATCACAACGAGAAAGATTTGTTTATTGGCCGATCAACAACGATAATGCGAACATTATTTCCATTCTTACATGATTTGACAAATACGTGTGCAATTCTTAGGAGAATTACATTTACTATGCTCCGCTCAGAATCGGGACTTCTTTTTGAGTTGTTTATTAGGTAGATTAAATAATTGTGTTCTTTGTCTATAAAAAAGCGAGTATCATGTTAGAATATTAGTTTGAACACAAAGGTACTTGAAGATAATAACAAAATGTGGCCCGTCATGAGAAAACCGGTCATAATGCATGTGCGTAAAGTGTCGTCCCGGATTAGCCTGTGCAGTCAGCACAAGCAAATCCGGGACGGTACTTTCCGCTTTTATGGTATTTTCTGTTTCAAGGAGGTCTCTTCTAAACATAAATCCACTGTAGGCGGAAAGTGCCGTCCCGGATTAGCCTGTGTGGACTGCACAGGCTAATCCGGGATGACACTTTACGCACATGCATTAAGTCCGGTTTTCTCACGACGCGCCTCAATTATACATTTAAACATAGGATTTGGCAAAATGGTGATCCTTATGGAAACACTTATTTTTTTAACATAACTCAGTTACAACATAAAGTCATTACAAGTTTAGAAATTGTATGTACTAAAATATGCTTTAAAATAGGATGTACAGGCATTGAGAAACCTCAATGGCAGCTATATACAGAATTTAAAATAAAAAATAAAAAACAAATACTGATAGAAATTATCAGACAAAGACTGATAGACAGACAGAAGATTTGTATTGATTTCACGATAACAACGACGCCAATGTTGTTTTCATGAATTGTTATAATACTATTTTTATGAATACGGGTCATCGATTTGTGCGTTTCGGTAATTTCAGTGGATGGTTTTCGGTGATTTAAGTGTGTGACGCATTAGGAAATAGGTTTTCAGTGTATATTAACCAACATGACGGTAATTTATTTATGTTATGTACGTTTTCTTGAAAGATCTTAGTTTGGGGGAATTTCGTAATGCCGCAGTTCCGTATTATACCAAATATTAACTAAAAGGCACCAATTGAGTGCTATCAAAATGATGGAAACGCTAGGAAATCAATGTTCACAATTAATAAACAGTCCAGCCTCATGGATGGCAACATGTGTTTCAAACAGAAAGTACTTTCCATACTGGTTTAATGGTATTTAGATGTTATCAACTTGACCAAATAAAAACGTATTTCAATGTCGTTTTCATGAATATAATGTCACAGAATGTAAAACAGCAATCCGATAAACGGCTTAGATGAGATGTTAGACGTGTACCGATCCTCGTAACACTCAGGATACAAACGCACGTTTTCATTACTCGCTGTTGTGCCCGTGTCCGACATAGATATTCCAATCGAATTAGGAACATATGAGTACACAATTAGATCAGTTCCTAGTCTTGTTATTGGACAATATTACTAACGAAAACGAACAATAGGTCAGAAAAACAATGTGGTATAGTTTTTGCTAATTTTTACCAAGACAAACGTCTGGCCTGTTTCTGTGTACATACATCAGACAATTAAACCTATTGACAAACGTGGCAGAGAGATTTTCAGTTACTGCCTCCTTAGAATGTACACATCATTAAAACAAGGGACAATGTTTGGCTTCTTAAATTGCCTATTTTATTAAATTAAATTGTTTATGTCTATTTGTTTATTTGAAACAAAAACTGTCATTGATAGACCCAATAATTTTGCGATTTAGTGGTCTTTGGTTGTGCTTGGTACATGTTGATACTCTGAAACTAATTTCATATATAACCAAATTATATTATACAATGAAATTTTAAGAACAAACCACGCGTATACAAGAATTGTGTCACGTATATCCTAATAAAAACACAAATATCCTGAAGTCAATTGCTCTTCGTGAGAGCAGTACATTTAAGACGTACACGCTTTCACATGTATATAAGCAGTAAAATTGCAATTACTAGACTAAGTGTCAATGAATAAAATGTATGACATAGGAAAATGCCATCTAAATTATTGTGCAATTGTAAATTGAAATTCAGTGCAAACGGTGTAGCCAAAGGAATCATTTTCTTCCACATTCATAAGTTTATTTCTTTAATAACATACCTATTGTTAAAGCACCGAATTGTTTGTCCGATAAGTTATTTCATATTATTGTTTTAAATTGTTTGAAAGAAAACATGTGAAAATAAGAGCGTACACAAATGGCCTAAATAAAATGTATGTAACAATTTAATATAAAAAATCAATTATCCTTTCTGAATATAAACCAAACTTTATATAACATGTTCTATAATTGTACGTAGTAAATGTGAGTTCTAACACACATTGCCTTAGAAATTACAGTCATTTTGTGATCCGTTGTATTTCAACTAAAATCGCCAATAAACTGTTCCTACATTGAGTCGATCTATTTTATGGAATCAAAACATTACCGATGCAATTTGTATTCTATGCTTCCGAAGCATTTGCTGCACGCAAACAATTGTTTATTCTCTCACATGTTTTAAGTTACAAAAAAAAATAGTTTATTTTAGGAATGGTGGAGGGGGGGGGGCAATTTATTATCAATGTAATGATAATCGATAATGTATTAGAAGCACATACACAACAGGAGATTTTATTAAACTTACACAGATTGGCTCATGTTATTTACGTTTATACAAAACCAAATAAGGTGTTGTAATTATTAACTGCTGGTCGGAATCATAAACATGGTTAATATCAATTTTTGGTATCACCCTGTAATAAGGTGAAATATATTAACGAAATATCCATTTTATCGGCAATAACTATAAAACTTATCTGCTATAATGTTTACAAAGTACATATTAATTTAGTCGGTCTGTACGAGTGACAGAACATAATTTTATTTATTTTGGATGACATCCTAAAATGCCAAGGTTTTAAATAAAACACTATCAGCCCTAAAAGTCTTGATATAATGCAAAACAATATCTGCCGTATTATTAATCAAACGAACAATTTTGTAATTTGTGTTGGTTTAAATTTAATAGTTGATTTCTACTTCACCGTGTTGTGACAGCAATTGAAATGCGTCTGGACTATGAACAATATAGGTGTATGGCCTGTGAGAAAACGTTTTGTGTTTAACTTGCTTTAAATATGTTCAGCACATAGTAAGGCACTTTGAAAATAACTATTGAGGAATATAAAATGATTCATGCATACATAAATTAAAAATAAGCCCATTATTATGTTTGGCTAAGCCGCAATTTGTTTTTAAATTACGGAGTAATAAGTTCAGAATAGACGTTTTCCAAAACAACCCAATGTAAGAAAAAAATCCACATGCTTTCTTGGATGTTTTATCTTGATTGAATTGCTTCTATATTCATAGATGTTTCGTGAATATGGTTTATTGGCATGCAAAACAAGTTGGGCCAAATATTGTCGGAAACAATTGTCAATAAATTGAGAAACATCATAATTGACGTACGGTATAAAGTAAACATGGTTCCAGATTGAAACGTACAACACATATACATTATCAAATTGGGATTCAGGTTAATTATGTAATTTAAAAATCAAATAACCACAAAGTATGATTGTTTAATTTGTGAGGCTCGTTTTCCAATTTTTAAGTTTATGTGATGTTTTATTTGCAGAAACATTAAATGCAGGAAAAAACGTTCAGTTTATTGCACTTATATTAATTAAAGATCAATTTCGGATTTTAGCATGTAAGACATTTGGCAAATACTGTCGTCACTTTTTAAATTCTGAATTAATCATATTCACGTTCATTTTGTTACGCTGAATACACATTGATTGCTAATTGACCGCCTAGACATGGTGCAAATGAAGGATTGATATGTAAACTCTATTAACGTAACTTGTCGCTAAAATTGGGATGTGATGTTCAGAGACACATCGTATACAAAATTGTATTTTTACAGCAACCAAATATTGCAAATTAACATTATAATAAACACGGACTGACTATTAATGAATGCATGCAGTTATTAATTATAATAATAATTGTAACAAACAGGAATAAATTACAAACTCTTAATCCCAATCAAGATGTCATTCACATCTGATTGATCAAACAATTAATTTAAATAAATTCGCTAAATATTGTAAAACTATTTTTGTTCGTCAACATATCGTTTCGTGGATTTACGAAATATGAAACTAAATACGATAAAATATGTTAATCTGTGGTCAGGTTGGGAATGCTTAGGTCGTATCGCCGAATTGTTAACAAACGTTACTGAGTGCACTGTAATTAGTGGATTATTCCTGTCATGTATTGCATTTAAGAAATAGTCTTACATTAAGCGTTGTCTATCGGCTAATAAACAACAATTTGGAGTTCTGTTGCGGCTAAATTAAACCACGAGGGCGTTAGCTAAACAACGCTAAATCGAAGATTATTCCGATTCTAACATGACCTGACAAATGAGTTTTTAAATTACAATGGGAACTACATCCTACTATGCACCGCCTTTTTTCCCGCGCGAACGTTCGAACGCGCGTCACCGCTGTTACCAGTGACGTCATTCATTAATACAAATTGATAGTGACGTCACTTTCATTGATAAAAAAATGAACGGATGACGTCAGAATCGAAACTTTTTTCCGTTGTTTATCGGTGGTTTTAAAACGATAATTTTCTTCTTTGTCTCTAGAACAATCTGGGCGTGTCGTGTAAGAATCTATAATTAATAACTCGCGACGTCCATTAATAAAAATTTAAACTTGTCACGATGTTACGTTATTTATAAAACTACTTTACGTCAGCACTCGTGTGGTAGAAGTTAGATGTTATCAACCTAATTGAAAAGGATTCCATGGTCGCTTTAATTAACGTAACATCAAATAATGTAAAACAACGTGCCGATTTCTGGCAAATGTCTCTATTACTCGATGCCACGCCAGTGTTCGTAAATTGTTCCAATCGAATTAGGTACATGCTCAGGTTATTATTCGGTCAGTTTCTCTGCTATTTGATTTGACAATGTAGAGAACAAAACAAACATTAGGTACATGCTCAGTTTATTATTCGGTCAGTTTCTCTGCTATTTGATTGGACAATGTAGAGAACAAAACAAACATTAGGTACATGATCAGTTTATTATTCGGTCAGTTTCTCTGCTATTTGATTGGACAATGTAGAGAACAAAACAAACATTAGGTACATGATCAGTTTATTATTCGGTCAGTTTCTCTGCTATTTGATTTGACAATGTAGAGAACAAAACAAACAGTAGGTTACTAGCACAATGCCACAAGTGCTTGCTCATTTTGCCGACCAAACGTCTAGCCGGTGTATTTGTACATACATCAGGCAATTAAATCTCTTGACAAACGGAACATAAACCTTCGCAATAAATATTCCTTTGATATGTCATCGTGACAATCTGGTTAAACGTTTGTTTAAGTCGTATGCATGCTGGTTTGCTCCCATTTGCATACAACGTCTATTTTTGTTTAGATTATGCGCTTCTAATTTTAACATTATGAATATACGAGTATACGTATATACGCACTCTCATTAATTAATACCTTTTTCAAAGATGAAACTGAAGGTACTGTCTGCAATATATATATGATATGATCCAGCCAAAATATTAATATGTAATTAATTAAGCTCTTATCATAGAGTAAGACCTTGAATAACTCTTTACTACGCTGAAGTTGCCAAACAGAATGTTCTGGACTGAATTGGGTCTTCCATCAATTAGCAAATGCATACCAGCTGTGAAATATATATTATTTATAAACATTATTCTTATGTTTATGTCTTGTAGTCGAAATAAAATCTTACCAAACATACAATTATTACTTATTTGAAAGTACAATATGCTGTCAAACATTACGAAAAACAGGCTTGATTGAATGAATACAATGTATGAGTATTTGTGATAATATAATAGCAAAACCTGATTTAATTCATTTAATACACAATATGTATAACGGTAAACGTCAGAAATGTTTAAATTATAAATTCCAACGGAAAATATTTTACATATGATATTAAGTCATTTGCATTATGGAAACTATTATAACACGAGAAGAATTCACATAGTTGAATTGTACATTAAATGTAATTTATGTTGAGGTTTCGTGTAACATGCAATCTGATGAAAATCAAATCCTACAAGGCAGTCCACAGGACAGCTATATCAGCTATATCCCCCGCCGTAATCCTTCATTAGATTTTAAAGGTGACTTTGAAGTGTCACACGACCTTAATCAGTTTCATGAAAATTCCTTAGCAGATATGGAGCTGACACGAAAATGGAGGCTCAAACATTTGACCTTTAAGTGTGACCTTGACTTTGAGTTGGCAAGACTGCTCCATAGCTTCAAAAGGCATAGGAGATATGGAGCGGACACAAAATAATGGCTCGAATATTTGACCTTCAAGTGTGACCTTGACCTTGAGCCGGCAAGACTGACTCATGCCTTCTGCACATCGTCTCATTGACCTAAACATTTGAGCCAAGTTTCATGGAAATCCTTCAAAGGGTATAGGAGATATGGAGCGGACACGAAAATGTTACGGACAGACGGACGGATAGACGGACGGACGGACGGACGAAGGGCATTCCTATAGCCCCCCTCCCACTTCGCGGCGGGGGATTAAAAATACGCTTCGCATTATGATGACGACCAGTAGAACGTCATCTTCTGACAACTTTTCAATCAACAACCAATCAGAGCCTTGCTTTCAAAGTTTTGAAAGTGAAAGTAAAATTAGCTAGGATCCCAACGTGTAGTTATTAAACATTCATATTTTTACCATGTAAACACAATTTTAGAGTCAATATGTGGATATACGACAAATGAAAAACAAGTTGTGGTAGAAATATATATTATATGCAATATTCCATGGAAAATGATAAATCTAGTCGTCAATTACAATCCAAAACCAACGACGCAATGCTTCTCGAAAGGAACAATCCTATTGGCTGAGATATAAATAGCTTTTTGAAAATTCCAGGTTTGCGAGAAGAAGTAATTCAACAGGCCATCATCAGACCTTCCCGTAGAACAATCAGGCACTTTATTCCGATTAGTGTAACATGATTAAAAAGATAATCGATCGATATTTTATATGTTAAGTTAAAATGGTGTATACTTTATAATTTCGAAATATAGTCATACTTATGTTAGTTTCGCTATTCACGGGTATGTACGCAAAATTTAATATAATAAAACAAACATACAGTAAATTATTTGCAATGACAAACACATCATATACTGCAATAATTTGCAATAATTTACTGCTGCAATATAAATCGGTACACTAGTTTTATTTCCGTTTTCAGTTTTATGAAATATTCCACACAGCGTCGGTTATACTCAGCTGATGCAGCACATGTTGAGCTAGAGTCATGATGGAATGCAAGGAGATAAAACAAATAACGGTTTCACTGCACTACTTGATCAAACGAAAATTAGCATTGCCTATTTTTTGTTTAACATACATTTAATGGCATAGCGGTACATCAAGGTGTTATTACAGCAATTAAGGACGTTCTGGGTAATGTAACAATTTAGGTTTACAATCTGAGAGTAATCAATTTGTGTTTGGCTTTCTTTAAATACATTTTGCAGGGGCGTAGCTTGGGTTTAAAAAATGTATAGGCACAATGGGCGGAATCTACAAAATGACACTGCAAGCGATAATTTGGGCCAGGAGTCTTTATATTCGTATGTGGCTACAAACAACTAACTTCAGCTAAACCCCGATTCTGCAAAATAATTGTAAAATAAGAGTGTGTTTCATGAAATTTATTTCATATTGACATAATCGACTCGTTAAACAATGAAGTATCAACACAGCCAAGAATGATCCCGTCACTACCATCGCCCCTCTTGTTTTTATTGCATTTTTGGCATATTAAATTTTTTCACCTCTGTAAAAAATGTATAGGCATGTGCCTATAGTGCCTAAAGGTAGCTACGCCCCTGCTTTCTTAACATAAGATTTTATGCGGCACTTGGAAAACACAGCATGAGGAAAAGTCTAATAAGAGATGCATAAATATATATGATTTCATGATTGATTAAGCTTTTTGACTTTCTGAAATTTGTATTTAAGCTAGCAAGTATTAAGTTAAGTAAGGGACATTTATATTTAAACACCAACTACAAATCATGATATTTATGGTAATCAGTGTGCGTGCAATTCTGTTCTTCATTCGGAAAGTTAATACATGGCGTGTGGTCTAAACTGAACAGATTGTGGCGTAAAACAAATGCACATTATCAAATAGTGAATCTGGTTACTAATATAATATAAGCATTAAATAACCACATGCATAGTGACTTTGCAACTTACGCAACTTCGCAAATGTTTTTGTTTCTTAAACACATTTATTCCGGAAAACAATTTCAGTGTATTTTACTTGAATTAATTGAATATCACTTTAGGATTTTATCCACAGTAAACAAAGAGTTGGGAATGTAAGACATTTGGCAAATATGATCAGCACTCTTGTAATACTGAATTAATCTTAGCCATGCGTATGTTGTTACATTGCTAATAGACCGCCTAGACAACGTTCAAATTAAGGATTGTAAACTTTATAACGAAACGACATAGTGCGAATTAAGGATAACAATGTAAGCGCTAACGAAATTTGTCAGTAAAATTTGTCATATGCAAAATATTTCTTATACAACAACCAAATATTGAGCAATACCATTACAAACATTGCTGGAATGTTCAAACATTAAAACATAAGCTATTTATTTTATAATAGCTCTATAATAAACGGAAACACTTGGGCCCAACCAATACATCATTCGCATCTGCCATCAACAATTTTAGTGCGTTACAAGTATTTTAATGTTCATAACGTATCTGAATAAACAGTTTATTGAGTGGTCAAATTAGGGCACATGTCTCTCGCAAGAAGCACCATGTTTGTATCGTGACAATGATACTCGCAATCTGAAAGGTATGAGAAGTACAAATAAATCATTAAAACTTATTTATTTTACATAATACAAATAACTTTGCTAAATATTGACAATTTATATTCTCAGACATGATCGTTCGAGAGTTTTCGAAATACGAAAATGACTATGATTCTATGCTCATCTCTGTCCTGTGTTGGAATGCGTCGGTCGTATCGGCGATTTATTAACACAAGATACATTTTAGAATTATCTTTTGTTGGAAACCTATATTTTTCTTTTGTTTTCATGTATAATATCGCGTACTTTGTATTTTTACATCTCTGCTGCCAGGAGTCTTCTAAATATATAAAACCTTTAAACATTAGGCAGAAAAAGCCTTCGATGGAAAGTACATTATGTTGTCAATCTATGGGTGGCATAACCTCTACTAAAAATATATCACCCATCACTGACTTGTGGTTCAGTAATTGCAAATTATTAGTTTTAACATAAAAAATATTTATGTTATCTAAAATGTCTCGCAGTCAAACAACGTCATGTTACAACAGAACTAGCATAGCTAAAATGAGGCTAACTGGACAACGAAAACAACATTTAACCTCTGGCGATTATCTGCACCTCTTTTAATTCAAACAGTACATACAATTGCATTAAACTATTCGGTAAGTGAGCATAGTTTAAATTACGGTCTCATCAAGTTTGACACTAAAAATGTAGATGTACATATGCATGCATAAAAATATTATAAATATATTGGACAGTCATCTTATGACATGCATGTTCCATTTCAGCCATGTTATTGGTTTAGTGCGGCAAGCCGTCGTTATCTGTTACTAGTGGACGATTGGCATAAGATACATCTATGAGTCGAAAACAATGCAATAAAACTCCCAATGTGGAACGTTGGTGTACAGAAAATTAGGAGTTTGTAGAGGTATAAAGCTACTTCGCCAATGTTTATCCTATGATTAATTGAAATTAAATTTACTCAAACTTTTAGATCAAATTCTTAAAGTGAAACCTTATTGGTGTTCACAAAAAAAGAAAAAAAAACATCGTATCGTGGTTTTCGAAAGATGTAAGTAGTATACGAAAAATGTTTGTAATATACTAAACATGTTCGTAGTCTGAGCCTTTGCAAAATTTACTAAAATAAAAGGAATTAATATTTATTTATGCGTGATTTCAACTTTCTTTGATCAACTTTGATTGGGACATTCTTACATTATATTTTTAAGCGCAAACGTTACGCGATAGACTTTATCATTCAGGTAGAAAACAATTTCATAAACGATAACGTTTCTATTTGATTTTCTGCTAGGAAATTGAGGCTTAGCAAGGTAATTGTTTACCGGCGTTCGCTATTGTTTTATATTAATGAGATCAAAAAGCACGTCGCCAACAGTCAATGTTTTTGTAATAAGTGTATAGTTATTTCGTATTGACGGCAACATGTGCTTCAAACAGAGAGTAATTTCCTCACTGGTGTTATAGAAGTTAGATGTTATCAACATGATTAAAAATGTATTCCATTGTCGTTTTAATTAACGTAATGTCACATAATGTACACCAACATGACAACATACCGATACAAGGCGTAGATAAGTTGTTAAGCTTGTATTAATCTTTGTAACACAATTGATTGCATGTCATAATTCCATGTAGTCAATGTCACGCCAGAGTCCGAAATATGTTACAATCGAAAAAGATAACTGATAACACATTATTCTGTCAGTTTTTCTACTTTCTGATTGGACGATAATAGATATAGCGTATGGAACGAACAATAGGTCAGTAGCACAATGTGACATAGTTTGTGCTATTTTTGCAAAAAACAACCGTCTAGCCGGTGTATTTGTACATACATCAGGCAATTAAATCTCCTGACAACGTAACATAGAGTAAGGCAATAAATATTCTTTTGAAGTACAATATCATTTAAACAATGGAACGTTATGTCATTTAAACATAGGGCATTGTTTTTGTTTATTTAATTTGCCTTTTATTGAGCACGACATTCAAAATAAAATAAAAATAACATAACATAAAATAACAGATAATTCTGCGCTGAAATGGCTTATCATTTTGTTTTTGATACGTATTAGAGTGATGTAGAACGGACACTTATACTGACCACACTGAAAACAATACAAGTTTTGTCGGGGAACACGTAATAGGGCATTAAACAGAATTAATTTAGTTTGGTTGTATGAAAAATGTTCATGTTCATCCATTATAGATAGTAATACATTTTATTTTATGCTTTCCGGTGGTTTATAGGGAAAAATCAGTAAAATAAAATTGGTACTTCACTGTTTTAAAACAGTGAAAAATTTGACCACTTTGTTAATGGCACTACTTTTTCACCGGAAATCGGAAAAATACCAAAAGAACACATTTTAAGTGTACAATAAACAGGAAATTGGTTGGTTTCGGTAAAATATCGATTTTAATTCACTAGTGATTATAGGAAATAAATAGTTTCATCGTGGCTCCGCCACTCGTGAAAATATAAATTTCTATGATAACTCGTGAATTAAAATCGTTATTCTACCGAAACAAACAAATTTCCTCAATGTAATACATCGTTGTATAAAAGGATCTACACATATGAAATGTGTATGAATGTATGTCATTTACATTTTTTTACAGTTGTAATTTTTACTGGGTTAGTTTTGTGTGTATATTAAGACATCTGTGTGTTATTTCATACTGAAATTTCCATCATTAAAGTCGTCTGTTCACACTTATTTCGTGTGGTGAAATATAATTCAATAACAAGTTTTCATTAGTTGATGCAATATAAGAATAATTTATATCCTCCCTCATATACCAAACTTTGTACTATTGTTTATTTATTTAAACTTTATACTCTGTCTTGCCACAATTTCGCTTTGTAAATATGTTATTATCATGGGTCTTAAGACCTTAAGGAACTTATGAAAAAAACAATATAAAACTTAATATAATTACAAAGTTTCAATTAAAGGTATGCAGAGGCATAATGCATAACATAAAATATATAATTATCTATAACATCGGCGGACAAATAAAGCCACCTACCTGTTCTTAGCGATCACGACGCACGTACATATATTTCCAAGCATTCCACTAATAAATATGGCGATATAAATGATGTTCAAGACCACCAGAGCGCCTGTCTCCATATGTCGGTCTCCAAGCCTCAATTCCAACAACTCATTATCAGTCATCGTGGTGTTACTCGTGGTGACGTCCAACAACGATGACGTCACGTTTTCCAGTGACGTCTGCATTATGACTGATGATGTATTTTCCATTGTAATTAAGCAAAAACGATGAAGCTCACAATACAGTTCAAACAGGTAACAACGTACATATCAAACAGTTTCAAGGTTTAGAAGTCAAAATAGCTGCTAATTGGAACGGTGTGGCGTAAGTTTCTTATTTTCAAGCAACACATAAATCACAACCGAGAGTTTCAGCAATCCATCACTTTAGCAGAGGGTAGTCATTCGCTAATTGCTCCTTATCATAATATCTTGAAGATTTGTCTGCTGTAACAATCGCTATCAATCCTAGCGATATGCGCCAAAATAACCGCCACTCAAATGGTGTTAATCATTGGTTAAGTCAGTCGTTGATATGTATTGCGTAAACGGCTTAAAAGATAAATTTGTAACAAGATACGATGATTAGCTTGCAGATAAGATACAAAGACACTGCTGTCCTGTCATAAATCCAGGCTCTTGTTTCATTTATTTCAAAAAAACGCACATGAATCGAATTTTTAATTCAAAATAAATTACACAAATGGAACATACGAGTATCAGTTGTTGTTTGTTCTCAAAAAGAAGTGCCAAACGGATATAATTGTCTCAAATACACTCAAAGCATTCGGAAAATGTTCGGAACTTAGCGTAAGCGTTATATATGTTATATTAACGTATTTGTCATATCCACGTTTTAAACATATACATTTAAATGCTTATCCACTAGTCATGTTTTAGAAATCATAGTTTCGATGAACAATTCGTATCACAATTTTAATAGCATATGTATACGTCATAATTATTCCTCAGCTGTAGTGACCATTCGCAATACATATGCAAATATAAAAATAAAAGTGTTATAATTATGTTAGGCAATAGTAGTAATAATTATGTCAGGTTCCTCATAAATATCTCACCTGAAAAAACGCTTCACGAGTCCGTACAGTGTATGCGTTTACTACATCTCTGATCTTCTCACAAGTTATATCACAGTGTACAACTTTCATATAATATAACTCGTTCGCGAATATCATTAATAAATGTATCCGGAAATAGAAATCGCTTTGTTGAAAAAGTGTGTATCCATTATTTGTTACAAATTTCCAACAGTTAGAGTATTTTTGTCCTTTTCTTTATACATGTTAATCTTATAAAGTAAACGTAATATTTCCGTTGAATAATTTTTTTTTAGCTCACCATTGGCTTTTTCTGAATAGTTATGTTTCATTTTATTCTTCAAAATACATTCCGCTATTTTGCACAATAAATTAAAGCGCAAACGCTGCCAGCATATCGTTATCTCATTAGATTACAGCCATCCGGAATTATACTTTTGGGATTTCTGAGCATGTCTTTTAATCAAGCAGTATCCGCCTTCACGCTTTGCTTTCCAATTCTGATTTTCCTTTCCTGACGATCCAGAAGTATGTATCTGTTTTAAAAGAGCGCCAAGGTCGCTGACTGCTTTCTTACTGGTAAAAGTTAACCCGACAAGAACGCGGTCGGTATCGGAGACGCTTTGAAAGCTCGCGAGTGACGTTCGCTTAAATCAAGAGGTTCTCAAATGTGTAAACGAAAGCGACAGGGAACATTACGAGATCTGGCAGGAAAATCGTTTACTTCCGCCTGGCTCTAACGGGACAGAGCGAAAGTTGATGTCACATTGAATGTACCTATGTTCTCAAGAAATTGTGAAGAAAGTACCGATTTGATTTCGTTTTTATTGTTTGTTTTTAGTGTTGTTGTTGGTGTTGTTGTTGGTTGTGGTGGTAGTGGTGCTGGTGGTTGTGGTGTTGGTGGTGTTTAAAGAGTTTGTGATATGAACAAAAAGTTATAATATGCATCATATGTTCACTGTTAGGCTCATGATAAAATAACCTTGCAAGAGAACCTTATTGCGTATTATGATTGTTACACAAACTAGTATGTACTGTATTTATTAAATAAACTAATCTTAATATATAATTACAGTGGATGGTGTTCCGAATTAACTAATACGGCAATATGAAATGCGTACATATTTATTATTCTTACATTAAAAGTCTCTTCTCGATAAACTAATATTTTAAAAGTACTTGTTATTATTACTCTAAACTATATTGATAGCAACTAATATTTCAATAATATGTATTATTCTAACACTAAAATTGTGTGCAGGATAAACTAATCTGGCCATATTGTTCATCATTCGTTCACTAACATAAAATGCATACTAGTTATATAATCAAAGAACATGAACATCGACATTTCCGACTGAAAATCTGATTTATTTCATGATTATCATTTAGTACATGCTTTATTTTTAATTTACGAGGCATTGAATGCTGTAAATGTGTCTGTTTCTCTCACTTTTTCATACGTACCTGTTGTAAGTTCTCTATCTTCCCTGTAAAGTGAATATTATATTAGTCGTTTACAGTGCGATAATATAAACCATCGAGTGCAGACACAATCTTAGAGAAAAAAGAAAATAATCATATTATTAATAGCATTTATCTTTCTTTAATCAGAATATAGTTTTGTCTTCTCATCGACAGCATTTGTTATATTAGTAACATGTATTGAGAGCTTCATATGCATTACTGTTGAAAACAGGTATATTAAAGCACGGATCGCGTTTCTCCTATAACTGCACGTGTCCAAAGCTTTGGCTCAACAGCAGTCAGTGGAATTTTCACACAGTCAACCGAACTTTAGAAATGATCTTGATAAATATATTTCCTGATTTGAGGTAGGCTTAACAAATTATTTAAAGAATTCTAATACATGAATTAAGATTCTAATTATGCAACAAATTGTTACGCACGTATAAGTTTTAATAAACGGGTTTGTGATATTTTGGCATGTCTAAAAGTCCGTTCCAGTAAAAGCAGCAAAGAAGGAAGTGGAGTAAAAGCAACATAAGCAGTTCTTGTTAATGTATTGCTTCAGTTTGAGGGAGTAAAAACAAGCGACAATAAGATTCAGCTCCAGCTAGCTTGAGCAAGCTTATATTTTGTTCTTGTTCTTTGCATTGTGTTTATTTTTTTATATAGTGAGCCTGTGTTCGATTGTTACCGAAGATATAGAGTGCATTATTCACTGGCTGCTATTTTGTTTCCCGGTAATCATGTTGTTTTTGGCTTCTGCTTTTAGTACGTTTTTTGCTTTAGTTTTTACTGAGGTGAACGTTTGTTCAGTTTACGACACAGACGTTGTCCAACGCGATAGCTACCGGTATACAGCTATGCGCGACAAAATAGCGTTAAAATAGAAGATATATTGGCAGTGGCCAGACAGTGGCTGTATGAACATACGCAAGCACCAGTCATCAACAACGGACAACAATGCAGTGAATCCTACTACGAGCAACGATGTTACAAGGGGTTATCACTTCTGCTGTAATACATTACAAAAACAAGCGTTGATGCGATTCCACTGTCTTGTTTCAGCATTATTCAATAACGCACGATTACAAAATTTCACTCCACAAAACAAAATAACAGACTACGGATTATTTGTATATCGGACGCTTTGCAATGTGTTTTCTAAAAGGTAAGTCTCTATGAGCCACCACAAACATGGGTTAAATTACTAGTTGTTTTAGTTGTAATTGACGTTGATATTCCTTGTTTGTTGCCTTCATTAATTGGAAACATCGTTGGGTGTCAATGTTGTTCAACGTTTCGAACAAACTGGTCATCTGATCCACATTTATGGATCAAATGACCAGTTGTTTAAGTTTTATTTGACGTTGTTGTTTGTTGTCATTATTAATTGGTAACAACTTTTGATGCCGAGGCTGTTCAACGTTTCGAACAATTGCAAAGAGAGCTTGATTAAAAGTTCGGTTGGACAATGTATAGTTCCACTGACAGCTGATGTGCCGATTATGTTAACCAACTGCTTTTATAGGAGTAACACGATACGTGCTTTGAAATACATGCTGTACATGTACATTTTTAACTGTTATGCATTTGAGGTTTTCGATGCCTTCAATTTATCCAAGACATTATGTATTATGAAGGAAGGATTAGATGTATATTTTGTTAAGACGAATACAATATCTAATATAATTATTTTGCCCTTTCTACAAGATTTTATCTGCACTTAATGGTTGATATGTGCGAATTATTAACGACTTATATAATATGTAATTAACATGAACTAACACAAATAACAAATAGAAGAAAGTCAGAGAATCCGGCAGTTTAGACCATTAATTACATCATATGCAAGTAAGCTTTCTGCAAAGATGACAAAGAAGAAGAAGAATAAAGAGAAAGAAGAAGAACAGGATAAGAATAACTATACACCAACAATAATGCAAACCATACCGATCATAACAAATTAGTAATGAAAACTATGCGTTAAGAACTGGTTCGCGTCTCGATGGTTAAACAAGGAAAGTGTATTATATGCAATTTGTCTAACTTTTATAATGATGCACAAGAGCACTATCAGTGCTTCAAACATAAATGTTTTCCAATACATGAACACAACAAAAAACAACAACGTCAATTATTTAATCCAGTTAACACAATGAACAGTTGGTAAATTAAGTAATTCATGTTGGTGCAGGCAGGTGAATATACTCACATTAGATTCTCCGAGAACATAGTTGTTAAACATATTAGATAAGCTGATATTTTTCCTATTTGTGCTTGTCAACTTTCTACTGAGCGTGTACTGACATTTTGTAATCGTGATTGAATAATGATGAAACAAGGCAGCCGAATTTCATCCACGCTAGTAAAACAACAGTAGTGTGACAACCCTTTGTAAAATCGTAGCTCGTAGTATGTTTCACGGCATTGTTGTCCGATGTTGATGTCTGGTGTCTAAGTATGTTTCCACAGCCAGTGTCGTGTTATCAGGCATAGCCGAATCAACGCCATGGTAATCACATTGGACAACGTCTGTGCCGTAAACTAAACGAACGTTCACCTCAGTGAAAATTAAAGCAAAACAAAAAAGAAATCACCAACCAAACCAACATATTCACCGCATTTAAAATAGCAACACAATTGCTATTCAACTAGAAAAATGCTGTTTACATCATACTATACACGCATAAGAACAGTGCGCGCTCGTGCAAACAACACAACACAATTAAATAAAGAAGAGTAGAAACTTCAAACATCGCTAGTTTAAGTTCCATTTCTTCGTTAATATGATATAGAAGTTCAATTTAAGATGCACGACGGCAAAAACGTATGCTGTTGCTATTGTTGCTAATTACTTAACTTAGTATCAACATTGTCTTCGATAAAGTATGATTAATCTTGCTGAAAATCAACGTGATTGAGATCTACAGAAATTACTCTTTAAGTATGTACATGTACAATGCATCTCGACAAAAAGAATATAAAAAGCACAGAGATAAACCGCAAACGTTGCATTCACTCCTTTATTTTTAATGTATTTTCCTTTTGAAATCAGAGGAAGGAAACAAAAACAAACTAACAACTAAAAACCACAACAACAATACTACAAATAATCAAAAAGACATCATACTTATAATAATGACGATGTTCGAAACGTAGGGCAAGCTTAGTTACCAAACATTCTTTCCAAATTACCTTTCATTCAACAAAGTGAAGACAATACCAAATAACAACGTCAATTTCATCTGAAACAGCCCCAGTAATTTATTCCATATACTGCTGGCACAGAAAAAAATCACACGTATCTCTTGGCTCTTGCTGCTTCATAAGCATCTTGTAATTTAACTCCTGCGATACAAAAAATTCGTTGTCTGTTATTGTGTTTTCTCTTTTCTAACGAGCGTGTAATGAGATATTGTAATCGTAGCATTATTTCTAACGAGGTGTACTGAGATATTGTAATCGTAGCATTATTCAGTCACGATTACAAGCTGTCAGTACACGCTCATTAGAAACGGGGAAAACACAAAAATACAGAACAAATTATTCGTATGTTCAATCTTGTACAATAATTATTTCAGAGAAGCAAGAAACTCGTGAGCATTTCTTTCTACCTGCACCAACATTATTGTTCGTGTTCTTCATACAACCATAGCAAACGTTTTGTCAATAATATTTATTTTTCTTATATATTGTTATTAGAACACATGATTCTTATTCAATAAAAACTGTAATTGCAATAAGCATAGCACGTTCGCGCATTTATTGCACGATTATTGGCATGTAGCAGCGCGAATTACTTGAATATCATTAGTTTTGTAGTAATTAATGTTGAAAATGTGCCTGATTCTCCTATTTTTTCAACGTAACTTACCTATCAATCACCTAAGTGTATATTACATTAGCCGTGTGCTATGTGTTAGTACTTACCATCGAGTGTAGTCATTAAGAAACGAGAAGATGATTTCATCATATATTTTATTTATATTTTTATTATCGAAATATATTGCCTTCTAATATACAGACTTTCTTTTACTAAATGGTAGGGATGCAACGGGTAGCAAATTTTTGTCGGGTCGGATCGGTATCTTTCTTCGGGTCGGGTATTTACGGGTCGGGTCGGGTATTTATATAAGTACAAGTACACATTAACGTTGTACCTCTAGATGGCTGTTCTGACGATAAACATGGTTTCTACTTTGAAGATTAGACGATTAAAGAAATTTTTCTCGTTTGTGACATGTTCACATGTATACAGTTTTAGTTTGACAAAGCGCATTGGGCAGCATCTATCAGTTTCACTGATATCCTTTTTATTAATTGTCACTGTCATACTGCTAACATCTATTGTTATACTGCTAACATCTAAACTTGACCAAAATTTAGCTAATTTGCAGCAGGATTAGAGCTACAAATATGTTGTGATAGGTAATATTGTTAGAAAGGAACTATGAAGTTTGAACGGTACCTGTTTCCTTAATAGTTATTTTTCACTGGACTTTTGTCATCAACATTGCTGTTTGTTACGGAGAATTATGAGCCGAATAGGGCCCAATTCCTCCAGCTGTAGAGTAGATACATGTATTTTACCCCAAAATCTCATTTTTTTTCCTATTAATGGCTTAAGTTGAATGATAAGGAAACCAGCACAGTTATCAAGTTAAAACTGACGGGACAAGATACATGTATACAGATTATATGCATTACAGGACTTCTAAGGTCTAAGAAATAAACCTTGTTAAAATCTATGTTTTCAAAAAAAGTATTCTCGTTTCGATAAATACAGATTTGTTCGGTAAGTCATTTGCATATGTTTTTTGCAGAGGGTTTACGGTAATAACTCAGCAAGAAATAATGCACGTGCTTCTTGTGTTAGCATATATATGCGTTATAAAGGTATTGATTCGTCATTCGAAGTGTGAAATATACAGGGAAAATATATGGCGCAGGAAAAGGAAAGGATGAATACTGAACAACCACACTCCCAACCGTCAACAGTTTCGCTCGCTGTAAAAATTTGATCAGTTCTTTTCATTAACGATACATTTTACATTTTTAGGTTTGGTCATATAAATAGCGATGCTCTGAGTTTAAATTCAGTCCCGTTGAAAGCCAATGCACTCTGCTACACCTATTTCCTCAACTTGACGGTTTGAAACTCCTTGGCTTAAAACGTCCATACAGCTGTTCAGTGGCGTTCGTTCAGCGATTCAAATAGAAACACCTATGCCTATTGGGTCTTAGTTTTATTAATGTGTTGAATATGGTTTTAAATTAAGAAGAATTTTAAGAAAGATGACGAGAATTCAAAAAGGTTGAATTGCTCTATACTTTAATACTAGACCCGACCCGAATTTTCCAATGACGAGCCGAATTCGAGTTAATTTTTATGGAACCGAGAATGCGGGTATTTTCGGGTATTCGTTGCGTCCCTACTAAATGGATGCACTGAGTGTTTCATGTGCATGCCTGTTGAAAAACAGGTTAATCAAAGCTTGTTTCATATTACTGTTATAAATAAGTGTTGAAAGCTGTCAAATTGATAAAACGAACTTTATTAACCCTCTGGTAAATATTGTTCGCTTTCAGTTAGGCCTTCTCAACAATATCTTTAATTAAAGTTCCAATGAACATCTCCTGTATTTTAAAGAATATCCATTTAAAGTTAATGTTAATTTTAAATGATTACCTTATTATGCAGGAACGATTACATTTAATCAAAGGTCTTGTGATTTTGTTGGCGAGTTTAGATGTGCGATCTTAAATTAAACGACCTATTAGAGAGAGCGTAGAATTAGTTCTTTAACTTGAAATGTTAGCGAATTTATCTCTAAGACTAATTATTGTTCGTAATCAAGTGAACATAAATATCGTATTAAAGATGCCATTTCATAGTGTGCAAATCATATTCAAAACGAAATTAATCATATTTCTTGGACTGTTGGTAAAAGTTTAATACAATAGTAGTAGCATAGGAGCAACAACGGTAAGATTGAAGTTTTTGCTGCTGTGGTATGTCTGTAAAATAAAGAAAGAAAAGAAGCTCAAACTAGCAACAATGGTAATTTCTATTTTTTGGTTTGTTTGAGTTCTTTTCTTGTGTTTTAGTGTGCCTGCAGTGAGCTTGTGTTACGTATTTTGAATGATCTGTGGCGCAGGTATTCACTGGCTGCTATTTTTGTCTTCCTAAATAAGTTGCTTTGGGTACTGTTTTTGTTTTAGTTTTTACTGAGGTTAATAATGTCCGTTCAGTTTACGACACAGACGTTGTAAAATGTTATTACTATGGCTTGGATTCTGTGATGCCGGATAATACAGCCTTCAACAGTAGATATATTAGGAGTGGCCAGACACTGGCTATAGAAACCTACGCAGACATCAGACATCAACATAGTGTTCCGCGGTGTTACAACGGACAACAATGCGGCGAAACTTACTACGAGCTACGATGTTACAAGGGGTTAGCACACTGCTACCGTTTTACATTACGAAAACAAAAGTATAATAGATACGGCTGCCTTGTTTACAGCCTTATTAAATCACGATTACAAAACGTCAGTACACGTTCATTAGTAAAGCGGAAAATCCAAAGACGGGGATTTGTATTTCAGACGTTATACAGTTATGCTTTGCAACAACAAAAAAAGAAGTACGCAAGCGCCTTTCGCTGTGCAAGCACCAACCTGGATTAAATAACCGTTTATTATTGATATTGTTATTCTTACACTTACATATATTCCTACAGGACTTATCACTTCATAAAGCGTGCTATTGTTATATTAAAATTGTGTTCAGGATAAACTACATGTAATCTTGCAATATTGTACATCATTCGTGCAAACAAGGTAAACACAGTATACCAGAGTCCGGATATCACACAACATTAGCATCGACATGTCAAACTAAAAGTCAGATTTATTTTATGATTATCATTTTGCTTCATGCACTCACACGCCTTTTCTTTAACGTTGTAATTAATGCTATAAATGTTCCTGATTCTTTGCCAGTTGCATACGTTACTTGTGTCGCTGACTCTTTCGTATTTAACTCGTGTTCATTATCTGTCTATCATATTGTATTCGCCGTTTACAGTGCGCTAATATCAACAAATCAACCATGGAATGCAGACCCAAAGTTGTGGATAAAACTTTGATAATTTAGATATAGAATGTACCTTTCTCTAATGAAGGCATACATGATTTCTTGGATAACTTGAATGCACTGAGTGCAGTACTGTCGAAAAACCGGTAAATCAAATGATGTATTGTTGCTTCCGAGAAGCAAGAAATACGTTAGAGTCTCTGCGTGCCTGCATCAATACGGATTAATTGGCGGTTGTTGACTATTTTTTGTTTAATTGTCATTGTTGTTTAATGCTGCCTTCCTATATGGAAAAATTATGTATTTTTGAAACATCGCTTGAATATGTCCATTATTTCCAACATTTTAAAACGTGATAAAGCTCAATAAGCGGTTTAACATTCTTAATAGTAGTAGAAGTAGTAGTAGTAGTAGTAGTAGTAGTAGTAGTAGTAGTAGTAGTAGTAGTAGTAGTAGTAGTAGTAGTAGTAGTAGTAGTAGTAGTAGTAGTAGTAGTAGTAGTAGTAGTAGTAGAAGTAGTAGTAGTAGTAGTAGTAGTAGTAGTAGTAGTAGTACTAGTAGTAGTAGTTGTTGTTGTTATTGTTGCAGTAATAGTAGCAGCAGTCGTAGTAGTAGTAGTAGTAGTAGTAGTAGTAGTATTTGCAGCAGCAGCAGAGCAGAAACAGAAGCAGCAGTAGTAGTAGTAAAAGTAGTTGTAGCAGTAGTACTAGTATTATTATAAGAAGTAATAGTAGTATTGTAATTGTTGTACTTGTTGGTATTATATTTGATGATAATGTTGTTTTGATGATGATGATGATAATGATAATGATGATGATGATGTTGATGATGATCATCATCATGATGAGGTTGTTGTTGTTGTTATTTTTGTTTACAGTAGATTAATATTGTGTAAGTGTGCTTATAATATTATGTTTGCTTAAAAACTGGTCAGACAACTTGCACTTTCACTAAGTAAGAGTATTATATTTTAAATGTAAATATTCGACATTCCGGTGCTGGGACCAGTCCAGAGGGCAGAAAGTACCAAATGTGCTGCACCATTCTATTTAAATCTAAATTAGTTCCATGCAAAGCAATGGTTTTCATCCATGACCATGTTGAACACAATTAAAATATAATTGTCATTTAATGATCTCTGTAGTTTACCACAATAATGGAGATTCCTACAGGCATGCTTCAAAATGACGCATGCGAAGACTATTTGTACCATAAATCACGACGAGAAACTATTCACACATCTAGATTTTGCAATAATGTGTAGTTTTCTTACAATAAAATATGTTTCTAATATACTGGTTAACTAATATTTCAGTAACGTATATGAATTAGACACTTAAATAGTGTTCTAAACTGATAGGCAATAATTGTTAGTATTATTCTGTATAGTAAAAATATATGTTAATTATAAATTAAGATTTTAATAGAGTGTATTATTTTTTTACTAATGTCGTCGTCATGATTAACAAATCTTACAAAAATGCTTATTATTATTCTACCATTATATTTGGTCAAGATAAAGCAATCAACTTAGTACCGCATTTTTTCACAAAATATAATCACAATATACCATGTATGTAATCAGATTGAAAATCATATTTAATATAACATGGTTATCGGCCATTTGTAGCGTTCATTACTTACATACACATTTTTACAATTTATGAAATATTGTTTAATCTACCTGATTCTCTATTTTTCCCAACACAGCTTGTGGAATCTGAATAAATATGTTAGCCGTGTATAATGCATTAATATAAACCATCCAATGCTAACCAAATTCGTGGAGAAAGATAGCGTTTATCAGATTGTTATGGTGGCTGATTTTTGCCAGGTCGTTTTGGCGTGATACCTGATGTATCGTATCGGCGCGCATATTTATCGTTCTGGCGTGACGGCGTGTTGGCGGCCTTCTAACGCGCCAACGCGCCACAACGATAAAATAAGGGCGACAATACGACAAATTTGTACCCGCCAGAACGACAACTCGACACTTAAATATCTCGTTATGGCGGTCCTTATTTGGCGTGTTGGCGCCTCAGATTTGTCGTTCTGTCGTTCTGGCGGGTTTGAAGGGCGCCAAAACGACAACAAGCCAGAACGACAAATAAGCGCGCCGATACGACAAATCAGGTATTTGTCGTTCTGGCGTGTTGTCGTAAGCGTGCACGCCAAAACGAAAGGACGACAAATACCTTATTTCTCGTATCGGCGCGCTTTTTGTCGTTCTGGCGTGTCAGCGCGTTGGCGTCCTTCAAAACAGCCAGAACGCCAGAACGACGAATCCGAGGCGCCAACACGCCAAATAATGGGCACCAGAACGAGAGATTTATGTGTCTTGTTGTAGTTCTGGCGGGTTCAAACTTGTCGTATTGGCGCTCTTACTTTGTCGTTCCGGCGTGTTGGCGTGTTTGAATGGCGCCAACACGCCGACACGCCAAAACGACAAGTACCTTTATTTGTCGTATCGGCGTGTATATTTGTCGTTCTGGCATGTCGGCGTGTTGGCGCCCCTCAAAGGCGCCAACACGCCAGAACGATATGGCAGAAATCAGACACCATAGATTTAATTGCCTCCTTCTGACATACAGAATTTCGTGGAATTACTTAGGTTCACTGAAAGCTTTTTCTGCATTACTGTTGAAAACAGGTAAATCAAAGCATGTATCCTGTTACTCCTACAGCCGCAGGCGTTGAAAGCGTCGGCTCATCAGCTGTCAGTGAAATTTTCATTATTAAAACGTACTTTAATTACGATTGTGTAAGTTTAGTGTTCACTTTCAGGTGGGCCAGCTTAATAAAACCTTTAACGCCCATTGGTATGATGCTGATATGCATTTACGCTATTATTTTCTTGCATTGCAAAACTATTTAGATTATTCAAGTATCATTGATTATAAACATGAGGCGGTAAGATCGGATTATTGTACGGACATAAGGATTTTCATAGTTGCGTTTTTATAAAGGATCTTAATGTTATTATTACAACCCCGGGATAATATGAGTTTACTGTCTTATTACCTTCATCATACATATTTACTTTTATTAAATGTAGGGTTCCTTTTCTTCTCAAAAGTTACGCATTTAAACGACGCCTTATAATCTTTTGCATCATTGTTTTTCTTGTAAAACCTTTAAATTAAAAGTCCGTAACTATCTCCTGTACTTCGAAGAATTCTAATATTGGTGTTCATGCAAGAGGTTATTACGCAGGTATGACAGGTATTACAGGTTTAATGACGTTTGCCATGTTCAAATATGTATTTTTAATTAAACAAAATATAAAACAGAGCGTAGACGTTGTTTGTTAATTTTAAACGTTTCGGTTTATCTCTTATAATATGCTTTTTATTTTCATTTTTCGAGATACATTGTACATATACATGCTTATGGTGCAGTTTCTTACGATGGCAGTCATTTGGAATTTCAATTAGATAGATCATACTTTATCGAAGGATACGTTGGTACACATTTAAGTAATTAACACTAGTACCAGCAGCAACAATAGTCATAGTATAAGTTTTGTTATCGTACTGCTTCCGTTCAAATTTGATATCAGATTAAGGGAGAAATTGGGCGATGTTTGAAGTTTGTACTTTATCATTTCTTGTGTTGTTTTTATTGTTATATTTTAGCACAAGCGCGGACTGATTTTTCATGCGTGTTTGCTATGATGTAAAAGTTGTTTGAATTTACTACTTTTTTAAATGCAGTAGAGATGTTGTTTTTGTTTGTTTTTGATTTATTGTTTGCTGAGGTGAACGTTCGTTCAGTTTACGGCACAGACGTTGTCATGTGAGATTACTACGGCTTGGATTCCGCCATGCGTGATCAGGCGGTGTTTAAACCAGTTGATATATTGGGAGTGGACAGACACTGGCTGTGGAAACATACGCAGTCACCAGACACCCACTTCGTGTTCCGCGGTTTTACAACGTCCAACAATGCGGTGAAACGTACTATGAGCTACGATGTTACATGGGGTTATCACACTACTGCCGTTTTACAAGCGTGCGTGAAATGCGGCTGCCTTGTTTAATCATTATTCCATTACAAAATGTCAGTATGCGCTCATTATTTATAACCATTAATCTGTTTAAGTTAACAGCATCATCATCAAAAGAACATCAACAACAACGACATCAGTAACGATTACAATACTACTACTACTACTACTACTACTACTACTACTACTACTACTACTACTACTACTACTACTACTACTACTACTATTACTATTATTTCTACTACTATTACTACTACGTCTACTACTATTACTACAAGCAGATATTCCAATTTTAGTTTTTCGCAGAACAACTAAAGATACCGCAATTCCAAAATTGAACAGTCAAAAAACTATGATCTAGATAACAGCTTAAGGTCAGTTGACTACGCGAAAATAAAAAGTGCCGTTTTGAATATCGTTGAATTTGTCAAATGGTAATCATTACGATAATAAATTTGATTAGAACATGACATGTAGGATCAAATATGACTGTACTCGCGGAAGAAAATTAACTAGTACGTTATGCGACGTCCTAATTCATTAATGAATGAAAATCTTGGGTCACGAGGCGAACCGAATAAAAAAAATCTAACCTTTACCTATTTATCTCGTTATCGTCGACTCATGTAAAGATTATTTGTTGAGTAGTGAATTTGTTTTGTAGGAAATGTTTCTAACTTATTATATTATTTACGTGGCCATCATTATAACGATCAAGAATACTTAGCGGTTATTACGCAGTAGCGGTCGATTTTTACGGATCATTCCGGATACATTCAATATATCACGATTAAGGCCGAAAACAATGAATATAGACTAAATTTCAGTGGAATGAAACTTATAAGCAAAAATTTAGATCAGGGATTATTGCTAATTTATCTGTTTTGAATAATATTGTTGATTGAATAGACTCTGATAATAGACAATTTGTTAATAATGCAATCAACAGCTTTACTGATGTACTGCGAAAGGTCGCAGATCCATTATTTGCCAAACAATGTACATTCAAAAATGTTCATGGTTTTGAAACAGATTCTTGTGTAAAACATGCAGATTGGTTTGACTTAGACTGTGTAAACGCACGAAATAATTACCTTGAATCGTTGAGGTTGTTTAACTGCTGTAAAACCGATACAAATCGTATATACTTGTGTGAACAAAAATCATTTTATAAAAAATTAATTTGTAAGAAGAAAAATAACTGTCACAAAAAAAAAATGGTTGAAATAGAAGGTTTAAAGAAAAAAAAGCCAAAAGAATTTTGGAAATATTTTAAAAGAAGGAATTCAAAATGTGAAAATAATATACCACTGGAGCAATTTAAAGAATATTTTGAGAACATAAGCAATGATTTGTTTATTTGTTACAATGATGAGGCTGAGCAGTTTTGTACAGAAAATGATTTTTATACTGAAAATAATACTTTTCCTGAGTTAGACCAACCGATCACTTATACTGAAATTATAGCTGCTGCTAAATCTTTGAAACGTTATAAAGCTTATGGCAATGATTGTCTTTTAAACGAGTACTTTATTGAAAGTATCGATATTTTAGCATCTCACCTATGTGATTTCTTCAATTGTATTTTAAATTCGGGTTACTTTCCTGATAAGTGGTCAGAAGGAGTTATAATACCGTTACATAAAAAGGGAAGTCAGGGCGATGTAAATAATTATAGGGGTATTACGTTGGTGAGTTGTTTGTCTAAGTTATTCACAACAGTCATGAAAAAACGAATTGAAGCTTTTTGTGAAGAAAATAACACTATTTCGGATGCTCAATTTGGATTTCGTAAAGGAAGGTCTACAATTGATGCTATTTTTATTCTGATGTCACTAGTACAGGATTATCTAATTGGAAATAAGAGACTATATGTTATTTTTGTAGACATGGCTAAATGCTTTGATACTATTTATAGAAATGGATTATGGTTAAAAATGTATAAATGTGGAATTCAAGGTAAACTTCTTAGGATTATACGCAATATGTATCAAAAAGTCAAATCTTTTGTAAAGTCATGTTCTAGTTATTCAGAATACTTTCAATATGCAGTCGGTTTGCGTCAAGGGGAGGTAATGTCCCCTCTATTGTTTTCACTTTTTGTTGAAGATCTTGAGTTATTTTTACAAAATGGTATTAATCCTGGTATTTCCATAGATGATGTAGTTTTAGTATTGTTGTTATTTGCTGATGACATGGCCATTGTAGGCAAAACGCCTGAAGAAGTACAAATCCATCTAGATAATTTATTGTCATATTGTAATGCATGGGGGCTACAAGTAAATACATCGAAAACAAAAATCATGGTATTTCGAAAACGAGGTGGGTTACTAAACACCGAGCGCTGGACATACAATGGCCAATTCATCGATTCTGTTAATTATTTCACCTATTTGGGTACTGTTTTTAGTTGCACTGGTAATTTTACACATCAGGAAGAATACCTTTCTGGTAAAGCCCTAAAGGCCATGAACTTGTTATTGTATAAATGTAAGGAATTCGATCTGAGTCCTAAAACCTTTTGTCAACTATTTGATGCATTTGTTACATCTATATTGAACTATTCCTGTGAAATTTGGGGCTTTAAAAAATCGAAACATATTGAAAGAATTCATCTTAAGTTTTGTAAAATATTATTAAAAGTTCAAACTAATACTTGTAATGCATGCGTCTATGGTGAACTTGGAAGATATCCTTTGTATATCAACATTTTTGTTAAAATTTTAAAATTTTGGCTTAAAATTGTTAAAACTGAAAATATTATATTACAATCTGTATATAACCAAGCTGTTAGAGATAGTTACAATGGCTGTAAAAATTGGGTCTCGATTGTTAGAGAGTTATTAAATGATTATGGTTTTTCATATGTTTTCGAAAACATTCAAAGTGTCAATACAGAATTCTTCATAAATGAATTTAAAAGTAGAATTTTCGATTCTTTTAAACAAGAATGGTATGCAAATTTGGAAAATAGCTCTGTGTTATATATCTATAGACATGTTAAAAACACTTTAGATTATGAAAATTACTAGATATATTACCAAGATCCTTAAAACCTTATTTTTGTAAGCTTAGAGTGAGTGGACTACCACTCAGAATACAAACGGGAAGATATAGCCAAAACAGAATAGTACGTGATGAAAGACATTGTTTATGTTGCAATACTCAAGACATTGAAGATGAATATCATTTTATTTGTGTATGTAAATGTTACTCTGGCATAAGAAATAAATATATACAAACTTTTTGCTACAAACATCCATCAGTATATAAGTATTTACAATTACTTAATACAAGAGATAAAACCAGATTAATAAAAATATCTTTGTATGTTAAGGAAGCACTTATTCTAAGAAACTCACTTTTAAATATGGAACGTTAGGTAAATTAAAACGATCATCCTCCGTTATAAGTACATACTTAACTTTGCTGTCGTAATTGTGCACATACACTGTACTCGTATGTTAAAAATATACCAACTATATGATAATAACATATTGTTTCCCCTATGTTTTGGTCACGTATACTTTATATATATGTATACTTATATTCATTTATTGTAGACGATGTACCTTGTACAAGTCTTAATAAAAGATCTGTTCTGTTTTAATGTCGGAATGTCAAGTAGGAATGCCATTAAATCAATAAATGTTTGATATTCGATGAAAGAGCATGCAATTGAAAATTGGACAAAGAATTTGTCTCATTAGGTTTCTTGTCCGACATTTCACTTTGAAGTGAATTTTGTTTGAAAGTCTTTAAACATATTTTACTCGTACAGAGTTTTAAGCTGCTGAAACTTTATTTAGATTTTACACCTGATTACAGTTTAGTTAGTGGCTTTCGTTTTACAATGGACCTAAATTCACCAGCTACACATTTGAAACAATTCAAAACGGCATGAAAAAAATAACAAAATGACACAATGACGATATATTTATTTCCAAATTTGATTTACATGGTTACTAGGCAATATTGTATTTAAACTAACCATTTTGAATAATATAAACCGCTTAACAATGTTTAAGGAATATTTATTATATTGAACAAATGTTATAGAAAATACGTAAATGAATATTTTCGTTTAAACATTGACAACCACTGTGTTTAAGGTGACGTATATCATCCTTATCTAATTGCCCAGGCTGTCCATGATGTGCCCCGAGTTACGCAATAGCGAACAAATGCGGTGCCTTCAGCGCTTTGATTGTTATTACAAGGGGCAGTCGTAAAGTTCCCGGACTACTCGCATATAAGTCACGATTTTTATCACAGAAAAACAAAATTTATAGGGTCTAAAAGAAGAATCATTTCTGATCAAAATATGTAATGTTCATCCGTGTGTAACATTGTTCATGCAACAAATACGTTTTACAACTACAACATATCACATTTGTACGGAGCACTTTAACGTAATTACAAAGCGTCATCATAACGATTTCTAAACTTTGTCATCAGAGACTGTCAACAGTTTATCAAAATATTCCCTAACACACCACACACTTTAATATAATATTTCGTTGGCTCAAATATCTCTCACACAACTTTCGGTTCTTTCGCTTACTAAATGTATTAAACTGTAAAGGATATTCAACCTTGCAGTGCCGTGACCAGTCCAGAGGGCAGAAAGTGTGAATCCAACCTGCAGCACAATTATATTTTAATGTCATGTGTTCCATACAAAGCAATGGTTTGCATCCATGACCATGATGCACGCAGTTAAAATGTAATTGTCATCTAATCATTACTTCAGTATTCCGTAGCAATGCAGATTCCTAGACACATGCTTCAAAATGACGTATGTTAACAGTTTTCGCACCATAAATCATAAAGAAAAAATATGCACAGGCATCTAGATTTCGTAATTATGTGTATACTCTTCTTATATAAATTTGTTTTAACGAACTTATTTGTCAGTAATGTATATTATTTCAACTTAAATTATGTTAAACAAGACTTACACTAAAATATATGTTCATAATAAACTTATATTTTAATAAATTGCGTGTTATTCTTATACTCGTACTAAACATTATTGATTAAAATATCTTACAATAGTACGTATTATTCTTACACTCAGGTCAAGAAAAAATTATCAACGTTCATAGCATTCGTGCACTAAAATTAAGTACCATGTATCTAATCATATAACGTACGTACAAATATCAGATTTAAAATCAGAATGTTTGCATGGCTATCAGACAAACACGTTTGATTCTGACGTTTAAGAGCTATTAACTTGGTAATGTGCCTCATTTTATTACATTTTCATACATTATTTGTGAAAATATTATTAGCCGTTTACAATGCGTTAATAAATAACAATCATCGAGTGCACTCATGGAAAAATGAGAAGATAACTTTTATAAATGCTGAATGTATCTTGCCTCCTTCCGACATACCGAATTTCTCGCATTACTTCGACGTAACAATAGCTTCATATGAATTACTGTTGAAAAACAGGTAAATTAAATCATGTATCGTGTTACCCATAGAATAGCAGGTGTTGAAAGCATCGGCTCATCAGCTGTCAGTCGAACTATATATTGTTAACATGAACTATATTAACGATTTTATTAAAGTATTTTGGACTTTCAGTTATGTCGGCTAAATATTTTTTTCTAATACATCTCCTGTATATGAAAGAACTCTATTGTAAGGTAAAGATTATTACGCAGGTATCATACATATAATTAACCGTCACGTGAGTTTTAATGTACAGACTGGTTTTGATTGGCTGATAAGTGAGCCTGAAGTGAACAAGTTGTTTTGGTTGCTGTTATATTTTAAGTATTATGTTTGCTTTTGTTTTTACTGAGGCGAACTTCGTACAGATAGTGAATATTTTAAAATAAATAATATATTCCACAAAACGTTGACATTCGTTCAGTTGGAAAGGTAGCTAATTATCTTTAAAAGTAATTATTTATTTTCCAAGTATTTTATAACAAGAGGGCCACGATGGCCCTAGGTCGCTCACCTGAGTTTAAGGCATCATAATGGCTTCATCATAACAAGAAGGCCAGATGGCACTAAACCACTTACCTGAGTATAAAGATATGTGCCTAGCAGTTTCATTAGAAGAATTGTATAGTCTATATAAACCATGTAACCCATAGGGCGTGGCCACTGTCTACCCCAGGGGCACAATTTGAACTATATTTGTAGTGAACAATGTCTCATGCCAAATATGAAACCTCTGGGTCTTGCGGTTTAAAGGAGAAGATTTTGAAAGCCCAATTTCCATATCAGTCTATAGAAACCATGTGACCCCGTGGTGTGGCTTCTTTTCAACCCAGATGCATAATTTGAACACTTTGTAGAGGAACACTATACAATGATACAACATATGAAACCTTCGGGCTTTGCGGTTTCAGAGGAGATGATTGTTAAAGTCCATTTGCCGTATAAGTCTAAAGAAACCATGTGACCCCAAGGGTGTGGCCAGGTTTGACCCCAGGGGGATTATTTGAAAAGTCTTTGTAGTGGACCACTATACAATGGTGCATACCTAATATAACACCTTGCGGTTTCAGAGGAGAAGATTTTAAAAAACTATTTTGCTATTCAAGTCTATCAACAGTGTAAGCCCCTGGGCGTGATCAGTTTTGACCCCAGGGGCATCATTTTAACAATCTTTGTTTAGGATCACTATAAAATGTTACATACCAAACATGAAGCCTCTGGGCCTTGCGGTTTCAGAGGAGAAGATTTGTTAAATCATGTTTGCTATTTAAGGCCACAACAAATTGATCAGATGTTCGTCGGATTTGCCACACCTTAAAATCGTAAATTGAAAAAAAAATATTGTTTTTCTTTTTTTCTGCGCCCGCAGCTACAATTTTACCCCTCCCCCAAAATTTAGAATGAAGTTTTCATCAATGAGTCTGATCTTACGTTTAACGCCGACTTCGTCAAGTGTTCCCATATCATAACAAGCAATTTGTACTGATGAAGAGGAAGGAATTGACAATGTATCAAGTTATGATGGCGTTTGGCAGAAAATGTCAATCAATATGGACAAGACATTTTTTTTTACTTTGCGCTTTTCGCTCGCCTCTGATTTAATTGAAAATGGAAAAAAATATTTTTTTTTATTTTATTTCGCTCGCTCGCTCCATTTGTTTTGGGGCAAAATCTGTAGAACAACTGATCAATTTGTTGTGGCCTAGGTCTATATAAACCATGTGACCCCTGGGGCGTGGTCAGTTTTGACCCCAGGGGAATCATCTAAACAGTCTTTGTTGAGGACCACTATACACTGTTATATACCAAATAAGAAACTTCTGGGCCATGCAGTTTTAGAAAAGATGTTTAAAGTCATTTTGCTATTTAAGTATATATAAATCATGTGACTCCCGGGGCGTGGCCAGTTTTGACCCCAGGGGAATAATTTGAACAGTCTGTGTAGAGGACCACTAGACGATATCACATATCAAATATGAAAGCTCTGAGCATTGCGGTTTCAGAGGAGAAGATTTTTAACTTTTCACTTTTTTAATCTATTTTTAGCCCTGGTGACCTACATATGCAGCGGACCGAAACGATGTGAACAACTTTGAAAGACTTCACCCAAGGATCATGCCTGTGAAGTTTCATGAATATTTGGCAAGCGGTTTAGTAGGAGATGTTGATTGAATGACGCACGACGGACGAAGCACGACAGACAAGAGGCGATCATAAAAGCTCACCATGGGCACGTTGTGCTCAGGTGAGCTAAAAATAAAAAAATATCTTATTCCCAATGATTGCAAGTGTATTTTAATAGCAGCAGCTGCGGTAGAAGCATCAGCAACGATAGCAACCGCAACATTTATTGTTGTACCAGTTTATTTGAACGTCAAACTGCAGATAACAATAGAACGGGAAAAAAACTACCGACATTTGTTGTTTTTTGATCTTGTTCATATCGTGTATGTTTGTTCTAGTTCAGTTTGTTCTTTTTTTTATCATAGTTTATTTTCGACGCAGCAAGCTTGTGTTCGCGTGTTTCGTACGATGTAACATTTTTATCTATAAGTCATTTTTGTTTTATTTTTTAGTGAGGTGAAGTTTCGTTCAGTTTACGACACAGACGTTGTCCAATGTGATTACTACGGCTTGGATTCAGCCATGCGCGATAGGACGGCGTTTAAACGGTAGAGATATTGGGAGTGGCCAGACACTGGCTGTACAAACATACGCAAACACCAGACACCAACATCGTGTTCCGCGGTTTAACAACGGACAACAATGCGGTAAAACCTACTACGAGCTACGATGTTACAAAGGGTTAGCACTATGCTGTCGTTCTACACGACCAAAACAAATGTGGATGAGATTCGCCTGCCTTGTTTCATCATAAGTCAATCACGATTACAAAATGTCAGTAAACGCTCATTAGAAACGAGAAAACAATTACATTGAACATATATGTTGTATTGCAAATTTTGTTTTCCGAGAGCAAGAAAAATGTAAGTCTGTTAAGCTGACGTCGTTGTTAAGTGTTGTCTTTGTTAATTGAAAACATGTAATTTTGAAACAGCATTTTTTAGCAAAATGTTCCATTTACAAATTTAAAAGCAAGCCTTGCAGAGAAGTCAAAACTCATTACTTTCTTTAACTATAAACCATATTGTGGTTGGGAAAAACGCGTACCAGTTTTAACCATACAAAAATTTATAGCGCTATTTCTAATCCAAGATTAGAAAATACTAAATGGCTAAATTTTAAATTACCAACTGGCTTCCCTTCCAATGAGTAGTTCGTAGTTTACTCCCTCCCACGCCAAGGCTGAATTAATGTGTGGATCTGGGTGTGTCCGCACTTCCTAATTTACATCTCACATAGACTGAAGTTTCATTATGGCTATACTTTTTACCTACTTACTTTTTCTAAGTCTTTTGTTTCAGTTTTAGGTGGTCTTGTACTGGGCACAATCAAATACCCAGAGGAAACCCTCATAGTTCGATAACCACTGATCAGTGACCAAACCATATGCCTCATTATGTGCATTGAACTGTAATCGTATCCCATTCGCAAAGGTGAAGTGCACCAATCACAAGAACGTTAATCGATGCGCGCGCATTCCCAAGTCGACGTTCTGATATTTAAAAGTTGGCATACTGCAAACTGTCGGTTAATTGTGGTTTGCATATAATATCTGGAAACGGCAGCCTCCCCCTGTTCTATGACGGTCAGACCGTTGTAACAATTGCAATACCGCCGCAGGTTTTGTTTTCTTGAAAATGTGGCAAATAGATCTTTAGCTGAATGTTTCACAGAACGACAACCTAAGACAGATGTTTTACGTTTTCCAGCACAAACATCGGCAATGTTGATAGAACCTATGGGAAAGTCTTCGTATCTAGCGGTATAAATATATTTCATGCATGCTCTCTGTTTACAGATAATGCACGAAAACCGTAACTGGGAGAAGTTCGCAGTATGCCAAGTGTGACAAGCGCGCGCATCGATTACCACAATGGATTAAACAGGTCTATCAGGAGGTCACCATCGTGAGGATTGTTGACTGTGTACAATATACAAAAACACAGAAAATCATACAAAGAAGTATACACACATGAGGCACACGAGTGTTTGTATCGCTCCACTGGCTTATTAAGTAAGGAGTGTCAGAAGCGAAAGGACCTTGATATGCTATAAAAGAAAAAAATGCGCGGCCCTTGGCGGCAATGTTTTAAAAAATCAAAATCATTTAAACTGTTTTAGTACAGAACCAACTAAGGAACATTTCTGTGACATTATTTCGAAATCCAAGAATTGGTTTCTGACATGAAGATTTTCACAAATTTAGCTATTATCATATTAGGAAATATGGCCCCGCCCCCTGGCGGCCATTTTTAACGGACCCAACCATTTGAGCAATTTTGGTAGAGAACCACCCGCGGAAAATTTCTGTGAAATTATTTCAATTCCAACCAGTGGTTTCTGACAAAAATTTGAATATATTTCTGTGAAATTGTTTTGAAATGGTAGAAATGAAAGCCAATGGTTTCTAATAAGATTTTCAAAGTGTTTAATATAGCCATATAAGGAAACATGGCCCACCCCCTGGCGGCCATGTTTTTTAACGAAACCTAACCATTTGAGCAGCTGTGGCAGAAAACCACACAAGGAATATTTCTGTGAAATTATTTCGAAATCCAACCGACGGTTTCTGACAAGAAAATCTTCTAAGGTTTCAATATAGCCATATAAGGAAATATTTTCCAACTCCCTGGCGGCCATGTTTTTCAATGGAAAGTAACCATTTGCATAACTTTGCTACAGGACCACCCAATGTACATTTATATGAAATTATTTGAAAATCCACCCATGGGTTTAGGAGGATATGTCGTTTAAACAAATCTATTTATAGCTCTGGTGGCCATCTTGTGCAGCGGGACGAAACCATTTGAGCAACTTTGGTAGAGGACCACCCAAGAAACATTTCTGTGAAGTTCATTAAGTCGGCCTACAGGTTTAGGAGGAGATGTCGTTTAAAGGAAAAGTTATCGGACGCACGCACGCACCGACGAACCTCCATGGCATACGCTCGCTGGCCTTCGGCCTGTGGAGCTAACGAAACTTCTGCAAGTAAAATGACACATACAGAAATAAATGGAACATAAACATTAACTGTGCTTCGTGACTTATTATAATATATAGCATAATAACAAATCTTAGGTGAACATTATAATGAAGCGGTTAAAGGATGAATACTCTTAGAGGCTCAATTAAAGTTTCGATTATTTTCAACAATCGCAACAGGTTAACATATATGTAACGTTATTTTCGTTTTTAAAACATCGAGTGAATGTCAGGTTGGAATTCTAATTCATATTTGCATGAACATCATAAGTATAAAATATTTTCTCTAAACCTTTCACTGTGAACAAAGCAGTGGTTTTCATCCATGACGATGTTTCACTCAATTAAAATGTAATTGCCATTTAATGATCTATGTAGTATGTCATAGCAGAGCAGATCCACAGAGACAGGCGCATGTTAACACTGGTTCTGCAATAAAACATTCATGAAGAGAAAATATGCTCACACATCTATGTCCTATATGAGAACTTTATTTTGACGTTTAATTGTTTAAGAAATGAGATTGATTTTTACCGCGAAAATTTTCATTCAGGCATTTACCCACACTTGAAATCGTGTCCATGTATATACAATATACAGGTTTATGCTGGATCCGCATGTAGGTCTACGTCCGTATGGAAGGGAATATCCGCCTGTACATGCATGTTGCTAAATGATAATTGCATGTTGCTAAATGACAATTGCATGCTGCTTAATGACATTTGAATATTGCATTGTGCTATTCGTTACAAACTAACTGCAACTTCCGTGCGTCTGTGTGCTTCTTTCTATCAGTTAGTGATACGTAACTTGCATCTGTCGTTACTCAATAATTGTAAATCACATATTTTTGCGTGTAAGTGACAAATGATTCCATTCAGTAACATGTTTATTCAAACAAGTTTGTATTGCTTTGAACATTTCACTTTAGGAAGTTGATTCTTCAGAAGTAATTCAGATTAATGTATAAAAAGTTCCGCAAGGCGAAAGCAATAAGCATTAAGCACTACGCATGTTAAAGTTAATCAAATGCGACTTGATCATTTGTAATATCTAATTCATATGTAACCGGGAACCAGAAATTCCGGCAGTGTCCGTAAAATCGCGGGGAGATATCTAACTCCAAGCTACTTGTTGACTAGTTAAGCTCCTGGCTATTTCGGTCGAAAGAAGGTCCCGTTGTTAGTCCCGCCTCTGCGAATTAGTAAACTGCCGAGGAACGCTAGTCTTAGTAAGCACAAGCATGGCGATGTTGAGCCAACACTTTGTCTGTCAGTACGTCCGTCCGTACGTCCGGGTGCCTGTCCGTCACAAAGCATGTCCGATCTATATGCTTTAACCATTTTTAAGGCATTAATTGAAGAAAGTTATGTTTTCAGTGTATCAGTCCTGACGGCTTGCGCACTAATAACTGCGTCCCCGGCCGTCTGTCCGTACGGATGACTTTCAGACATACATCTTGTCCGTTCTGCAACTTCTGAATAGCTTGAAGCACTGTCAGGCTAGCTCAGTGGTTAGTAGACTCGCTTTTTATTTAGGCGGTCCGGGTTCACTCCCTACTCGGCGCATGTGAGTATGGTTGGTGGCCAACATACCGGATAGCTGGAGTTTCCTCTTGTACTCCACCCTCCACTGTGTACTGAGCGCCCCCTCCCCCCAAACAGCACAACCCCACACCAAAATTAAAAAAATACAACAGTAAAAGCTATGATTCAAAATTCGTCCCAAATTTCGATGAGTTTAAAACTAAATAAGGCAGGGGTGCTGGTACACACCCCGGGTCCCCACGAAATGCAGCGGCGCGGAGGGACCTCACAAACTACGAAATACACACATTCAGTACACACACGCACGCCCACACACACACAAACACACACACACACACGTCCGCCCGAGTGTCCGTCCGCCCGTCTGTCCATGACTTTGTATACATATGCAAAAAAAATTATTGATCTATCTACTGCTTGGGTTACTCGTGAATATTCATCAAATTGATAATAGAGATCCACAACAACAATAAATCGTATTGTGTTTATTATTTCATGTTTAATCTGTAATTAAAATTCTTTGTTTAATAAATATTCTTAACGATTACATTTTTACGCGAAATGTACGTTCAACAAAACTAGCTCGGACTCCAAACGTGTTATTTCGACAAAAGCAGTCTGCATAACTCCGGAAACTATCGAACATCTGAATTTGCTGTCGAGAGTTGTCTCCCGTATATAGTAATTTGCGCCAGAAAATCTAATTCGTATTGGTTTCCTGTAATTTTATAATGCATTAACATGCTTAGAAAGATCCACTAGTTAGTTAATCGCTTGTGACAATCAGCAACAACAAAGTGAAATGCGCATAGGAATGCAATAAGGAAATGTATGAATAAACATTTCAATATTGCAGTAAGAAAACAAAAAGCTGAAAGCACTTGTCAATTACATGCAAGCAGCAAGAACTTGGCATAAGGAAGCATTCAGTTACCACGTAGCAGAACGCATATGCATGTAAATAACATAACAATGTCATTAACTGGTGGATAGATATGTCGTTCCATTACGAATATCATAATGCAATATGCAATTGTCATATAGCAACATGCAATTGCCATTTAGCAACTTGCAATTGTCATTTAGTTACATGCATGTAGTGGCAGGTATACCATTCCATACGTCCGTGTCCGTATAGAGCCGCTCGCTGAGCGTTTTTTAATGCGGATGCGAACAATGTACCCATGCCATTTAGCAAGATGAATGGCAATGTGTATGCTGTGTAAAGACAGATAACTATATATATATTGATATCTATTGCATGCTATGGCCACAACAAATTGATCAGATGTTCGTCGGATTTGCCGCACCTTAAAATCGTAAATCGAAAAAAAATTATTTTTATTTTTATTTTGCGCCCGCACCTACAAGTTTGCCCCGCATCCGATTTTTGTTAATGAAGTTTTCATTAATGAGTCTCATTTTACGTTAAACGCCGTCTTCGTGGTGTACCCAACTCATAACAAGCAATTGGTACTGACATAGACGTGAATAAGGCACTTTGCGGCGACTGGTTAATTTCCAGAGCACACAATTTATGACCCAGACCTTTAATCGCCAACAGCCAGTCTGGCACAGCTGCCATGTGTATTTCAACTCGGCAATTTCTTATCATGTTTTATCAAACTTGTGAAAACACAACGAGCTGTTTGTCAGCATTCATTGCCTAATTAAAGATGATTGCTAGCAAGCTCTCGTAATATCAGCAGTTAATTAACAGTTAATTAAAGGATTATCTTGTTGATAAAGGATGTGTGAAATTGGAAATCTGGATTATGTCAAATGGACTGATTATCGTGTATGTTTACATTTCGGACAGTTTTGACCAGCGGTTTGTCCTTGATTTCTTACTTCTAATATCCACACATATAAGTTGTTTCTGACATGTCCATTTTATAAATTCAACGTATCTGTTTGGTGTACATTTTGTTCAGCCTTTATATATTAAGGTACATTTAACACGGCAAGCCAAGTCATTATGTTAGTTATTAATTTTAAATTATTTATGGATATATTTTGTTAAAATCTCGTAGATAGTTTAAGAGTGTGTGTTTAAATAAAAAATAATTATCAAAGTTTACTGCATTGAACAATTAAGAAAAATGTTAATATAAAAATCGAACTATACAAATGCTTTTGTTAATGCCATAATTAATTAATATAATACAGCACAGTGAAGTATAATGTTATAGCAATTAAAACAGTAAGATATAACTATTCCCTGACATGGAAACACGCAACGATGTTGCGTTTCGATAAAAAAAAATGGCTCAAGAAAAATAAGAGCCAGTGTGAGTCCTGGTTTACGGTTTAAAAAAATGGTGGCGTCCAGTTGTTTCGTCGTGTCATTTAAAGATACAGATCTTATACTAGTGATTCCTAAATTGTCTTGTGTTTATTGTATGACATTTCATATTCATGTTATTAAACTGTTGGTAGTGAATGACTTGGTGTATCAAATATATATTTTGATAATGACAATTACCTTGTATAAGGTCTCCTTTCTTATAGTTAAGATATGGTTATTTAGTATTTACTGCCGGTCGTTAATTTAATAGCAGAATCACTATTGAAGACTTGTTGCACAAAACCCTTTGCAGGACATGGTCAAAGAAGAAATGGAGAAATTAGTTGCTTAGTTTATTACATATATATTGATTTTGACAACAATTTATGGAACAGAGCAGATGAAGAGACTTATTGACAAGATATCAAGTGATGATGGCGTTTGGGAGTAATTTTTAAACACTATGGGCATGATAGGATTTTTTTTTATTTTGCGCTTTTCGCTCGCCTCCGATTTTATCGAAAATGGAAAAAAAATATTTTTATTTTTATTTCGCTCGCTCGCTCCAATTTTTTTTGGACAAAATCCGTAGAACAACTGATCAATTTGTTGTGGCCTATGCGGTGAATCAGTGGAGAATAGCAGTGAATGAGAGGCTATTTGTTTAATGCAGTGTAAGATCGTATTTTATTTCATGAGTGACCATAGAAAATATCTAGTTTCTATGACCGCGAATGAAATAAAATACGATCTTACGCTGTATTAAACAAATTTTCTTTTTATTTCATGCTTTTTAACGATAAATTTAAAAAAATGCGCGAGTTTAGCAGACGCGTCACAAGCTTCGAGTATTATGACGTCATAAATATGTACTGTAGTCATTATGATTCCAAAAATATTGCCGATCACTGTTGATGTGGGAAAATAGTGCCACTCTAACAGCGTCGTTGTCGCTTAATTATATCTGTACTAGGTGTTGAATTGTATTATGTGTTTTCTGTTGTTTAAAAAGGCCGATATTAACACTGACGATTAGGGTATTCACATACTTTCAAAAAATAAACATAAAAACAAAATTAAAAGTAGTTCCATATAACCAAGAGTGAAATGATCAAACATTATCATTTCATTCGACCTAGAGGAAATGATCGGGTTATCAATTACTGGTATTCTCCACTCATTCACCGCATTGCATGGAATCAAACCCAAGAGTGGAGTGAAGTGATATCATTTGATCATTTTACTCTGGGTTTGATCTAGATCTATATGGAGCTACTTTTTTCTCTTTTTTTCAAGAATGTGAATAACCTTATCGTCAGGGTAAACATCGGCTTAAAAAAAACAACAGTAAAAGCACTTAATAAAATTCAATAAAATACATGTAGACTCTTAAGAGACAACGACGCAGAAAGTATGGCACTATTTTCCCACCACAACATTGAGCGAATCATTATGACGTCATATTTATGACGTCATAATGCACAAACCATGTTACGCTTTAGCACATCTCACGCAATTTCAATTTATTGTCCAAAAGCATGAAATAAAAAGAAAGTGTTGATGTCAGCGTAAGATCGTTTTTATTTCATTTGTGGTCATAGAAAACTGGTCGTTTTTACTCGTGGTTCCGCCACTCGTAAAAATATGTTTTATATTACCACTCATGAAATAAAATACGATCTTTCACAGAAACCAACAAATGTCCTCTATAATTATCGTTGGAATTCGTTAAATGCTGATAAATGGTAGGTAATTTGATTTCGCCGCAGCAACCATCTTTAAACATGTCATATATGCGCACAACATACCATTTCATTGACCGTTTCGACATTCCAATAAAGGGAGATCACTCTGCGTAGGAGATTGAGGTCGGGGGGGAGGGGGGTCCTACTGATTAGGTTACGTCTGCATTTTGTGATAATTGTTCTTCATAAGAGCATGATTGCTCATTTAACTATATGACAGAAAAGAAAACTGTTATTTGTTTTGGAGAAATATATGTAAGTCGGCTTTTATATATCTACATATTTTTGCTTTCTATGCATTTTGTTATGTTTGAAACTGGTTAAAAAATATGCTATGAAGGCAACATATCTTATTTGGCATTGGATTTAATACCTTTCTTTCAAATAGGTTATGAAATAATGGTATTCCTTTCTGTCAACTGAAATGTCATCCATGATACCCTGTTCAATAGTGTTGTTCCGGAAAAACATGTAGATGTTTATATGAAGCGCGAACGAAATATAGCGAAAGAGGGACGTATCTGTAGACCGACGGACGGACAAACACGCGTGAATCCTACCTCAAACGTTGTCACAACTTGGGGGTATACTATTGTCCAAATTTGTCATAATTTAACCTTAATGATACGGTAGCGTCTATGGTCACGAAATCTAGGGGAGGCAAGAGAAGCAAAAATGGCTGGCAAAGCTGATAATTCCCAGTTTGATTGGCTTTATCCCGATATTCTCACCAAACAGCAACTGATCGATGTCTTAAAACAGGTTTGAATTAAAAATTCAAGCATTTAATTAAAGTTTAATAGTGTAACGTTGTAGAAGCATAGCCAAAATCGCGTTAAAAGTTTGTATGCAATGTATTTTCGCGATCAATAAAAAAAGACGTCGAGATTTTATATGCTAGGCGCATCTTAACACGTTTAGCGACTTAATAAAAAAATTCCCGAATATATTTATTTTTGAGTCTTTTTATTAACAGAAAAATGAAAGTGCTGTGCAACCGAACTAAATTATGATGGTCCACCCAGTTTTTGTGGTAGACTGGGTATACGAATTATCCTCGATTACCGTAAATTCGCGACCCTAACATTTAATGTCAATTATCAAATTATTTCAACAATTTGAACATAATAATTAGAACAAATATTTGAAAATAAATATATATACCGCTGTTTTTTTAACTTATTTATCCAAAACAACGTTTAAAACTTTTAGCAGGTCAACATTGTTTACGTAAGTGTCAAGCAGTCGCCATGTTATCTAACTATCATTGATTCGCGGATATGACGTCATCCCGTCATTCCTAGAAAATAATCTTCAATTAGGCCACATGTACAACAAGTTTTCGATTATCATATTAAACAGTGAATTTTATTTAAAAAAATAAATCTGAAATGTAATTCTTTCTTATCACAAATGCACATTTAAGTAATGCTATACCAGTGGGGAAAAACGTTTTTAGGTAAATGGATTTTTTCTTTTAAGGGGGCTTACAGAATCTAAAATCCAGGATGATTTAAGTTTAAGCAAAAAAAACATAAACAATTACTGTTTTTTCATTTTGTTTTCAGTATATCATTGTAGGGTGTGTTTTTAATTTGTGATGAATAGAGCCTGTACAATTTCCTAAATGCCTCTTGTGTAACCATATTTCCATATAAAAAAAAGCTAAACTTCACTTAAAATTAAGGTACTGAAAAACACAAGAAAAACTTTGCTCGGCCTTAGTTACGATACACTGACGAATCATGTTCCATATATGGAAGTTCTACTGCAACATCGGACAAAAACAACTATTTCGGTTTGTATTTTTATTAAAAAAAACAAAATGTAACTTCCTGGTGTTTTGGGAATAAGAAATCATGGTGTTTTTACATCAGGTATCATGTCCAGTTCTTTTGTCTGTTTAAAATGCAGTATATTCACACAATATTCGGTCACATGGTCCATTGGACATGTACAAAGAAATTCCCGCGGCCACGTTTGCGCATGCGCAAATGCCAAAGACGATCACGTGACAATAACAACATCCGCGAATCAATGGTAGTCGCGAATTTAGGGGAGTTGACGATACGGGGAGGTTAATTTTCTTCCTGGCTTGCAACATATTACAAAAAGGAAATAAATAACGAATGCTGGCTTATTATAACAATACAACTTTCTTCTATCAAAATAATTAAAATTTATAAAAAGGAATCAAAAGTTTTAACAACTGATATGTCAACAAATTGTGCATGTCATTAGCCATCTATGTTCTGGCAATAAACCTATTACCGTGACTATGAGTATCAACCAATCAGAAAAAAATAATGGTCAGAGTTAAACGAATGATACTATACAAAACTTGAGTCATATTTCTTTATATTTGCTAAAAATTTTAATTTATGTTCTTTACATATTTAGAGTAACTGATAATTTATGTTAACAATGCTGTTGAAAACAAACTTTTACAAGACTTAAACCTTCAATTGAGTTTATTTACTGTTAAAAATGACCTAATTGAATGGAAACCAGAGTTGAATGCAGCCCGCAGCAAAATTTTAACGAAGGGATGGAATTTGACAAAAAATGTTTGCGCATGTGAGCGATATTGATGTCTTTTGGAAATTCCCGGTAATAGGTATATGGAGTATACTAATCAGTAAAGGGACCATTCGCCCCTTAACGTTTCACCCTGAGACTTTTCATGCTGGGACGTTTCATCCTAATTATTGGGAATAAAAATTTTGTTTTTGTTTTTAATATTTTAAAAAATGCAGGACTCACGTTGCCATTTGCCAATTGAGCCATTTGCGAATATATTGAGAAATTGGCTCATGAAAATGTCATATTAGCTCAAATGCCGAAAAACCACGACTTTATTTTCCCAATATGACAACAAGCAAATGGTACTGATTTGGACGTTAATTAGGTACTTTATTCAGACTGGTTTATGTATAGTGCACATAATTTATGACGCAAACCGTTAATTTCCAATAACCATTTTAGCACATCTGCCATGTGTGTTTTTCGACTCAACAATTTCTTATCGAGTTTAATCAAACTTATGAAGTCAGAAAACACACAAGTTGTTTGTCAGCATTCATTGTCTAAAGATGATTGCTAGCAAGCTCTTTTAAGATCAGCAGACACAGCAGTTATATAAAGGATTATCTTGTTGATAAATGGAGTGTGAAAACAGATATGTTTTCGGGTTGTTTACATTTCGGACACATTTGACCTTTTTTTGTTTTTGAGTTCTGACTTCAAAATATACTATCAACATTATTCAGTTGTTTTTAGTATGGCTATTTTGTAGATCTGACACATCTATTCAGTGTATATTTGCTCAGAACTATAGCTTTTATTTATTTTGATAATTCTATTTTACCAGAGGGCAACAGTTAATTATGTTAATAGAAGTATATGTTGACAGAAAAAATAATTTTCCAAGTTACTGCAAGAAAGAACAATAAACAACATTTTTTTCTTACTAAGTCTGAAAGTAGTATTATATTTATAACCTAAACAAGTGCAAGAGCTTTTTTAAATACCATAATGGCATTAACATACAGCACAGTAAAATATATAACATTTAAAACACTCAGATATTAGTAGGTGCATGTTCCATGACAATAAATACAAAACAATGACACGAGGCGATTGAAAAATTGGCTCAAGAAAAATTGGAGCCAGTGTAAGCCCTGAAATGTTAAATGCGCTGATAAAGATAAATTAATCAATGTCCTCATCTTTCAATACAGAACCGTGTATATGACAGAGTTTTTACTAGACACTGGTGATTAAAATAAGTGAATTTTGCATGTCATTATTCCACGTTGAGTTTAAATTTAATTCATATTATTGATTCACATTATGCAAATTGTAATACCGGACCGGTGAAATATTTGGGGCAAAACGTCTTAAAACGAAACCTATTTTGGCAAGAATTGTCCCAGGGCAAAACATGTTTCGGGCGAATGGTCCTGGATTCTACAAAGCTACCTAATGAATGGTGGAAAGTGTGTTATCTTGTTTCTGAATATACATTCACGAAAATATAATAATACAACGCTATTCACTTTTCCTGGTATCTTAAAAACATTCACAGCACTTTCCACATGGTTGTTTTTAAGCGTTGTGTCAGGTCATGGTTGGCCATTTTGGTTGTGACGAAACAAACAATTTTCAGAGGTCATCTCAAAATGCATTTTAAATGTCATAAATGGTCCAATTTACCTTTGATAAAGTTTATCTCTGGTTGCTTGCGTCATCGTTGAACAGTTATAAATACAGCCTTCATCCTCTGGACTTCTTAACACAAAATCATGAATGGAAACAAATGTGGAGTGACCAATTGGAAGATAAATTATATAATAGACAGAGATTCAAATTGAATAGTTTATTACTCATTTGTGTTTGTTTAAAAAAATCATTTTTCACATTTAAACAAAGAGCTGTCCAAAGTTTGAACTGTGAAACAACCAAAACCAAATATCTAAGTCAATCGCACGAGCTCTGACGTAAGCAGTGACAATGCAAAGTACCCCGAAAACTGTTTATGCCACGACAACTGGATAGTCGACCATAATAATTATATTCGAATGTGTAATTAAATGTGTTATATAGTAAAATATCCCAAGCATAACCATTGTGCTAAAGTAAAGTTGGAAGGAAAAGTGCGCCCAGTGCGGGGCTCGATCCCATGACCACCTTTACACTGGTTGGCTGGTTCTTATCTGCGCACACTACACTCCTCCTCCCATTAACCTTTTAGACCGACTCGAGTCACTCCAGACATGTACTCCTGACACCATTAAAGTAAACTTGGGAGGAAAAGTATGCCCAGTGCCGGGCTCAAACCCACAACTGCCAGAACACTGTTGGCTGGTTCTTACCTGTGCACACTACAATGCTCTCAATTATTTTTAATGAAAATTCCAACCTGAAATACTATACCCGCATCAAATTTTGTCATAGCCATATTTTTATCCTAAAAAAATGATATCTGTTTGTGAATTTTCTATTACAAATGAAGAGAACATGTTTAAAAACCTTAGAAGTATTACAGGTACATTCATAAAATCCTAATATTAAGCAATTTTGGGGAAAAATTTCAAATAACTGGCCTGGCTTTCTCACCTGCTCCTTTTTAGCAGTACCTTGTACCTTTTCTATCCCTAGATCTTTCCCTATCTTAATATACTTTTCTTGATAATGCTTGTTAATTTTTTTCAGAGGTTTATTAAAGAACAATCGTTAGAATCTCTGTCTAAAGATGAGCTAGTGGACCTATACACAAAGTACATCATCCCTATGCCACAACGGAAGTATCGGCCAAACAGACGTGGCAGAGAGATGACAAAAAAACAGATCTTGGCTGCAAAGAAGCGAAGAATATCTGCCCCAACAGACCACGATGAACCTCCTGAAAAGAAGTATGTGCATAATGTGATGATTTATGAAATAATTAGTTGTCTTCCAATAAAGGATTTTATTAGAAAATGGTATTTCGAGAATGTTAAAAAGATTAATAATTACGGTATGTTAATAATTATTCAGTTTTAATCAAGGCAAGTTTATTTTTCATTTAATTTCAACATCACACGTACATTTAAGAGTGCGGAGTCCAGAAACAACAGACCAGAACGTAAATGGATCAAGCATTCTATAACTATATGCATTTCAGGGCTTCAGGAGGTGGTTTAGTGACTTCATTCAGTCTTCCAAATTCTGGCCGAGACCGGTTGAAACCACCACCATCCAGTTGTATAAACACAGAGAAAAAGACAATAAAGTTAAGCTCAGGAGCTAGTTCGGCCTCTAACGCACTTCCGGAGGTAGCTAAATCTCTTAATGTTCTCAAAATTAACAAAACATCAGATACAGCGTCTTCAAGTACAGCTACATCTAAGAAAATAAAGCTTGTAAATTCTGTACAAAAAAACATTATTAAGGTAGAATCTGTCAGCAATGGACCTAAAGAGGAAATAAAAGATGGTGATCAAAGTCCTATGGATACTTCTGAACATAGCGTTGAGGTAAGAAACGTTTATAAATTTGTTTCTTTTAAAAAATTAAGGTATATCAATAAAATGGAATAGATTTACAAGACATGCGTTTCATAATTGTCTACATTAGGTGCATGTAAACTAAATATAATTACACAACATGTACATAAACATATATATACTTCAAAAGATACTGTATCAATCTTACATATGCCATTGAATTAATTACCAGGTTTATTAAGCTATTATGCTTGTAAACAGTTCAATATCAAGTTCATTCTGTGGTTTTTGTTCTCACTTAAAGCCTGTATTTAATGTCTATCCAGGGACTATAAGGTAAAACATAAGCAAATCAAAAAATTCCTCAGGTATGTGGCAGTTCTTCATTTATAGGCCAGTTTGCATTAAAATGTTTACTTTTTCAAGTTAAGAGTAAACCTATGTTTTTTATATGACACTATTTTATTTTGAAAATAAATTATTAAATTTCACATTGAAACATTAATTTCCATATTAACTTTATGAATCGCAGTTTTGGACCAGTTTTTATAAAGCTATTACAGAAAATCTTAAGCAGTGCTTGATTGAACGTTTCTGTTTACCTTTTCTAGAACCTATGTACAATGCAGAATTCACCTAAAACAAGATGGTCGTATGGCCTTGGGTTGCTCACCTGAGTGGCTAAGCAAGTTATGAATCATGTTGATTGTTCACCAGCTTTTTCTTCAACTTGCCCTGGTGACCTAGTTTTTGACCCCACATAACCCAGTTTTGAACTTGACCGAGATAACAAATGTTCTGAGCAAGTTTCATGTTGATTTGGGAAAAAAATGTGGCCTAGTTTTTGACACCACATGACCCAGTTTGACACCACATGACCCAGTTTGACCTCACATGACCCAGTTTGACCCCACATGACCCAGTTTGAGCCAACATGACCCAGTTTGACACCACATGACCCAGTTTGACACCACATGATCCAGCTTGACCCCACATGACCCAGTTTGACACCACATGACCCAGTTTCGAACTCATCCAAAGTATAACTTGAACAAAATTTCATGTTCTGGGCAACTTTCATGAAGATTGGGCAATACATTTGGTCTATAGAGTGTTCGCGAGGTAATTGTTCACAACAAATGACGAACGATGCACGACAGACAGAAGACGATCACAAAAACTTACCATGAGCATGTTGTGCTCACGTGAGCTAAAAAAAATAGGTAAAATTTAAATAAGGAAGCGGTTGTTCAGTCTTTACTAGGAAAACACTCTTGATTTTAACAGTATAATCTGAAGCATACATCAAAAGGCAACATGCTTATGGACATTTATGCTTCAAGAAATTCACAAGTTTATTCCAACAAGCTTGAGGTATGCCGGCCCCGACCTTTAAAATAGGACCGGAAGGAGTTTGATCATAATAGGCAGTTTTTCGGATGTCCCAGACAGTACAAATGTTACTGTTTTGTAATTAATTTTGTATGTGGGCTGTGCTGTAAAGCCTGTAAACCTTTGATCCACTGATTAATGTATTTTATAGAACATTTCTTCAGTTTAATACAGTGATAGGGTCTCTTCTTGTTACTTGAATGTCAAAAACACTCATTGACATTTTTAATATTGTTTATTTCAGAAAGAAACCCCTCAGAAAAAGATCAATAAGATTTCATGGCCTTGAGAAGAGAAGGAACAAAACACCTTAAAAGGAGTGTACGTGTCCTCAAAACAAGTGCTCGGAGATTATAGTCCAGAAATTCTCCAGTTATTTGAACGTTGAAGACCTTAAAGTGTGCTAATGTTTATAGTAATCAGTGATTAATAAAAAGTTGAAACTCTTCTTTGAAAATGGCTTAAAAGCATTCACAAGCGGATTGATAAAGAATGTCAATGTTTATTATAAGGACAGCCTTTTAGTCACTGACTGTACAAACATGTTGGATAAAGGCACAGAACCTGATAAATAAACTAATGAGTAATATTTGGCATTCTAACATATGGCATATTCATTTGGAAAAAAGTAAATAAAAAATTTAATGCCCTCATCAGACTTTAAAGGCACAAAACCCGATAAATAAACTAATGAGTAACATTTGGCATTCTAACATATGGCATATTAATTTGGAAAAAAAAAAAAATTCCTTATCAGACTTGAAAGCATTTTGTGTGTAATTTTAATTTTTTGAAAAGGCACTGTTTGTTATTTTGTGTATGACATTGACACTGCCTTTGACATCTCGGTTAAGTTTGTACAGTGTGCAGATATGTTGGTTCTATAGTGACACTGCCTTTGACATCTCGGTTAAGTTTGTACAGTGTGCAGATATGTTGGTTGTATAGTGACACTGCCTTTGACATCTTGGTTAAGTTTGTACAGTGTCCAGATATGTTGGTTGTATAGTGACACTGCCTTTGACATCTCGGTTAAGTTTGTACAGTGTCCAGATATGTTGGTTGTATAGTGACACTGCCTTTGACATCTCGGTTAAGTTTGTACAGTGTCCAGATATGTTGGTTGTATAGTAACACTGCTCATTTTTTATTGGAATGAAAGTTGTAGTAAACTTCACATGCTATGAAACATCGTACGCAATACACGTTGTCCCAGTTCATCTTTCAGTTCAGTATTGTTTATATTGTTAAAGTATGGTTTTACATGGCTGACAATATTTTTTTTCGGTTTAAGAAGATACTAAATGTAAATCTATCAGTCAGTAGTTGTGTTACATTGAGGAACAGTATTTTGTTGAATGGTTGATCTTGCATCAAGAAAACTGTTATACTAGTATATTTGTGGTATTTATTTATAATAATAATTATTAATAATGTTAAATGCAGGATAGGAGTCTTTTTGTAATCTGATTGAAAATACGGTGACATACAAGTAGGGTTAAGGCACCTTTTACTGTGGTTTAGGGCTCCCCCAGGCTGAAATTTTTCTTTAGACAAACTGAATGTAACTTGTTGAAACCTTCTTGTTGGGACTAATTTGTTTGATTTTAAAAATAACATGTAGCAAATTAGAACTACATTGGCCTACTATTCAAATGTTTAACCATTGCAGAATTTGGCAAATGGTTCCCCGAGTCTCGTTTGATTTGAACAACTGGAAATACATGTACTGCTTGGCATTTTATTATTTAAAGTTTTTACAGTCCAACTATTTTAAATACATGAGGCGAGTCGTGGGAAAACCGGACTTAATGCACGTGCGTAAAGTGTCATCCCGGATTAGCCTGTGCAGTCAGCACAGGCTAATCCAGGACGACACTTTCCGCTTTTATGGTATTTTCTGTTTGAAGGAACTCTTCTAAACATAAATCCACTGTAGGCGGAAAGTGCCATCCTGGATTAGCCTGTGCGCACTGCACAGGCTAATCCGGGACGACACTTTATGCACATGCATTAAGTCTGGATTTCCCACGACGCTCCTCAAATATGTAATAAATATGCAATGCTACATCTGGATTATGCCAGAATGAGAAACTTGCTGCACATTCAGTTTGCGAAGATGCATACCAACTTCTGTATTGAAAGTTTGCAGCAACATTCCTTGGTTAGATATTGTAGTTTTTAATGCCTATGCAAAATTTTAAATTATTGTTAGGATGCATTTCTATTTTCAACAGTATACATTTATTGTCGTCTACAGTTTATGCCAATCGGCCTTGTACAGACAGGTATTTGCAATGAAATTTTTATAATAAAACCTTAAATATTTCAGTGTGGTTTTCTTCTATTATTGCCAGTTACCTCTTTTGGTTGGTAAGTACTTTATGCTGCACGCTCTGAACATGAACAAGTAAATTCGATGAATTGACATCCCCTGCCAAATAGAGCAAATTGACACAAGAGCTGTCTAGGAAGTGAAAACCATCCGTCCGTCCGGTCAAGGTTCAAGTTTTTTATAATGTCAAATATCTTGAATACTATCAAAGGTATTTACCGGAAACTTAAAACACTTCTTTACTATCAACGTCCCCACCAGGGAAAGCAACCCCCATAACTGTTCTATTTTTGACGGATTTAATCCCCTTTTTGAACTTAAAAAATTTTGGTTAAAGTTGTTCATAAAGTCCAATATCTTCAATATGCTATCAAAGGTATTTACTTGAAACTTAAAATACTTCTTTAATATAAATTTTCTTCACCAGGGGAAGAAAACCCCATAACTCGTTTTTTGACAGATTTATGCCGCTTTTTGAACTTAAATTTTGGTTAAAGGTTTTTTTATTTTTTTTTCGAGAGCAGCCATTTTGACTGAAGTACTCAAATTTACATTTTTCATTCACTTTTAGATGCAAAGATTTATTTTGGTGTCGCAAGTACATAGTTATTTTTAAGTTTCAGGGAAATTTATCCCCCAGTTACCGAGAAATGGTGGCGACAAGAAAAATGTGTGCATTTTTTCATTTCATTAATGGCAATAACACTGGAGAAAATTTACTCATCCAAGTGAAACTGAACATGCATCACCGCATGGTGTTGGTATATACATGTATTTAAAGTTTCATGGAATTCAATCAACCAGTTACTGAGAAATGGCAGCAGATGGAAAAATGTGCTTTTTCATTGAATAAAGGACAATAACTCTAAAGAAACTTTATTGATCCAAGTGAAACTTGATGTGCATCACCACACTATCTTGGTACATATTCATTTTAAGTTTCATTAAATTTTATGAACCAGTTACAGAGAAATGGTAAGTTTCATGAAATTCTACCCGCCATTTACTGAGAAATGGTAGTGGACAGAAAATACTGCATTATTCATTGAATACAGGGCAATAACTCTGAAGAAATTTGATCCAAGTGAAACCTGACATGCATCTAAACACTATGTTTGTACATATTTTTTGTAAGTTTCATGGAATTCTACTCGCCACTTACTGAGAAATGTGTGGAAAAAATTGAGTTTTTTTCATTGAATAAAGGGAAATAACTCTGGAAAATACTGAATTATCCAAGCGAATCACTGCACAATGTTGGTACATATTTAAGTTTCATAAAATTCTATCGACCAGTTACTGAGAAATGGCAGCTGACAGTAAAGCATGACGGAGGGAAGGACAACGCCATTTCCATATCCCCTCTCCATTTCATCAGCGGCAGATAATAACACATGCTATGTCCACAGGAAATTTCTATCATTTCCATTCAACCATTTTAAATTTGTAAATCTGTATGCATATTATATCTTATAAAGTGATAAAGAAAAATAATCACATTTTATTGTTTATTTTAAACAATATACAGTTCAGCAACAAAGCAACATAATATTACATAATGGTTTAAAAGCACAAGTCCTCACCGAACATTCTTGAAGAATGGACATGTATGAAATCCCTAGCACACGTCTGTAAAATGAACCCATTTATGTACATATACACACATTTTCAAGTCACTTTGTTGTACGTTAATTGTAGATCATTATCCTTTTTCAGTTTCTCGAAGGCTTTCATAGTAGGGCATACAACTATAAGTATTTGCCTTACATGCAAATCACTATTTAAACTAAAGCAATTGTTCAAGACTTCCATAGTCATTAAGCCCCCCATATATATGTGTGTTTCGGACAATGGTTTCAAAAAAGTTCTGTAGCGTCGGGATACTGTTTTTTAAAACTTTTTTCAATACTCATTTCTGTAAAAAAAAACATTGAAAATTATCAAAAATCTGACGCACAGAGATTTCCCCCCCAAAAAATTGTCGCTACAAACTTTAGGGTCGGTTTTTTTTTCGCTAGGTAGGGTCAGGTTGCCAAAACACAATTTTTTTTTGGCCTTAACTGAAACAGGGTACTATTGGTATTGGCCATACACACAAAGGACTAGCAATTGTCTCAAGACTTCCGGGCCAGAATATCCATGATGTATGAATTGTTCTTGGCTTTGATTTCAGACTTGAAACTTTCTATTTTCTCTGCAAGTTCTTTGTCAGTCAGTGTGTCCATTGGCAGTGCCTTCACCTTAGACAGGAAGTCTGCAATGAGTTGCTCTCCTTCCTGAAGAAAATACTCGCTTGGCATTTATCCTTAAAAATGTGTACTGGACAAATTAATTACAAAATGCTTACTAGTAAATCCTGTTTATACAAACAAATTATGTAAATTAAATTAACGTATGTCGATCATCGAATAGAAATTTAAAAAAAAATAGTTTCTAACATTTAAGATTAACAAGATTTTCTTTGTTACATCAACAAACAAGAAACGTGGAAATTCCACGAAAACCAAATTTTTCAAACGAAATGCATAAAAGTCAGCACAATAATAAAAGAAAGTTCTGGGTGCCATATGCATTCCTAAGCAAGGTCTCGTTATATGGTATCTATGTATGAAATTTCATTAAAATATTGCAATGCGTTCTCAAATTATTGAGCAGAACCGTTTTTGTATTTTTAGTAACCTTGACCTTGATCTCACCCACCCCATATGCAATCCCAAGCCTGGTTCATTCAAATATCTTGAGAGGAAACCATTTTTCTATTTTTAGTTATGGAGACCTTGATCTCACCCACCCCATATGCAATCCCAAGCGTGGTTCATTCAAATATATTGAGCGAAAACTGTTTTCTATTTTTAGTAATGGTGACCTTGACCCCACCCACCACATATGCAATCCCAAGAGAGGTCCCAATATGAGGTATCTATGTATGAAGTTTAATTAAAATATCTTGATGTGTTTTCAAATTATTAAGCGGAAACCATTTTCTATTTTTAGTAACTGTCACCTTGACCCCATCCAACCCATATGCAATCCAAAGCAAGGTCTTGATATATGGTATCTATGTATGAGGTTTCATTACAATATCTTTATGGATTCTGAAGTTATTGAGCGGAAACCAGTTTTCTATTATTAGTAATGGTGACCTTGACCGTGACCCCACCCATCCCATATGCAACCCCAAGCAAGGTTTCGATATAAGGTATATATGTATGAAGTTTCATTAAAATATCTCGATGCGTTGCCAAGTTATTGAACGGAAACCGTTTTTTAGTAACGGTGACCTTGACCCCACCCACCCCATATGCAATCCCAAGCGAGGTCTCGATAGGTATCTATGTATGAAGTTTCATTAAAATATCACAATCCGTTCTCGAGTTAGAGAGCGGAAACGAAATGTTGACGCCTCCACCCCGCCCGCCCATCCACCCGTCCGCCCACCCAACGACATAACCCAATCTAATAACCAAAATTTTTCTTCCAAAAAATGTGGTTAAAAACAAATCACTATTCTCAGACCTGTTTGACAAGTTTTCGTTTCTTCACGGCTGGTTCGTCCTCCCCCTCTAGACCTGTGCCCGACAGACTGATGGACTGGTAGTCCTCCAACTCACATGCTTTCTCACGGGCAAACTGCAATGAATGATGCATTCGATCCTGATTTAGAATATAACCTACATTCTAAGTAACATATTAAGTAAAACCTTATTGGTTAAGAAGGGGCAGAGCGAGTGTAGTACTTAATATGTTCTAATTTACTTAGAATATAACCTACATGTAGGTTATATTCTAAGCTTTTTTAGATTATAACCTACATTCTAAGCTTATTTAGAATATAACCCACATTCTAAGCAAAGTAAGAATGTAACCTACATTCTAACTTAATAACATAATAAACAAGGATTGTCACATGATGTGACGTATGCGTGTCAGAGGAAGGACACACAATGTTAGTTACATGTTGGCAAAAATGATGCTTCCTACAAAAAGAGTTATGGTCCTTGTACTCTGCACGTCCTCTCAACATCCTCTATCAATATACAATGTATGTGGTTTTATTTTAAATCACTTCAATACTAATGAGTTATGCACTGCACAAGAAAATTAATGGAAGGGCAATAACTTCATAAATATTGTAGAAAGAATTATGGTCCTTGTACTTTGCACTTCCTTTCAATGTCCTCTATAACATGTTTCGTTTTACTTAAAATCCCTTCAATACTAATGGAGTTATGCTCTGCACAAAAAATAAACGAAGGGAAATAACTCCGTTAGTATTGAAGATAGAGTTGTGGTCCTGGTGCTCTGCACTTTCTCGCCTTGTCCTCTTATCATTATATTAAGTTTCATTTGAATCCCTTCAACACTAATGGAGATAATTATGTCCCGCACAAGAAAAGTAACGCTTCACATAAGGAAATAAAACAAAGGGCAATAACTCCATAAATACTGAAGAAAGAATTGTGGTCCTTGTGCTCTGCACTTCCTCTCATTTTCCTCTATCATAATATGAAGCTTCATTTGAATCTGTTCAATACTAATGGAGTTATGCTTTGCACAAGAAAATTAAACAAAGGGCAATAACTCCATAAATATTGAAGAAATAGTTATGGTCCTTGTGCTCTGCACTTCCTCTCATTGTCCTCTATCATTATATAAGTTTCATTTGCATCCCTTCAATACTAATGGAGTTATGCTCCGCACAAGAAGCGTGACGGACGGACAGACGATGCGATTATTATATGGGAACTTCGGGGGCATAATAAAATCTTATTTACTAAGAAGGGGCTCGCTGAGTGCGCTCACTCTACCACTCCTTCGCCAATAATTTCTTAACGGTACTTAATATGTTCTAACTGTTACAAAAGTAGCACTTTATGAGTATTTATGACTAATGTCAATGAGCAAGTTATTTCTAGGAACCACTTGAAGGATTAAATTTTAACAGTATAAAAACATTACACTTGTATGTATAACAAGAACATCTTTTATTGAAAAGCACGTTCAAGAAAAGAAATCCTGCCATGAAGTAAAATACATCAATAGTTTCTATTGCATTCGGTTGCCGTTTTCTTCAAACATGCCGAATGATATATGCATGAACAAATTCTTCAAACATGCCGAATGATATATGCATGAACAAGTATACCTATCTGTACAAGTATAGATCTTGAACAGTAAGTGTCAAACAGTTGAAACTGATATTGACAATTTATTGCACTGGCGCCTACCTCGACAACATGTTTGGGAAAATGTGCCAACTCTGCCACGTGGATTCCAAAACTCTGGTCACACACACCTGCAAATACAACATGGCCATTTTGTAAAATACTTAACAAAACATTTTAAAAGTTTCAAACGTACTGACATGTGTCAAAGAATAAAAGTTAAACCAAATAATTACAGTTCTGATATCAACCAAATAATGTTAAAGTTATGTAGCCTTATTTTATTTTTAAGGTTGATGATGTTCATTGTTCGATAGTTGAACTTGACTTGATTCCTGGACTAGATCCACCAGCATTGTTCGATAGTTCAACTTGACTTGATTCCTCGACATACATCCACCAGCATTGTTCGATAGTTCAACCTGACTTGATTCCTCGACATACATTCACCAGCATTGTTCGATAGTTTAACTTGACTTGATTCCTCGACATACATCCACCAGCATTGTTCGATAGTTCAACTTGACTTGATTCCTCGACATACATCCACCAGCATTGTTCGATAGTTCAACTTGACTTGATTCCTCGACATACATCCACCAGCATTGTTCGATAGTTCAACTTGACTTGATTCCTCGACATACATTCACCAGCATTGTTCAATAGTTCAACTTGACTTGATTCCTCGACATACATCCACCAGCATTGTTCGATAGATCAACTTGACTTGATTCCTCGACATACATCCACCAGCATTGTTCGATAGATCAACTTGACTTGATTCCTCGACATACATCCATCAGCATTGTTCGATAGTTCAACTTTACTTGATTCCTGGATATACATTCACCAGCATTGTTCGATAGTTCAACTTGACTTGATTCCTCGACATACATCCACCAGCATTGTTCGATAGTTCAACTTTACTTGATTCGACATACATCCACAAGCATTGTTCGATAGTACAACTTGACTTGATTCCTCGACATACATCCACCAGCATTGTTCGATAGTTCAACTTGACTTGATTCCTGGACATACATTCACCAGCATTGTTCGACAGTTCAACTTGACTTGATTCCTGGACATACATTCAACTTGACTTGATTCCTCGACATACATCCACCAGCATTGTTCGATAGTTCAGCTTGACTTGATTCCTCGACATACATCCACCAGCATTGTTCGATAGTTCAACTTGACTTGATTCCTCGACAAACATCCACAAGCATTGTTCGATAGTTCAACTTGACTTGATACCTCGACATTGTTCAATAGTTCAACAACAAAATGTCATTCCTGACAAAACTTGCTCTTCACAAACGCGCACTGTATAGTACATGTACATACATTTCACAGCGCACTGTATAGTACATGTACATACATTTCACAGCGCACTGTATAGTACATGTACATACATTTCACAGCACACTGTATAGTACATGTACATACATTTCGGTTTAAAGTGAAGATGCATGGAAATCCGCACACTGGTGTGTTTATTACAGCTTAAATCTCCAACATCAACATTACAATTCATACAAAACTTCCACATTTTTATAAAGAAAAAAATTCCTTAAATTCGAACCAATGATATGTAAGTAATGGCTCAGACCAAATGTGTACATCACCCGGATTGGACAGACAAAAATGGTGCTACATTAATTTTCTTCACAAACCTGGTTTTACTTTGTACAGAAGCGTCAAAGTGTCGTTGCTGGTCAGTGCCGTCACATGGAGATTGTTCACTGTGGGCACTTTGTCTGCCAGCGCTGTGAGCTCGTGAAAATGGGTCGCAAACAGGCAGAACGAGTTCAGCTTTGTAGCAATGTGCCTACAAATAAAAAGATTTGTCTGGCTGCAAGAATTTATTAAATTACTGTTTGTGGATTTTAGAGAAATAATTTAAAAGTTTAAAATCGAAACAGACAACAATTACCAAACATTAACAACTTCATTTAAATGTGTATGTATTTTTATTTACATCAAATTCATAAAGTATAGTACCTTTTAAAATGTTTACTTCAACAAATTTTATTACATATTTATGTGAATAAATGTAAGAAGGAGCAATAATTTTAGTAAGTAAGGAAAAATGTCTTGTACCTTATTTGCAACTAGTTGCTGATTTTCAGTGTTTAAATAAAATATTTTAAGTCCAACAAATACAAAAAGCTTTTCCTAACAATCAGCCAGTTTGTTTGTTCGTTTGTTCGCCGTTTTAACAGTATTTCAGTCATATCACGGCGGTCAGTTAACCTAATCCTGGGCAAGCTTACCCGATCTAAGCCGTTTACCAGTACTAAGTGCGCATACCTATGCCAGTAACTGACAACTGCCCTACTTGAATCAGAGGTAGGGGGAGAATGGCCGTAGAAATAATTTCATGACCAATCCCCACACAAGTTATGTTGCCGAGCTGGGGTTCGAACTCACGATCCCTGGATTGACAGTCTAGCGCTGAACCAACTGAGTTAGCCGGACCCGGCAACAATCAGCCAGAATGGCTGATTAAACATAGTGTCCTTCCAATGAAAATTGCACAACATACTCAGAAATTGCCCATGCCAATCCAAACCCATCATAGGTGGATGTCCCTCTGCCAAGTTCATCTATGATGATGAGAGAATTGTCAGTTGCCGACTGAAAATGTACAGAAAGTTTTTCATTCACTCGTAAATCCAAGACTGAAATTAAGGATATGAAATTGATAAATATATAACTTGAGGCTTTCATATATTACAGAGTACACAAGTATATGTTTTATTTTTTTTATGTGTAAATTATGCTTGGTTTTGTTAAAAATGATTGAAAACAGAACATGTTTTAAGTTTTATTCAATTTATATTCAGAATCATTGTGATTCCCCTTTTCATTTAAACTACTTCAGTTTTCAAAGTGATTGATGTAGCTGGAAAAATTATTTGGATATTGTCACATGAAAATACATTTGGTTATAGTTATAATTGCAACCCTAACAAAACCATGGCAATTTAAAATACTGAAATTGAATTTCTTTATGAATATATGTTACATTATATTTAATTCAGATAATTGTTAAAAAAAATAATACTGAAATCAGTATAAATACTGCAAACTTCCGCCATGCAGAACTTCGGACACACACTCTGAGCATGGCTGCTGTTTCCAATGAAACACAATTTCTGGCCCTCTTTTTACACATACTTTGGACACACCCGAGTATGGCAGTATTTACTAACACAACAAATTTCTGGTGATCTTTTACATGCAACTCGGACGCACCCCTGAGTATGGCTGCTGTTTAAACAATACAAAATGAATTCTGGTGATCGATTACATGTAACTCAGACACACCCCTGAGTATGGCCGTTCTTTCCAACAAAACAAACGTTCAGGCCTATCACTCACCCTGAGTATGGCAGCTGTTTCCAGCATCTCGGCCATGAATGTGGAGACCCCTTTCAGCTGGCTGTCCCCGGCCCCCACCCTTGCCAGCACACTGTCCACTATGGTGATCTCCGCCTCGCTGCAGGGGACATAGCAGCCCAGCTGGGCCATCAACACTATCACTCCAACCTGTAGGCAATAGGATGAACTCTGAGAACAGATATCCTAAATTTACATGAGCCATGGGGATGACCAAAATACTTTAAAAATTCATTAATTCCATATTTTTTCATTTCAGTTACAGTCAAATCTTATGATAGGTCTATTGAACATTTCTGTTCACAAACATGCGAACACTAAATGGGACATATAGAAAAAAGAGAAATAACATACTAACCATTATCATCTATAATTTGATTTTAACTTTAGTTTAACCCACACCGGGGTAACTCCTATTACAGACAATTCATCTCAGGCAAAATGTTCTTGATCAAGTAAGTTTGGGAACAGCATATAGATCTAATGTGAAGAACCTTTTGGATGGAAAATGCCTTATTTTAAAGACAATCTATAAGGCATACTTGTACATGCAGGAAGAAAACATGTACTTCTGGTATTGTACATGTATGATCATTATACAGTGTGAAACTTTCAGGTATGTACTAACTGAGCGAATGTATGTAGATTTTCCTCCCATGTTTGGGCCAGTTATAATGTGAAACATCTCTTTATCTGAAAATATATCATGAGCATGTACAGGCACACAACAACTGGGGTCATATTCCAGAAACATCTTAAGTTTATCTTAAACTATTTTCACTTAAATTCCAATTTTTGTACGGTTATATTTTTAAAACTACATATAAATTAATAAATCCAATTACAGTTTAGTAAGTAGTAGTTAATAATTAGTTTATAATAAGTGAACATTTAGCGGAATTTGGTGTATATATGGAAAAAAAATGCTTAAGAAAACAGACAATTTTAAGGCTAAGGATAAGATTTCACTTAAGATGTTTCTGGAATATGACCCCTGAACACATAAAAGTAATTCAAAGTTATATCTGTAGGCATACATCTACATTAATGTACCAAAAATTCTGTATTATAATATACTGCCTTTTTTGGGACATATACCTTGTGGTGCAACATCATCCCAAACAAATACATGTTGTTGTTTTCAAAGGATTCCAATATTAAGGAAATAAGCATAATGGGAATATAAGAGAAGCACTATAAATACTAAGTTTAAACAATTTTCTTATACAAACATTAACAGATGAAGTGTGTTATCCAATTTTTCTGCAATTGTGTCACCTCCACTTCATTCCTCCTTACCTCTCTGGAATGAAACATCGTTAGGGATGAACGCAATATCATCCTGCATCTCCAGACAAGGATGGCGTGCCTCCACCAACCGAATCAATCCTGAGCCTTAAATAGTTAACACTAGCAATCAAACATTACCACTAGGATATAACATCCTGCATGTATTGTACGGCAACATTGACCTGACAATCATTATAAGGATAATATACCTTTTTTAGGTCGTTAACATCCACAGAGGCTCGAAAAACGAGGGCTTTAACACATTTTAAGGGCCTCTGCAGACGTAAATGAACCAAACAAAGGTGTATTGTCGCTATTATAGCATAAAAACATACATCTAGAGTAATAAAACCGAATCAAACGGGAAATTTACAATAAAATCTTTTTTTTTCAAGTATAGAGTAACCAAAAATTGTGCACCTGTTTGTTTTTAGTTTTTAATATATTATAACCTGGGCCAACTCAGCCGAGCTGGAATCAAAATAGTCACCATTTTGTTTCAGTGTTTTCCTCCATTCGAATGTTAAAATTGGATTTTACATGGATGTCAGCATGCATCATACATATAGTAAATAATATACATATCAGAATACTGTAATACTGTTATCTAAGCTTGCAAGCATTTAATAATGGACAACAGTAACAAGGAGCCCGGTTAAAGCATAAGTAAAACACTAAGCCGGTCCTAACTGGCACATGCAAGCATAAGTAAAACACTAAGCCGGTCCTAACTGGCACATGCCTTTACTGTATAATATACCTATTTTTACCAGAATCGACCGCTTTTTGTTCGTAAACACACCCCTATTAAGGACTGATAATGGACTATTTATGTTATAATTACTGTTATCTATATCATTGACAATGGTTGTTAAGTAGATTAAAACCTGGAACAAAATCAGCTTAGATCATTCATTTAATGCTGATGGGCGCTAATTTTTAGCCAATAATTAGTGTACTGAAGCACAAAACATTCACTAATGTACACTGAAACGAACAAAATAAAAGTATAATAAATGTCAACTACATGTATGTAACCGGCTTCTAAACCACTATGCAGTTATTTTGGGCACATTAGAAGTGTGGGATCATAAACTCAGACCTGTCAACTGCTTTGGCATCAAACTGCTTGCTGTAATCTAAACACAAATCACATTGCAGTAAGACTATTTCATTTTTACAAACAGAATACTACCACTCACCTTTCTCCCTGATGACCGGCCTCACGTAAGGTATGGGGGCACACATGGACACCTGCGCGAAGCTGACCAGTACATCAAGCTGGGCGAGAATGTCATTCATCACCAACATAGGCTCCACATAGCCAGCTGGCGAGGAAGAAATTACAATCCATTAATGTTGATGATAATAAGGAAAATAAAATCTCATTACAATCCATTAATGATGATGATTGTAAACAAAATAAAATCTCATTACAATCCATTAATGTTGATGATTGTAAACTAAATAAAATCCCATTACAATCCATTAATGTTGATGCTTGTAAACAAAATAAAATCTCATTACAATCCATTAATGTTGATGATTGTAAACAAAATAATATCTCATTACAATCCATTCATGTTGATGATTGTAAACAAAATAAAATCTCATTACAATCCATTAATGTTGATCATTATAATCAAAATAAATTACAATCCATTAATGTTAATGATTGTAAACAAAATAAAATCTCATTACAATCCATGAACAAAATAAAATCTCATTCCAATCCATTAATTTTGATCATTATAATCAAGATAAATTACAATCCAGTAATGATGATGATTGTAAACAAAATAAAATCTCAAAACAATCCATTAATGATGATGATTGTAAACAAAATAAAATCTCATTACAATCCATTAATGACGATGATTGTAAACAAAATTAAATCTCATAACAATCCATTTATGTTGATGATTGTAAACAAAATAAAATCTCATTACAATCCATTAATGTTGATGATTGTAATGAAAATAAAATCTTATTACACTCCATTAATGTTGATGATTGTAATGAAAATAAATCTTATTACACTCCATTAATGTTGATGATTGTAATGGAAATAAAATCTTATTACACTCCATTAATGTTGATGATTGTAATGAAAATAAAATCTTATTACACTCCATTAATGTTGATGATTGTAATGAAAATAAAATCTTATTACACTCCATTAATGTTGATGATTGTAATGAAAATAAAATCTTATTACACTCCATTAATGTTGATGATTGTAATGAAAATAAAATCTTATTACAATCCATTAATGTTGATGATTGTAAACAAAATAAAATCTCATTAAAATCCATTACAGGGACTATGTCAACAAAAAGGGCCCAAAAGGGGCAACTGCAGTAAAACAAGGACATCAGTAAAACTGATGGATGCTCCCCAATGCGCTTTGTCAAGCAATATTAATGTAATGAGAAGGGCAGAGATTGTAAAATGACTAAAAATCAACAGAACTGCAATACCAAATCTGACATCAAAACTGTATGTGGGCATACCACACAAATACACTATGAACATGCAGATGAAGTAAAATTGTAAAAATAAAATAAAAATAAAATAAATCAACGTAATGGATCATTACTGAAATACTGGTATGGTTATTTCAATTCCTAGTTATTTAGTTTTCCATCAATCATCATCGAATTTCAAATAGCAGTTCCGGATAAATAGATATGATAGATTGACAACTTCAAAGTCCCGCAACTCCACTAAAAACATTGAAGCAGAAAGTCCTGGTAATATGCATACCTCCTCTTGGCAATGAAGCTTCCCATAAAGTTTTATTGAAATCTGGCCAGTAGTTGCTGAAAACTAACTTCAAAAATCTTCAAAGTACCCTAATTCTAAGATAAATCATTGAAGCGGAACATCCTGGTAATATGCACAACTCCTCTTGGTAATGAAGAGTTCTATTAAGTTTCAATGAAATCTGTCCAGTAGTTGCTGAGAAAAAACCTGGACAAGAATTGTGCACTATATACTAATTTCAGAAATCTTCAAAGTCCCATAACTTCGAGAAAAATCATTGAAGCAGAACATCATGGTAAGATGCACACCTCCTCTTGGTAATGAAACTTCCCATTAAGTTTCGTTGATTTCCAGCTAGTAGTTGCTGAGAAAAAGCCTGGACGAGAAAGTCAAGAATTGTGCACTATATACTTATTTCAGAAATCTTCAAAGTCCCATAACTCTGAGAAAACTCATTGAAGCGGAACATCCTGGTAATAAGCATGCCTCCTCTTGGTAATGAAGCTTCCCATAAAGTTTTGTTGAATTCTGGCCAGTAATTGTTGAGAAATAGCCCGGACAAGAAAGTGAAGAATTGTTCACTATATACATATTTCAGAAATCCTCAAAGTCCCATAACTCTGAGAAAAATAAATGAAGCGGAACTTCCTGGTAATATGCACATCTCCTTTTGGTAATGAAGCTTCCCATAAAGTTTCGTTGAATTACGGCTATTAGTTGCTGAGAAATATCCCGGACAAGAAAGTGGGGCGGAAGGACGGAAGGACACACGGACGGTCGGACGTACGGACGGACGGACGCACGGACGGACGGACAGAAGGATGCACGGACGGATGGACGGACAAGGCCGCGACTATATGCTCCCCCGAATTTTTTTGGGGAGCATAAAAATCTGAAATTAAACATTAATAATGGCATATAATCAAGGTTAAAATAATGTACATATAATGGAAAAATAGTTCTGAGAAAAAAATTGTTATATAATTTAGGTATTGTTTGTTTGGCCCATTTCTTGTTTACACTTTGATGTCAGATTTGTGGGTATCTTATATAACCATAGTATGCTTATTCATTTTCACAAGGCAAATCAGCGCAGTTGGTTACAGCGCTGTAATTTGTTCTAAGGACTCTGTCGTCGTGAGTTCGATACCCACATACGGTTTTATTTTTTCAAGTATTTTTCTTTATTGGTTTTATCAACATTCTCATAAAGTAGCAAATTATACATACGTTGTTTATTGTATATGCATTTGTATTGCTCATTTCTTGAACATAATAACATTAAAATTTCTAAAGGAGATCACATTTTTGTTGACATTGTCACTTTAATGTTGATGATTGTAAACAAAATAAAATCTCATTACAACCCATTAATGTTGGTGATTGTAAGCAAAATAAAATCTCATTACAATCATTTATTGTTGATGATTGTAAACAAAATAAAATCTCTAAGTCACGCACACTTGCACCGGTTTGATAGCCAAAAAATGTCTGTATGGGTTTCATGAATTTTTGACAACATGCTTAAGCATTAAGGTCAATAAAATCTAAATCTGATTAGTATTGTTTTAAACAGTAAAATGAGTGGAATAGCATACTTAGTTCATGAAAATGAACTACTACACAAACCTGACATTACGACATACGTGTCTGACATTACGACATACGTGTACATCCATCCACAACTACTACACACACTGACATTACAACATACGTTTACATCCATCCGCAACTACTACACAAACCTGACATTACGACATACGTGTACATCCATCCACAACTACTACACACACCTGACATTACGACATACGTTTACATCCATCCACAACTACTACACAAACCTGACATTACGATATACGTGTACATCCATCCACAACTACTACACAAACCTGACATTACGACATACATGTCTGACATTACGACATACGTGTCTGACATTACGACATACGTGTACATCCATCCGCAACTACTACACAAACCTGACATTATGACATAAGTGTCTGACATTACGACATACGTGTCTGACATTACGACATACGTGTCTGACATTACGACATACGTGTCTGACATTACGACATACGTGTCTGACATTACGACATACGTTTACATCAGATCCACAACAGGACTACAGTTTAACTTAAGCCTACAAAATAACAGTTTTCTTTCTGGTGGCAGGGCAAAAAATGTAGGGTCGGTAGGTCAAAAGCTTTTTTTTACTCAAAACTTCAAGCCTTTCTTTTGTGGTAATTGTTTTGTTTTTGTTTTTGGATTTTTTGCTGTATTCAAGGGTATTTAAGTCATATAATGGCAGTCAGTTAACCTACTCACACTTTTCCTGGGTAAGCTGGTTTACCAGTACTAAGTGAACATTCTTATGCCAGTAACTGACAACTGCCCTACTTGAATCAGAGGTAGGGGGAGAATGGCCATAGAAATAATTTCATTAACAATCCCCGGGCTGGGAATCGATCCCGCGATCCTTGGATTTGTAGTCCAGCGCTCTACCAACTGAGCTAGCCAGCCCGGCTATGGGTAAATTTTATTAATTTAATGCATTTTATGACTACCACTTTCCAGAAATGTATTTATCTTGGTAGAAATTTCAGTATGTTTCTAGAATTACCAGCAGCAGTTCTCTATAATGAACTGCAAAACTCTTGACAAAAAAAAACATTAGGTTCGGCATAAAAAAGGTTGATCAGGCCAAATTGTGTTGGCCTTTAATAGGCTAATGGATAGCCTCAGACCTGCAATGTTGACCACCTCCATCACCACACTCTTCTGTTGCTCCGTGTACTCTTCTTTAACTGAAAAATAGGGCGCACTCAGCTATTTTTTTTTCACTGCTTTGGGAATAGGTCAGGTACCCATCAAATTGGGAATTTCGCTACGTAAAAACTTGCAATTGGGAAAATTTAAGAAAGAAATTGAATTAATAAATAACTTAAACTGGTGTTCTATTGGTTGAATTTGGTATTTTAATGGTGTTTATCTATACACATACAAGTAAGTTCATGATTTACAACTTAGAATCACATTTTCTATGTATTTATCATTTTGTTACTTCTGCTTTGGGAATTTTGTTCTTCCAATCGGGAAAAATAAACCATATTTATAAGGACAAATCACTGGCACTGGCATACAGCAAATTGCAGCACTATAGTAAAGAAGACAATTATCAAGATTTCACAACTCTAGTGTGGAGTGTAATATAACTGTCTGTGGTTTTATAATAGACAGCTGTAGGATCGCTGAAAAAAACAACACTCTAACTATTGGAGCGAACATTATGAATTAATTGTAATGCGATTAGCCATCTTAAATATACATATACTTGCAAATAATATTTTCACTGCAATTTGAGATCGGGCCCGAGGTTATAAAACTCTTGAGATCAATCTCCCAGCTCAAATCTCAACTCCTAGCTCAGCCTGAGACTGAACTCAGGAAATCTGAGATTATAAAAATTTAACTCTGAGCTCAAACTCAGGCTGAGCAAAAAATCCTGAGATTGATTGCTACCTGTCTCAGAGTCGATCTCAACATGTAAATGTGACAAATAATTATGTAAACAGTGATGATATCAACAGTTTGATGATAAAATCAATATGGAACAAATTATCAACGTATATAGATCTATACTTGAAGTATTTTACAACACTGAAATAAAATCTAAATTCCAATTCAAAAATTAAACAGCACAATATAAAATTGCATGTTCAATGTATTTATGAAAGGTCTTACCTCTATATCTACATAAAATATCCATTGTTATAATTGTAGTGTCAACCTTATTGATATTCAAGTCGTTTTTGCAACAGTGTAATGCACATTATTGTAAAAATAATTGTGTTTACACTGTTGCAGCCATTTATCTACACACGAAAATGGAAATAATCGCACAAATTATGCAATATAAATACGTCATAACAGCTAATACTTTTTTTACACGCAATTTTCTATTTAAGATTTCATCATGGCTATTGCAATTTTCAAGTGTAAATTAGTTTCTGTGACCATTGCCCTTTGAAAGCAACTTGTTTACTTTATCCAGTGGTTATAAGCACTGTTTTCGTGGTTTGGTAAGTAACTTGGACAGGAAAAAGAAACCGCGAAAAAAATATACCACTGTTTACACAAATGGGCTGCTTAGGGTAACACCACGTAAATATGACTGACCAAATAGTCGCTTAAATATATTAAACTTCATGCTAAAAAAATCGTCTCCACTGAGTTAGATCTCCAAATGTTTAATAACCTCAAACTGAGCACGAATCTCAGCTGAGCATGTGAGTTGAGTTTTGAGCTGAGATTAATTAAAGTTTTATAACCTCGGGCCCAGGACCATCTATTCTTCCACAAGAGAACCCTAAACAACTCTCTATATCTCTTCCACCCCCTTCCATGATTCTCAAAACCTGATACCTTTAAGAAACTCCTCATTGAATTCCCTGACGGCCTTGTTGTGGAAGCGAACGCCATTGGTCTTCGTATCTATAGTGATGTAGTTCTTGTTGTTCCTCAGAGCCTTCTCCTCCTTCAAGGTCACTCGAAAGTAATACCCAAGCTGGGCATTGCTCTCAAGTTTGACCACTTTGTTGGGCTCTAACCCTAGATCTCTGGCAACCTAAGGGCAACACATTTTGGTATTGTAAGTATTTAGCCAGTTGTTTTCAAAATAATTCGGAAAGGGACCCGAGCTAGGCATTCCTCTCAGGTTTGAGCACAATGGTGGTCTTTTACCCTAGATCTCTGGCAATCTAGAATCGCCAAAAAACTTGAAAAGAATTGTTTACAATTTGTTATGTTTCCTAATAAACAGCTGTTCATAATTGTTGATCTTTCATGCAAACTGGTTTTCAATTTCTGATACATGTTTTCTTTGCGAAAGTATTGCTTTACAAGTATTATTGTTTATCCTTTCGCTTTCTTATATATTAAGTACAACTGAACACCAGAAAGCTAGAAAGGCCAAAAGGGCAACCCGACCCTACCTAGTGTAAAAACCCCTGATCCTTACGTTTTTAGCGACGATTGTTTTCCGTAAACTGATAGCAGTTGTTTAAACAAGGATATCAGTGAACTAATGGATGCTCCCCAATGCGCTTTGCCAAGTAATGGGAATGCAATCAGAAGAGCAGAGTACAGACAATATGCTCTATATATTGATTTCAGAAATTATCGTTATGTCCCATAACTGTAAGAAATATCATTGAAGCGGAGCATATTGGTACAGTGAACATCTCCTCTTGGTAATCAAGCTTCCCATAAAGTTTCATTGAATATTGGCAATAGTTGCTGAGAAACAATCCAGACAAGAATTGTGCACTATACACTGATTTCAGCAACCTTCAAAGTCCCATAACTACAAGGAAAATCACTGAAAGGGAACATTCTGTACTGTGCACTCCTTATTTTGATAATGAAGCATCACATACAGTTTCATTTGTATTCTGGTCGGAAGTTGCGGCAAAATAGCCCAGACAAAAATTGTGCACTAAATTCTCATTTCAGAAATCTTCAAAGTCCCACAACTCTTAGAAAAATTATTGAAGCTGAACGTCCAGGTTCAGAGCGCACCTCCTTTTGGTAATAAAGCTTCCCATGAAGTTTAATTGAAATCTGGCCAGTAGTTATGTTTACATAGACCGGACAAGAATTGTGCACTAAATGCTTATTTTATAAATCTTCAAAGTCCCATAACTCTGAGAAAAATCATTGAAGCGGAATGCCATGTTTCAGTGCACACCTCTTGGTGATGAAGCTTCCTATAAAGTTTCATTGAATTCAGACCAGTAGTTGCGTAATAGACTGGACAAGAATTGTGCACTAAATACTTATTTCAAAAATCTTCAAAGTCCCATATCTCTGAGAACAATCATTAAAGAGGAACGTCCTGGTTCATAGCACACCTCCTCTTGGTAATGAAGTTTCATTGAATTCTGGTCAGTTGTTGCTGAGAAACATCTGGACCAGAAAACGAGACGTACGGATGAAAGGACGAACGCACAAAGCGGCAACTATATGCTCCTCCGAAAAAAAATTGGGGAGCATAATAACCCTTCCCTAAAACATGCATTTATACAAATATAAATATGTCCGGAAATTTGCAGATTGTCCACATTAACATAATCATGTACACTGATCAATGTGCCTGTATCTCTTAATGTTTCTTCATTTCGTACAAATTCAAAGATGATTTGGGCCAGGTGAAATGTTACAATTGCTTTATGCTCGAATGGGCACGTCCTTCCAAACAATTATTGTGAAGCTGTGACAGTGACATCGGGGGTATTTTCAACTGACCTTGTTCATCTGACCCTTGATACTTTCTTCAAGCGAGTCAATCCTTTCCTTCAATGAAGTTAGGCCCTCGTCAAAGTCTGCTTTGATGACAAACTCGTGATTCTCCACTTGATTCAGGTCCATTGTAGCCTCTACCATCTCTTGGTATTTGGCAAAGTCCATCAGTAACTCCTGAAAGTTCATAATGTAGTTAATATTCTATTGAGCTGAACAATTTCAATTATACATCATGTTGAAAAGCAACATCAGTTACAACCACTCGTCACCCTTAGTTTTACAAAATTATCATTAGGCCATTTATCTTTATAACCATTTGTGACACATAGTGCTGTATGCATACAAGTAGGTAGATAATACATTTAAGTTGTTTTGAACTGTTATCTCTGTTGTCAATGCCATTGTCTTTTCCAGACAAAGATGTTTTTGAATGCTTTCTAATTATGTTTGCAACATTATGTTTTGTTGCAAAAAAAAAGACTTTCAATTTTGTGTTAACTGTATTAATGCATTACAGATAAAATTATAAATTTATCGCCGTTTATCAGCTAATAAACAACGGTTCGGAGTTCTGATGCGTAGGAATCATGAGGACATTAGCACGAGAGGCTGAATAACTGCACGTCAGAACGACAAACAGTAATGCGAAAATTATTGTATTCTAACATGATGTGACATTAAATTCTGCAGTAACAATGCAATTTATATTTAATTGTTTCAGAACTATTTTTTCGATTTGTTTATTGGAGATTTAACAACGGAAAATTGTGTTCTTTGTCCATAGAAAAGCTTACACGTCATGTTAGAATACTGCTTGATCTAACTGCGATGCCAACAGTCTTCCCAATATTCAACTTGCCCAAAGCCAACGACAAGTAAAAATATATGAGGCGCGTTGTGAGAAAACCAGTCTTAATGCATGTGCTTAAAGTGTCATCCCGGATCAGCCTGTGCAGTCTGCACAGGCTAATCTGGGACGGCACTTTCTGCTTTTATGGTATTTTCTGTTTCAAGAAAGCCTCTCCTAAACATAAATTCACCGTAGGCGGAAAGTGCCGTCCTGGGTTAGCCTGTGCGGACTGCATGGGTTAATCCGGGACGACACTTTACGCATATGCATTAAGACCAGTTTTCCCACAACGCACCTCATATAAAGGAAAGTTAAAACAGTAACAATGGCATGTCTGCCAGAAATGGCAAGTTAAACAAGGAAGGAAATTTGGAAATTAAAATAACTTCATTTACCAAAAGCACAATTTTTTTGTGTCCAAATGTGTCCAGGGCCTTTATTCAAAAAGCTTATTAGGGAAAACTTAAGTAAAATTCCTTAACTCTCTGGCTGTTTCATGTAAATGTCTTTTAACTTTAAAATGCTTTAAACGTGTAAATATTGCTTAAATGTTTGGTATTTTACCCTTTTGTACACAGAAATAATTGGATTTTACACAAAACATATGATCTGAAATTCACTTGGGTTCAACGTAAGTTAAGGTTTCCCTTAAAATTGTATGGCTTATACCCGAGTGAACCAATCTTTCCAACATATTACTACTAAAGACTGGGCCACCTTTAATGGGTTTGAGAACACGTCCATGAGCAGACTCCTGTGTTTGTGGTCAGTCTTCTCCAGCGTCTCTAGGAGGAATGGCATCTTATCTATGGCCTGGTACACCCGGTATACGTCCTGAAAGATAAACATTAGACTTGTACAACTGTGTTTTTGCTCTGATAACCCATACTGGAATATAACCTCTAGAATTAACCAGTAGATAGAACATACATCGCTTCACCATTCTGTTTTGTAAAAGGTCGTTTGTCCAAGAATTTGAAGTAATTTAGCTGGATTATGCAACCATGTGCTATTATATACAGCTGCAATATAAACCCATAAATGGTCAACTACATCGTTGATTGACAAGTATCTACTGGTCAATTTCTCAGAGGTGTGCAGAAAATGTAGGCTTATGTGTTATGGGGGGGGGGGGGTAAATGGTCACCTTGAAGATTCACAAACTGAATGAATATATTTAAAACATGTCTCTAATATCATAAAACATTGTTTTGGAGGGGCTGCTATCAAAGGAAAACATATATTTATCCAAAAAACATTTAATCATTGGAAAAAAAGTAAAATAAACAAAAAATATCTGACCCACTCAAGAAAATGTTCTAGGGTCAGGGCTTTTTTTTAGGGTAGGTCGGGTAACCTGAAACAAGCATTTTTTTTTTACGCCTTACCAAGAATATCCTGTGATATGCTTTTATTCCATGTTGACTGAATTTTATTTAAGTTACTCCATTTGCTAAAATATTTAGTTCCAAAATTAGAGAAAGATCTATGATTACAGGATGCTGTTAAAAAGGAGCAGGGTGGAAATCCGGACCAGTCTGTTGACATTTCCTAATAACTTGCTAAATCCAGCGTATTTATCAGTCTAATGCTTGTAGTTAAGGTTTTTAATCATAGTCTACTTATTTCTCATTGAACATTTGCAAAAATATATTAAATTAAAAAGATTTTCAACATTTCTGTGTTGACCAGCCCAGAGGGGCAGCAGGGGAGACCCAAAAAGGAGCAGGGTGCAGCACTAGATCTTTCCCTACAAAATGCATTGCTTTCAGTCCACAACACCCAGCTCTAAAGAAAATCCCTACAATGTTCAAGATCAGCTATAAAGATCCTGCAATTAATTCTTTGCGAACACAGGCCTTGTTCTAATCTGTCACCTGAAGGGTTGCTCTTTTCCTCTGGAACTTCTTGGCCAGTCTCTGGAAGTCTGGAATCTTCCTCAGTTGATCCTCGTACAGCATCTGTCTCAGGTCTGTGTCCTCAACCAGGGCCTCCACAATGTTCAGTCGCTCACCTGGGCAACGAAAATACAAGAATTTCAAACTTTATACTTATTACGGGCCAGTGTTCCCAAAAACCCTCATTTTGGGATGTGATGGACCTAGTTTTCGCAATGAAAAAAGTCATTAAATTCATATTTTACTTATAATTTCTACATGGAAGGGATCACAGGGGGTTTGGTAAACCCACATTTATGAGATGTATTTAAGAAGAAAAAAAAAAATTACCATTGTTATCAGCCAATAAACAACAATTTGGGTTCTGATGCGAATGAAGTAAACCACGAGGGCGTTAGCCTGAGATGTTTAATATACACACATCGGAACGACAAAGAGTTGTTTATTGGCCGATAAAACAACAATAATGCGAAAAATATTTTGATTCCAACATGATTTGACATATTTCTTCAATTGTAATTGAACTACTTCTTTCTATGCTCCGCTCATGATCGGGACTTCTTTCTGCATGGTTTATTTGGTAGTTTAACGATAATTTTGTTCATTGTCTATAGAAATATTAGAGATTTTCATGTTAGAATGATTGTTTTCTTTTGCAATGGGCAAAATACAAACAAATAATATTTAAAGCTTTCACACATATTGCTTAACCCAAAAATAGAATGAAAGCAATCTTGCTAAGTTGTAATTTGTGTATGCAGATTTCAACATTCAAAATGTCAAAATGACTGAGATAACTAATTCACAAACCCAGCTTCTACTGTTAATACATCAGAGAATATCACACACCTATTTTGTTGACATCCACTAGGGGCTGTTTGACCCAGTGACCTAGTAACCTCTGACCCTGGGCGGTACGACATCTGTTCAGCAGACCAAGAACTGACTGGTTCTTATTTCCACCTTCAACCAATAGTTGAGAAATAAAATGTAATGGCAATCTAACAATACAAAGCTATTATCCATGACTACCAGTCCTTTTTGAAACCAATAATATATGCTTTTTGATCAATTTTGTTTACAAAGACATTGGGAAATGAAGATTGTTTTTGCTAAAAATAATGATTATTTATTGATGAAAACAATCTTTTTCTAAGCCAGGCATAAAAGAATATTGAGACAAACTGTTGAAACCAAAATTCCATGATTTTTCCATGACATCACTCAGTTTTCCATGATCGATACAATCCGAACACACTAGTCAACATAGTACACTGATATCCACATTTGATTTATCTACGCTCTTGATTTTGATTTTTTTTTTTTGAATATATTTTAATTGATTTGATCATTTCAATGCACTTACAGACATACATGTATTCAAGGATACTTTTCAACTTTCCATGACAGTTTTTGAAAATTCCATGAATTTTCCATGATTTAATCCAAATTATCACGATTCCGTGATTTTTCCACCAAAAAATAATACAAGAAATGTAAATGTTACAAGAATTTGTCAAAGAAAAATAGCTAACATTGTTGAAGTAATTTATAAAGGAAAACAAGAAGCCACCTTCCAAAGCACTGGGTAGGAGATTCAAGGCCCGTACAGCTGCAGCGTCAAGTCTCATGTACTGGCCAAGGTCAAACACGGAGAGCGTGTACTGGCCGAAGTTGCTTTCATCTGACAGCAGCTCCAGGTACTTGATGACCGCTGCCAGGGACGACATAGCATGCTGTTTGTCTAATTCAGCTGAAAAACAAATCAGGCGTGTCGTGTGAAACCCTGGCTTAATGCATGTGCGTAACGTGTTGTCCCAGATTAGGATGACACTTTCTGCTTGTATGGTATTTCTGTTTCAATGAAGTTTCTTCTTTACATAAATCCACTGTAGGCTGAAAGTGACGTCCTGGATTAACTGGTGCGGATTGCACAGGGTGATCCAGGACGACCCTTTACGCAGATCCATTAAACCCAGGTTTTCCATGACACCTCAAATGTTGTAAATATATTATCCAGGACTAGAATCTGAAACCAAGATAGATAAATTTAGACAATCTGTCCAAGATTTACAGAGCTCCAGATAACTTTCTGGGTAGAGGGTAAATGAATGTATGGGGGTAAATGTATGCTCAATCCAAATTGTATTGGGGAAAATGATGTATTCTCAGAAAGAGTCACATGAAAAGTCAGAAATTCGTTGGCTTTAAAGCGCGAACAACTTCAATAAAGTGACGTTAAGTTATGTAATAGACATTGCAAGAAGGCAATAAAAAATGTTTTAAATAACGACTTTTTTTACACGTCTACACCTTTTAACAGTAAGATAACATTTATGGGTCTGATTTTCATTTCCATGTATACGCAAACATTTGAATTTTGTGCGTAAATGTACACCCGGATTTTTTGTGTGTGCATCTAGTGATTTTTGGTGCGCATACAGTAAGGCCAGGGATTATACTAGAGGGCGACATGGGCGAAATCGTCGCCCTATGGTGTCTGACTTCGCCCTGTGATCTGATCAAAGCAAAATCAAAATCGCCGAAAATTTTCAATACTAATGCTTATTCTTCTAATCTTATGCCCACTACTGTCATGGTTTATCTGACTGTGGAGATAACGATGCTACAATTATCCATAATCGATCTCAAGACAGCATGTGAAAGTTTGTTACACATCACTGACCTGGCATTGTGTTAATCAATCAACCAATCTGCTAAGGTTATTCCAATTGCGGTTCCCGACTTCGCTTACTTGCTTTCAAGTAAATCTGTTATTAGCAAAGGCTGTCGGGAACCAAGAAAGCGAGTGCACACTGGGCGATACGATCCACCGGTTTACACAAGAATTTACAGTCATTCAGAGTTATTATTACTGTTTTGCGTACTGTAAAAGAACTTATATTCAGGCTATGAATATTTGCTGTTTGCTTAATTGCGATGTTTGACCTTAGAACTGACAATCAATTTAAAATTAAAACAAAATGATACACTGATCAATTATTTTCCATTTCCGCAATTAACACAAGCGCAACAAACACCGCGTGTGAAAAGTAACAGATAATCCAATTCCCATTTTGTAGTAAATGACGTCATCACAACAAAAGCATTGAACAACACGCGACACCATTACAACGTTATTTCATTCTCCTGTGGTTTCTTTGTTCTGACGCTGACTAACGGCGGGAAAATTATGTTGCACAATTTCCACGTACAGCTTGATGACAACCAAGTGGTGTACAATACCGGTACTTGTCTACCTGAGCGATGTATAACATGTAGCGTTATTAGGAGAAATATCAAGGGCGTTAATAAATTTCTCCTGTGGTTTCTTTGTTCTGACGCCGACTAACGGTGGGAAAATTATGTTGCACGATTTCCACGAACAGCTTGATGACAACCAAGTGGTGTACAATACCGGTACTTGTCTACCTGAGCGATGTATAACATGTAGCGTTATTAGGAGAAATATCAAGGGCGTTAATAATTTACATTGTAACATTTACTATTTATATCATGACATTATTTTAAAGGAAACCAGTGACTGCCTTATGAAGTGTAAGTATCAATTGTCATAAACATAAACATGAGTGCTTGTTTTTGAAAATACTGTTTCTAATGCCAATAAAACTTATTAAGCTATTTTGTGTTTATCTTTCATTACTACAGGTTGTAGTCTTTATAATTAATTAATTATACATAATTCAATTGATTGATTGGCTAAATAGCTGCTTTATGTGCCAGTGTCAGTTAAACTTCTCCCTGAATTCGGCAAAAGGAGAAGTCACTTCTCCCTAAAATTTTGGGCTAGGATGATCCCTGAAGGGGAAGAAAAAATGAAACAATTCTGTAATTGTGTACAGAAAGGCCAGTGGCAAAACTGCATGTTGTTTTAATAAAATGTACGTGATATTTTTTAAGTTGATTTTTGGTGGAAAAAAGACAACTGAAAATCAAAATTTTAGAAAAAAAAATACATGAACTGACATTGATAATTGTAAAGTAAACATAACATAATTGTTTAAGATTATAGTACAGGTTGCTATCAACACAAATTAGTGTGAAATTTACTAAATAAACACATGTAAAGAGTTTGCTTGTTGATTCAATTTGATTGTACATGGAAACTATATCAACATATTTTTGAACACAATTAAAGTTGAAAGATGTCGTAAAACGTGCATGTTCCCCAAAATTAAAGGTTACTGTACCAGACTGTAATTTTCAAATTCCTTGAGCCCAGAAAATATATTACAAAAGCCAGTAGAAATACAGTTTTTTTTTCTGCCCCTAACTGTATTAGGCATGTACATGCCTTATCTGGTTGTCTGATTTACATCTATTTATATAAATCTTTAAGTTATAGCAGTCATTAAAATTAGCAGCTTAGCCAGGCAAGCCCAAATTCGTATAATATTACTTGAGAGCAAGAAAATGTTAAAAGCCCTGCCTGGTTAAAACTGAGCATCTGAGCTAACCCAGTTCAAAATTTAACACAGCTGGGCTTATAGACTTGTGCTTATCTCCACCTCTGCATAGTGTAGTGATCTATTTTATAATCTAGCATATACATCTGTAGAAGATATTCAATATTTCCATCAAATGTGACCACGGCACATACTAAAACTGTATGCATGTTGGGTGGGAGGATACTAAAACTGTATGCATGTTGGGTGGGAGGATAGTAAAACTGTATGCATGTTGGGTGGGAGGATACTAAAACTGTATGCATGTTGGGTGGGAGGATACTAAAAACTGTATGCATGTTGGGTGGGAGGATACTAAAACTGTATGCATGTTGGGTAGGAGGATACTAAAAACTGCATGCATGTTGGGTGGGAGGATACTAAAACTGCATGCATGTTGGGTGGGAGGATACTAAAACTGCATGCATGTTGGGTGGGAGGATACTAAAACTGCATGCATGTTGGGTGGGAGGATTCTAAAACTGTATGCATATTGGGTGGGAGGATACTAAAACTGCATGCATGTTGGGTGGGAGGATACTAAAACTGTATGCATGTTGGGTGGGAGGATACTAAAACTGCATGCATGTTGGGTGGGAGGATACTAAAACTGTATGCATGTTGGGTGGGAGGATACTAAAACTGAATGCATGTTGGGTGGGAGGATACTAAAACTGCATGCATGTTGGGTGGGAGGATACTAAAACTGCATGCATGTTGGGTGGGAGGATACTAAAACTGCATGCATGTTGGGTGGGAGGATACTAAAACTGCATGCATGTTGGGTGGGAGGATACTAAAACTGTATGCATGTTGGGTGGGAGGATACTAAAACTGTATGCATGTTGGGTGGGAGGATACTAAAACTGTATGCATGTTGGGTGGGAGGATACTAAAACTGTATGCATGTTGGGTGGGAGGATACTAAAACTGAGCAAAAAAGAGTATACTCCTAATGTGGATTGGGGCCAATATTTTGTATTTATTTTGGGGGGCATTGGGGTCCAAAACTGATCACAGGAGAACTCTGGTGACCTTGATTAATCCTTTTTCCTTGAAACTTCAAATATATTAATTAATTATGTTAAATGATTTAAGGTTTATTATATTGTTGTCAACATTTTATCTATTTATCATGCAAAAAAATTAAGGGCGTGCAATTCCTAAATTCTGTACGGGCCAATATGCCAAAGCATCGGGCTAAAGGCCTGCAACTCACCAAGTGCGGCCGCATTGCCCTGCTCCCCTTTCTTCATCTTCAGCAATCGGTTCATGTCCTGGATGCTGTCTTTGTTTGTGAACTCACCTGTGAGTTAGAAAATACAAACTGTAGTCCATTAATTTCATAAAGAAGTGTCCCTTTTAGTTTTGCTGCGGGTTTGTTTTTTTTAGATAACAAATCCCAGCGTACAGTACAGTACAGTACCATTTATAATTTGTATTTAAAGTGTGTATGTACGAGCATTCACATCTTACCATAGAAACCGGTAGATGGAACAACACAGACTTTGTATTTAAAGTGTGTATGTACGAGCATTCACATCTTACCATAGAAACCGGTAGATGGAACAACACAGAAAGAGCTAGTAGGACTTGTCCAAATTGTAACGTCTTAGAAGACGAATTTCACTTTCTTTTTTACTGTAATATTTACTCTGATCTTAGACATAGGTATATTCCATCATACTATCATCGCCACCCAAGTATGTTTAAAACTATTGAATTATTTGTATCCAGAAACGTTAATGTTATCAAAAATCTGGCTGTTTATGTGTACAGAGCCTTCCAAATGAGAAAATAGTTAACATTGTAGAGGTCTGAAAATTTATAGTAACAAACATTTATGCTAATACCGGACTATATACTAACAATATTGTATACTTACCGGTCGTATTATTTGTAAATATCTGTTAAAATTGTCTAACAGTTTTTAGAAACACATCATTTATATTAAAAATAAAAGTATCGGACGCATCATTTCAAATTGTCGTTTAATAATTATTCAACAAATTTAAGAACTTACCTCATAGATAGCAATTTATACTCACCATACATGTATTGTAAGTCTTATTTGTTAATGTATGTTAAAACACTCTATTATGTGAAGTTAGAATAAGACATCAAACATAGAATGGACATGAAATATTTCTTTTTTAACATAAACCTGTGTATTTGGTGGTGTTTGAGTATGTTTGCTTTATTCTGTCAATAACCATGGCATTTTTGGAAAATCCATAAACCTTTCAGTAAATTTTATTGTGTCTTTGAGCATTTTTGTTTTATTTCAAAAACTGTGTTCATGCATGCATGGACATAGTTCTATGTTTTTTATGAAAATGTTGAAAATGCATACAAGTATACAGTTTTGTGGTAAAATCATTTTTACTTATGCAATTATATATGCAGGTGTGTAATACATTAATAACTCTGAATTTTTTTTTAATTGCACATGTTGAACGGCATATTAAACATCGGTATAATAAAATAATTTATTCTATGTTTGATGTCTTATTCTAACTTCACATAACAGCGTGTTTTAATGATTATGTTGCAGAAGTAAAGTGATTGTGTTATACCCATTGAACATTTACGATTTTATGTGAATCGTATAATTTATTTGCCTATTTGACGACCTTGACTATTTTTATGCTCTGCTAACCATTTATTAATGCTCATGGGTCATTTTGCCCTAATGCATTATACGCTTGTATGTTATATCAGATCCGAATAAATACTTCTTCTTCTTCATCAGTTATTTTCTTAATAACCAGAAGAAAGTGGCAATATAACTTGAATGCAGACAGATAAACATAAACAAGGCGTAGGAAACACTATAATCTCGAATAAATCAACAAATACGAGTGTCAACGTTTGCATCGTTTAAAAGTGTTGTGTAACCTAAAACAACTGTCGATTCAACGTATATATATGTACTGGAGTTTACGGCTGTACAGACAAAAACTAATTTTTGATTAAAAAGTAGCCAATTATGCGTTTTTCAAAAATTGTTTTTATTAACTTTTCTTCCTTTTTAAATCAAAGTATATAGTAATTAACTTTATTGGGTCGTTTTAATTAATGTCAATATAAATATCTGTTGTAAGATCGTACATATACCCTTTAAGATTGTTCTTTTTACTTCTGAACATAGGCAACCAATTCACAATTTGGAGACCATACAATATCTACATCCGATGTGCAGACCATACAATATCTACATCCGATGTGCAGACCATACAATATCTACATCCGATGTGCAGACCATACAATATCTACATCCGATGTGCAGACCATACAATATCTACATCCGATGTGCAGACCATACAATATCTACATCCGATGTGCAGACCATACAATATCTACATCCGATGTGCAGACCATACAATATCTACATCCGATGTGCAGACCATACAATATCTACATCCGATGTGCAGACCATACAATATCTACATCCGATGTGCATACAATCTACAATCTCATTTTTTGTTTTTCCATTTGTTGTTGTTGCTGTTGTGTTGTTGATGTTTTTTTCAATTTGACAGTAAATTGAGTACAAACTATGCAAATACATTGAGCACACGTTTGCAAAAAAATATCGCTTATAGGATGATAGATGTTGTCATTTTTGTTTTTCAATTAATATTCAAAATGGACAATTTCAATGCAATTTGCGAAACTATACAAACATTACATACAATTTTGTGTTTTTATGCCATTTACAGTTAATTGCAACATCTCGTAAACTCTCACTTCTCTTTCTCTCTGTGACCATGACACCACTCCTCTCGAGGACCTGTTTCAGCTTCCCAACCTCGCTCGCTGCGTCGCCCACTGCAACCAAGCATTCCTTGGGACCCAGCTGCACTAACAGCGCCTGCAGTGTTGACAAGGACAGATAGTCACAAGAAAAGCATTTATGCAAACCATCAAAATGCACCAAAACCGTTTAAAATTAATTGATGCAAAAATTGCTGCTGATAGTTAGAACAAATTACATGTAGATTTTACTGAAAAGAGCAAATGGTTCGCAGATCATTTTACAACTATGAGGCCAAAAGTTAATTGCTTAACATGTTTACACACTTCTTACAAGTCAGTATATGAACACAGCTAACATCATCTACTAACACACATTTTTTAAATGATTCACTACTTATTTTGGGAAAATGTTGGACTAGACAAGGAATTCATTGTAAATATCAACAGCAATGCCATTTATAGTACCAAATTATGTCATACATAAGTATACAAATTGTATATAGTGAAAATAACTTATATGCACAATTTAAACAAACTTGAAAATTTAAGGTCGGCTTTTTTACTTTTGTTTTGATTTCGTATGCAAGCAATGTGTCAAATCATTGATTACTGACATATCCAGCAAAGAACAGGTAATAAACACTGTCTATTTACCTCCAGATTGGAGAACTGGTCATTGTCCGTGAATTCAGAGACCTGGAACTTCCTCAGAGTGGCATCTGCATACCCCACCCCTATCACCTGTGTGAGAAATAATTACCCCGTTTTGGCATAATCTTTGCTTATCGGCCATTAACAACTCTTTGTCATTCTGATGTGTGGCTATTAAACCACTCAGGCTAACGCCCTCATGGTTTAATTCCTACACATCAAAACTCCAAATTGTTGTTTATTGGCTGATAAACAATGATAAATTGAATATTATTTCTTAGCAATACAATGAGGAAAACACATATTGCAATACAATACAGTATATTGGAATACTGGTCCAGCCTTAATACAGATCATCAGATTACATCGTCATCATAATCACCATCACAATCATCATCATCATCATCTTTATTGAATATAAAATCATCATCATCATCACCAGATTACATCATCATCATCATCAGATTACATCATCGTAATCAGATTACAACATCATTATTTTCATCAGATATAAACCATCATCATTAAGAACATCAGATAATAGTGCCACTACATAAGAATCATAGCCTAGTTTTTTTCTAGCAAATTTGGGTCCCAAACGGTGCCCCATTCACAAAGCAAAAAAGTATCCTTTTTTCACAAATTTCCCACCAAAATTCACAATTGCTAGCAAGTATACGTCTGAGTTTTGTGTGCTTTATTTGTATTCCATGCATAGGTTTTTGTCAAGACTGATTAAGATGTTTATATCAAAAGGCATACAATATTAAATTAAAATTGGTTACAACATTGTGTAATTTAACATGATAGAATAACTTCATACATAATAATTTAAAATGTTCTTTTCACAAACAATGGTATTACGGCGCTAATTCCCACAATTCAAAGGGCCCCAGCCCCATTGAAAAAGGATTGATAAAGACACTGCATGGAGATCAACATTTTGAATAAACAGCAGTGACATTTTTGTTAAAATGTAACAGCACACCAGAGCAAGAGATAAGGCACATTTTTGCGTAAATACCTTATTCCAAACGCCATTCACACAATTTATTAACAATTTTATCAAGTGACAAAACTCAATTCAGGGCTTTTTCTAGCTGATTTTATAGCCGTTATTGGGTCATATTCCCAATTTCAAAAAGTATATATTTTTTCCAGTCCTTATATTCCCAATTGATGGTTAGACTTTCAGATGTTGGGAAATTTTTAAGAAGTTTTCAGCGTAGAAACAAAGAATGTTGAAGTTTTAAAAACCATTTTACGGATTAGTTTTTGTTCAGAACATTCTCTTGTATAAAGTTTTATCAATAAAGTCTTCAAATTTTATTAATCAAACAATAATACTTTTTTCCCAATTTTAGGTGAATTGACGCTAAAATTCCCATTCTTACGGGGTATAGGTCATACTCCTAAACTTGTGAAAACAAAGCCCTGCAATTTATGTACTAAATAATCAAAAACATTCAAAACATTCAGGTGGATTGTGCTAAAATTTGTCATTATAGGTCTGTTAGTCATATAATGAACGAGAGAAAAATGCGGAAACCGCATTAAAGCCAGATTTTTTATTTTGCCCATGAGGCTACATGTACAAGTCAATGTTGGTCAAGAAGTATGGAAGTTTCATGTCGATGATCTAAAATGTATGCCGTTTGGCGAGAAATGGCAAAAAATTGGTCTCAAAATAAAATGGCAAAAAAGTGTGGACTAGAGATATGGCATCAAATTACTGACATAATATGTTTGTTTCTATGCAATGTTGCATATTTGCATTTAAGACAGTGTCCGTCAAAGGAACTTTTCTCTACTGGACATGCAATCATTGTTTCGGAAAATAATGATCACATGCAAGATGGATGAAAATGTTCCTTGAATACTCATGGTTAAATGTGAAATTGAAAATGTAAGATTTAAGATATTGTGTTGACATTATTTTTTTATTTTAGAGCTCAGTACGAGTGTCAGCAATAACGGACAGTTTTAAACGAGAGCTATTACAGGAGTGAATACCCCCGAATGCGGCCTTGACCCATTTGCAGATAACAGAAGTATTAGCCTATTTATACTATTAAAAATAAATAAATAGATGGCCACCTGTCAGCCATTTTGAATACGATGACCACGAAAACTATGTCACACACTACTACTCCTTGAGAATATGAAGCATGAGAAGTTTCATGTAAATAAAGCAAAAACTTAAATCGTACGTTTTGAATTTTATCACACACAAAAAATATGTGAATAAATAAGTAGTTTGTGTGTAAACATTTATCCAAGATGGTTAAAAATAAATAGCAAGAAGAAATTGGCGTTTAGACATATTTCTATTTTTAGCACTGGGGTCATCTTGTGCAGTGAACATTTGTGTAGTTTCATCAAGATTGATCAAGAACTTTAGAAAATATGACAGGAACACAAAACTTTAACGCAAATTCTATTTTTAGCTCTAAAGGCCATTTTGTGTAGTGAGGCGGAACCATTTGAATAAGTTTGGTAGAGGACCACTAAACGAACATTGGTGTGCAATTATTTGAAAATCTAGCCATAGGTCTAAAAGAAATTGAAGTTTATACATATTTCTATTTTTAGTCTGGCGGCCATCTTGTGCAGTCAAGTGGAACCATTTTCACAGGTTTGGTAGAGGACAATCCAAGGAACATTTCAGTAAAGTTTCGTGAAGATTGACCAAGAACTTTTGAAAATATGACAGGAAGACAAAACTGTAACGCAAATTCTATTTTTAGCTCTAGTGGCCATTTTGTGCAGTGAGGCAGAACCAATTGAATAAGTTTGGTAGAGTGTACAGTTTCATCAAGATTGATCAAGAACTTTAGAAAATATGACAGGAATACAAAACTTTAAAGCAAATTCTATTTTTAGCTCTAGTGGCCATTTTGTGCAGTGAGGCAGAGCCATTTGAACAAGTTTGGTAGAGGACCACTAAATGGATATTGGTGTGAAATAATCTGAAAATCTAGCCATAGGTTTAGAAGAAATTGGCGTTTAGACATATTTCTAATTTTAGCTCTGGGACCATCTTGTGCAGAGAAGCGGAACCATTTTCACAGGTTTGGTAGAGGACCATCCAAGGAACATTTGTGTAGTTTCATCAAGAATTCAAAAAATATGACAGGAATACAAAACTTTAAAACGCAAATTCTATTTTTAGCTCTACAAGCCATTTTGTGTAGTGAGGCGGAACCAGCTGAATAAGTTTGGTAGAGGACCACTAAACGAACATTGGTGTAAAATTATTTGAAAGTCTAGCCATAGGTCTAGAAGACATTGGCGTTTAGACATATTTCTATTTTAGCTCTGGCGGCCATCTTGTGCAGTGAAGTGGAACCATTTTCACAGGTTTGGTAGAGGACCATCCAAGGAACATTTCTGTAAAGTTTCATCAAGATTGACCAAGAACTTTTGAAAATATGACAGGAGAACAAAATGTCACCGCAAATTCTATTTTTAGCTCAGTGGCCATTTTGTGCAGTGAGGCAGAACCATTTGAATAAGTCTGGTAGAGTGTAAAGTTTCATCAAGATTGATCAAGAACATAAGAAAATATTACAGGAATACAAAACTGTAAAGCAAATTCTATTTTTAGCTCTAGTGGCCATTTTGTGCAGTGAGGCAGAACCATTTGAAAAAGTCTGGTAGAGGAACACTAAACAAACATTTGTGTAAAATTATTTGAAAATCTAGCCATAGATTTAGAAGAAAATGGCGTTTAAGACATATTTCTATTTTTAGTTCTGGCGTCCATCTTGTGCAGTGAAGCAGAACCATTTTCACAAGTTTGGTAGAGGTCCATCCAAGGAACATTTCTGTAAAGATTCATGAAGATTGGCCAAGAACTTTAAAAAATATGACAGGAATATGAAACTTGAACACAAAAATTCAATTTTTAGCTCTAGTGGCCATGTTGTGCACTGAGGCAGAACCATCTGAATAAGTTTGGTAGAGGAACACTAAACGAACATTTGTGTAAAGTTATTTGAAAATCTAGCCATAGGTTTAGAAGAAAATGGCGTTAGACATAATTCTATTTTTAGCTCTAGTGGCCATCAGGTGCAGCGAAGCGGAACCATTTTCACACATTTGCTAGAGGACCATCCAAGAAACATTTCTGTAGTTTCATGAAAATTGACCAAGAACTTTTGAAAATATGACGGGAATACGAAACATTAACACAAATTCTATTTTTAGCTCTAGTGGCCATTTTGTGCAGTGAGGCGGAACCCTTTGAATAAGTTTGGTAGAGGAACACTAAACAAACATTTGTGTAAATTATTTGAAAATCTAGCCATAGGTTTAGAAGAAAATGGCATTTAGACATAATTATATTTTTAGCTCTGGTGGCCATCTTGTGTTGTGAAGTGGAACCATTTTTTCATAGGTTTGGTAGAGGACCATCCAAGGAACATTTCTGTAAAGTTTCATGAAGATTGACCAAGAACTTTTTAAAATATGACAGGAATATGCGACTTTAACCCAAATTGTTAACGAAATTGCATTGTCCGCCCACCCACCCGCCAAACCGACCAGTATTCGCTCATCTATAAGCCGAGATTTTTCGTCAAAAAATCCGGTTAAAAATACTACCGTCAATTGCAAGCTAATTATGTTGTGTGCTTTACTTTGGTCGCATCGTTAAAGCGTAATAGTATACTGTTAGGCAATTTGATTTTCTTTTATAAGGAAACACAATAACATACAAGTTTCACACCATTTGTGTGTTAGGGTTGTTTTACCCAATTTCATCTCTGAGTACTTATATGAAAAAGTACAGGGTAAAATCTGTATCTGTTGCTCTGAGTCATACTAACTTCTTTCACTTCTGAACATGAAATTCACATGTATAAACATAAATCTCACCCTCTGTCCATTGTCAGAGGACAATTTCACTGCTACCACACCGACAGAGTTGGACATATCAGAGTTGCCAAACAGAATGTCTTCAAACTGGGTCAGGTTGCCTGGAGATGCCTGTCGAATTTTATAAGACTTGTAATACAGTTTTTTCATTACATTTATGTAATTGTTTTTATCATAATAAAAATAATCTGTTGTGTTTTTTCCACAGTTCTGGTAGCAGACTAAAAGAAACATTTGGGAAAAAAACATCAAAGTTTAATTAAATCTATAAAGTAAACATTCAACACTATGGTAATTCATCAATCCCTGAAGCTGAAAAATGATTACAAATATTTGAAACTTGGATTAACAGAAAACGATTTACTCTTCAAAATGGTCACTGGTATACTTTCATACTAAACTGGCAAAACATTATTTCTTTGTGATTTTTTTTTTTTTTAATATATAAAAATGTTTCATCTACAGAACTTCTTGTGTGACAATGGTGCAAATTCAATAATTGTTTTTTCTATTCATGCACCCACCTGTAAAATACTAAAAGTTACAAAGGGAAATAAAACAAACAGACAATTTGGGGGGAATATGGAGCACATTCTGTCAGGGGAAACTGCCTTTAAACGGCACTACAATTAGCAAAAAAAAAATCGCAGTTCATACTTTGTATGCAAGACTCCACTCGTTGTTCTTGGCTCCACCCTTGTTTTTGTACACTTCCACCCGGTACTGCCGCACCAGCAGTAGGTCCCGGGCCAGAGCCTCAAAGTTCATCTTGCTGAGGCACACTGACTCCACCTTCTTCTCCCCTAGACACAGCAACAACAAACAACTACAGGTTACCTGGGCCCATATCCACAAAGCTCCTTAGTATAAACATAAGTAATTTTACAGGGCCCTCTCTCTGTTTTAGGGGATGTCACCCGCAGCCCTCAGATGGGGGAATATTGGCGTCATTTTGTAACAAGGGGGAATCTTTTAAATAACATAATATTACTTTCAATTATGGATGGCAGCGAATATTACAATAATGAAAAATATTTCAATATGTTTTAAGTATTCGAATACTTACCTGTCCAATTAATTACAGTTTAATTAGCATACCAAATACAGTATATGTCAATGTTAGCCTCTAAATATCAAGCATTCATGTGACGCCTTAGCTTCTCTAGTACGCAGGTTAGGTGTCAAAGTTAACCTAGCTCCAAGTGAAGTAGATGACAGTTGGTTGTTACTGCATGTTCATCCTATTATATGGACCATTGTCTCTTTATCAATAGTAGGAGATTAAAGCGTCTTGTGGAGGCTAATTGGTGTTACTGCGTACATGTGCTCCGAAATAACGCATCGCGTCACTAGGTATATCCGATGTTTTCAGAACACATGCTTGAAAGACGTGCCCCGAGGCAGCATAGTTGTCAACAAAGCATGAGATTAATCAAGGGCTATGTCTTTCTCAAATGTAATACAAAACATAGTTCTAATATGTATCGCTTTGTCCGTGTATTGGTCGCGGATTTCTAGTCATACGTTTGTAGTAACTACATATCGCACAATTAAGTCTTTTTAACATTACTGTCAGTGTTTTTTTTTTCACCTTTGGAGGAAAGGTGGCGAGCTCTACAAATGGGGAATTTTACGGCAAAAGGGGAATTGTTTTATATTCTACTTTGTTATTAAACATTAATCAGTTGTTTTGCTACAAATGATAACTTAGATTATGCAAAACTTGGTTCGATAAAAAAAATGTTGGGATTGTTTACAAAAATTCCTCTATCTTAGTCAATATTTGTCCGATTTGTCAATTGTTTTTTTCAAAATAAGCTTACATTCTGAGGGGAATTTAAAGTAAATATAGGGGAAAACGTATACTTTTTAAGCAGGGTAATGGGGCCGAATTTCGGCCCCAAATGGGCCTTAAAAATAACTGACCATAATAATAATTGCTGCATCCAACTATAGAATATTCGAATACTTTATCAAACAAATATTCGAATATCAATTACGGTATTCGTTGCCATCCCTACTTTCAATACAAATGACAGATTGAGGACCCTGGGTTACCAGGGCTGGTATTCACATAGCTCCTAAGGGAAATCTTAACTTAAGTAGTACTTAAATGAAAATTTCAGATCATATTTTACAATGCAAAAAATCTAAATAATTTCTGTTTACCAAAGGGTAAAATGTGAGACAGCGAAGCAATATTTACTAGTTTGAGGCATTTTTATGTAAAATGACCTATACATGAAACAGCCACAGATTAAAGGAATTTCGTGAATTTAAGAATTTACTTAAGTTTTCCCTCAGGAGCTTTGTGAATACGAGCCCTGGGCCCATATCCACAAAAATCCTTAGTGATAAATTAAGTAATTTTCTTACAATCATAAAATTCCTTAAGTCTGACAATGGTTCATTTAAAGTTTATTTTGTCTTAAATGGTGTTATTCTGGTAAAGAATAGATTTGCATTTCTTGTTTTACCATAATTAAAATGTAAACTATTGATTTACACAAGGAAACTTTTAGTTGAGTGTTTCACTTAAATATGACTTAGGTTAAGATTTTCCTTAGGTTAATTTTTGCTGGAAGAATACTTCTGATTAAAGGCAATCAATTGACATGTGAAGTATACTTCACTTGTTATGTATGCACATTTAATGTGTTCTAACCTCATTTTGATGATTATGAGTGTTCATACAATTATTAATGTACTGAGTAGTTACTCGCACACATCTGATTTCTTTGCAATTCCAGCAATTTATTATTAATATAGTAACATATTTGAAAGCCAAAAGATGATGTTTTTTATTTCATTTTTCACGAGTATATTCCAAATATTAAAACAGTATTCACCAGTACACAAATAGTACTCTTATCTAAATTGCAGTACAATCATACATTTTTTATTATAATAAGATTTTCACTTTACTGCATATTGTTAACTTCATAATTAAATGTGAACAATTTCATTTTTTTAAATAATCTTACACAGTCCAAAACTGAAAGTAAAATATCAAGGACAAGGAAATACCTGTGCCCAGGTACTTGACAACAGAGTTTGTCTTGAAGACATCCTTAGCAACTAACGAAGCATCGGGTCCATGGACAGTGTAGTAGTCCTGGAAAAACAACAAAACTTACTTCTTTAGTTCTGTGTGCTAGGGTAACATAACCGGTAGCAAATCAGTTCTGTTTAGTTCAGTGTGCTAGGGTAGCATAACCAGTAGCAGATCAGTTCTGTTTAGTTCTGTGTGCTAGGGTTGCATAACCAGTAGCAGATCAGTTCTGTTTAGTTCTGTGTGCTAGGGTAGCATAACCGGTAGCAAATCAGTTCTGTTTAGTTCTGTGTGCTAGGGCAGCATAACCCGGAGCAAATCAGTTCTGTTTAGTTCTGTGTGCTAGGGTAGCATAACCAGTAGCAGATCAGTTCTGTTTAGTTCTGTGTGCTAGGGTAGCATAACCAGTAGCAGATCAGTTCTGTTTAGTTCTGTGTACTAGGGTAGCATAACCGGTAGCAAATCAGTTCTGTTTAGTTATGTGTGCTAGGGTAGCATAACCGGTAGCAAATCAGTTCTGTTTAGTTCTGTGTGCTAGGGTAGCATAACCTGTAGCAAATCAGTTCTGTTTAGTTCTGTGTGCTAGGGTAGCATAACCAGTAGCAAATCAGTTCTGTTTAGTTCTGTGTGCTAGGGTAGCATAACCAGTAGCAGATCAGTTCTGTTTAGTTCTGTGTGCTAGGGTAGCATAACCAGTAGCAAATCAGTTCTGTTTAGTTCTGTGTGCTAGGGTAGCATAACCAGTAGCAGATCAGTTCTGTTTAGTTCTGTGTACTAGGGTAGCATAACCAGTAGCAGATCAGTTCTGTTTAGTTCTGTGTGCAAGGGTAGCATAACAAGTAGCAGATCAGTTCTGTTTAGTTCTGTGTGCTAGGGTAGCATAACCAGTAGCAGATCAGTTCTGTTTAGTTCTGTGTGCTAGGGTAGCATAACCAGTAGCAAATCAGTTCTGTTTAGTTCTGTGTGCTAGGGTAGCATAACAAGTAGCAGATCAGTTCTGTTTAGTTCTGTGTGCTAGGGTAGCATAACCGGTAGCAAATCAGTTCTGTTTAGTTCTGTGTGCTAGGGTAGCATAACCAGTAGCAGATCAGTTCTGTTTAGTTCTGTGTGCTAGGGTAGCATAACCGGTAGCAAATCAGTTCTGTTTAGTTCTGTGTGCTAGGGTAGCATAACCAGTAGCAAATCAGTTCTGTTTAGTTCTGTGTGCTAGGGTAGCATAACCAGTAGCAAATCAGTTCTGTTTAGTTCTGTGTGCTAGGGTAGCATAACCAGTAGCAGATCAGTTCTGTTTAGTTCTGTGTGCTAGGGTAGCATAACCAGTAGCAGATCAGTTCTGTTTAGTTCTGTGTGCTAGGGTAGCATAACCAGTAGCAGATCAGTTCTGTTTAGTTCTGTGTGCTAGGGTAGCATAAACAGTAGCAAATCAGTTCTGTTTAGTTCTGTGTGCTAGGGTAGCATAACCAGTAGCAAATCAGTTCTGTTTAGTTCTGTGTGCTAGGGTAGCATAACCTGTAGCAAATCAGTTCTGTTTAGTTCTGAGTGCTAGGGTAGCATAACCTGTAGCAAATCAGTTCTGTTTAATTCAGTGTGCTAGGAAAGCATAACCGGTAGCAAATCAGTTCTGTGTGCTAGGGTAGCATAACCTGTAGCAAATCAGTTCTGTTTAGTTCTGTGTGCTAGGGTAGCATTACCGGTAGCAAATCAGTTCTGTTTAGTTCTGTGTGCTAGGGTAGCATAACCAGTAGCAAATCAGTTCTGTTTAGTTCTGTGTGCTAGGGTAGCATAACAAGTAGCAAATCAGTTCTGTTTAGTTCTGTGTGCTAGGGTAGCATAACCGGTAGCAAATCAGTTCTGTTTAGTTCTGTGTGCTAGGGTAGCATAACCAGTAGCAAATCAGTTCTGTTTAGTTCAGTGTGCTAGGGTAGCATAACCAGTAGCAGATCAGTTCTGTTTAGTTCAGTGTGCTAGGGTAGCATAACCAGTAGCAAATCAGTTCTGTTTAGTTCTGTGTGCTAGGGTAGCATAACCGGTAGCAAATCAGTTCTGTTTAGTTCTGTGTGCTAGGGTAGCATAACCAGTAGCAGATCAGTTCTGTTTAGTTCTGTGTGCTAGGGTAGCATAACCGGTAGCAAATCAGTTCTGTTTAGTTCTGAGTGCTAGGGTAGCATAACCGGTAGAAAATCAGTTCTGTTTAGTTCTGTGTGCTAGGGTAGCATAACCCGTAGCAAATCAGTTCTGTTTAGTTCTGTGTGCTAGGGTAGCATAACCAGTAGCAAATCAGTTCTGTTTAGTTCAGTGTGCTAGGGTAGCATAACCAGTAGCAGATCAGTTCTGTTTAGTTCAGTGTGCTAGGGTAGCATAACCAGTAGCAGATCAGTTCTGTTTAGTTCAGTGTGCTAGGGTAGCATAACCAGTAGCAAATCAGTTCTGTTTAGTTCAGTGTGCTAGGGTAGCATAACCAGTAGCAGATCAGTTCTGTTTAGTTCTGTGTGCTAGGGTAGCATAACCGGTAGCAAATCAGTTCTGTTTAGTTCTGTGTGCTAGGGTAGCATAACCGGTAGCAAATCAGTTCTGTTTAGTTCTGTGTGCTAGGGTAGGTAGCATAACCGGTAGCAAATCAGTTCTGTTTAGTTCAGTGTGCTAGGGTAGCATAACCAGTAGCAAATCAGTTCTGTTTAGTTCTGTGTGCTAGGGCAGCATAACCGGTAGCAAATCAGTTCTGTTTAGTTCTGTGTGCTAGGGTAGCATAACCGGTAGCAAATAAGTTCTGTTTAGTTCTGTGTGCTAGGATAGCATAACCAGTAGCAGATCAGTTCTGTTTAGTTCAGTGTGCTAGGGTAGCATAACCAGTAGCAGATCAGTTCTGTTTAGTTCAGTGTGCTAGGGCAGCATAACCTGTAGCAATCAGTTCTGTTTAGTTCAGTGTGCTAGGGTAGCATAACCAGTAGCAAATCAGTTCTGTTTAGTTCAGTGTGCTAGGGCAGCATAACCTGTAGCAAATCAGTTCTGTTTAGTTCTGTGTGCTAGGGTAGCATAACCAGTAGCAGATCAGTTCTGTTTAGTTCTGTGTGCTAGGGTAGCATAACCAGTAGCAGATCAGTTCTGTTTAGTTCTGTGTGCTAGGGTAGCATAACAAGTAGCAAATCAGCCATTGGCTACTAAAATAATGGCAATTATTTGTTGATTTACGAAATAATTTCAATTTAGAGTTGTTTATCTGCTAATAAACAACGATTTGGAGTTCTGATGCTTATGGATTAAACCACGAGGACGTTAGCATCAGAATGACAAAACTGTGTTTAGTAGCCAATAAACAACAAAAATGCGAAAATAAGTTTGATTCCAACATGACCTGACAACATTTTCTGCAATTACAATGCGAACTATATTTTTCAGTTTCAGAACTATTTTTGGGGGTTCTTTATTGGTAGTTTAACAAAGGTGAATTTTGTTCTTTGTCTACAGAAAACACTGCCTGTGTCATGTTAGAATACTTGATAAGGTATATTTACACAATGCCTAAAAAAGTATTTCAAAACAAATGTATTTTTGCAGACTTAAAAAATCTAGTAACTAATTTGCGTTTCTAAATTTGAGTCACAACTGTGTGTGTGTGTTTGATGTCCTGTAACGCTGAATGATTGAACCTATTTAAAGTAGCAGAATACTTGTATAATGACAATACTCGCTGCAGGGAATATAACTGAGATGTATTGAAGGGTTACACCTTTAAAAAAATTTATCATACTCACAGATCTGTCAAAAAATCTTATTGTTGTGCAAGATTTCTGAAAGAAAAACACACTAGTTAAAATAAATATGGTACTCAGTACACAAATTAATCATGAAATTTAAAGAATATAGAGTGCTTTTGGGTGTTCACGGACGTCGGGTCTAACCGGACGCATTTAATACCATTAATGTATGCACATTTTTCTAAGAATTGATGATGTCACACACAAATAATTGAAGGTGCGGAATTTCGAAAATATTGATTACCCGAAATACTCGCATTTCACATCGTCGATCACCGCTACAAATTTCTGCATGTAACTAACGATTTTTTTCTATAATAGAGACAAAATATATAAAGCAAACCTCATGTGTCGGAATATCGTTTTCGACTTAATTTCAAAAGTTTCGGGTGAAGGCGGCCTCAATGTACAGCATCCTTTGACATAATGACATATGTCAGAACATAGATCTATAACAAATTTTACTTTTATATTATACTACGAATTGAACTTTCATGTTGTCCACCTCGACTGTGAATTATGAAAAGCTTTGAAGCCGCACTATATTTACTTTCATAATAAAACATCTAAGTAACTTTCAAATATGCACACATTAGTACCTTGTATGTTAAACGCATAGATCCAAGTAGATTGTAAATATTAATGTTAATATGCAACAATAAGTTTTCCCTCCTGACACAGTTTCCATTTTAATTCCCAAACATGTATAATTTGTCACCCTCATTTAAATCTCCAACTTATCCAATGCACGAAACAACATTCTGATTTTTGACACCCTTGACATTTCCTCTAGAATGCTAATTCATTAATGCTCTAATGAAGATGTAATAGTAAGCTGATCCGAGCAGACGTGTTTTTTAAAGCTCTGATAAAATCTGGATTAACTTTGTTAAATTTAGGAATAAAACAATATATTTTACATTGATGTGTAGAGTACGCCAAGAGCTATCTAGCAGTGTGAAAATGGAACTAAAATGACAGGAAAAAATAGGCGAAATAAGAAGAAAAGGAGTGAAAGTGATGAGGATTTTAGTGATAATAAACGTGTAAATACACAAAATTCGCCAGGGGGCTTTGAACCAATTAGCCAGGTATTAAGTGAAGTGAATTCAGTTCTGTACAACGAGGGGATTAACGTGACCACCAGTAACGTATTCGATGTGCTAAATAGTGTGAGCGATACTTACGATACTTACGATACTGACGATCCCAACCAACCCAAGCCGCCTAAAACTATGGAAGGCTGTACATGCCAACAAAATATGGGACCGACACAGGCTGATATAATCGCCATGCTAGGCAAAATGGACTTAAAGTTAAACGACATGGATTCAAGACTAAAGGCACTCGACGGGTTAGAAAAGAAAGTGGACAATTTTGACAAAGAACTCAAAAAGTTGTGGATTCACATAGACAATATGGCCAAGGATAACCGCGATAAAATTGACACGGCTGAACATAACATCGAATCTGTAAACATCGATCTAGAAGGGGCTAGGAAACGGATATCAGACTTAGAAAGGGACAATGATAAATTGAAAGACGATATGAACTATGTACAATCCCAGAGCGTGAGAAATAATTTGATATTTGGTAACATTCCGGAAGAACCTGATGAATCGCCGACAAAATGTGAACAAACAGTTAGAGACTTCATGGCGGAAAAACTAGGACTAACAAGGGAAACGGTGTCGGCCATGAGATTCGAACGAGTACACAGGATGGGCCAAAAAAAACAAACGAACGGATGCGGAACTACCGGAAACGGAGGCGAAGGGAGCCACCGTAACATCGTGTGCAAGTTTTCGTTTTTTAACGACCGGGAACAGGTTCGTGGAAGTAGCAGGAACCTCAGGGGCACTCCGTTCTATGTGACAGAACAATTCCCACCGGAAGTTGCAGCAAAAAGGAGGCGTCTCTTTAAAAAGGTCAAAGAGGAAAAGCAGGCGGGAAAAAGGGCGTGGGTGTCATACGACACCTTATACATTGACGGCAGGCCAGTGAAGGACGCGTAGGAGGGACCGGATGGACTTAGGTGCTTAGTCTGGAACTGCAATGGGTTAAGTGCAGCAAAACGAGAAGACCCAGATTTTCTCTCTTTTATCTTACAATATGATTTGATTATTCTGTTGGAATCATGGACTTGTAAATCAAGCAAAATTGAACTTTCTGGCTATGATTGTCATAACTTTTATAGGAAATATAGACATAGGCAAGCAAAGCGCTATAGTGGAGGTATAGTAATATGCACGCGCAAAAGCATTAGCAGTGGAATATCTATTGATAAAAATACACATGATACTATCATATGGCTTAAAATAGATAAACATTATTTTAACAATAATGAAGACATATACCTTACAGCACTATATATGTGGGGTAGTTCTTCGCCGATTGCTAATTTTATAGATACGGACCTGTTTGAATCACTTGGTAACGATATAAATCATTATTGTGCTGTGGGCACCGTTCTGTTAGCTGGTGATTTTAATGCTAGAACAGCTTGTAAAAGTGATACTATTATTTGTGATTCATATATACTTGATATCGACCCTGAATATTATTCATCTGATAACGCGTTACCAAGATATTCAATGGACAAGGGAATTAACTATCAAGGAAATAATTTACTAGATTTATGTAAGGCTACGGCATTGAGAATCGCAAACGGGAGATTGGGTTCAGACTTTAGTATTGGTAAATATACATGCTGTAATACAAATGGCGCAAGCGTAATTGATTACTTGTACTCAGCGAACATTCTTTTAATGCCGTAGACAATTTTACTGTTGAAGATTTTAATAATTTTAGTGATCATGCCCCACTATCTTTCAATATGATATGTAACAGGCGGGTTATTATAGAAGAGCCATATATAAAAATGAGTACGTAAAATGGAGTGAGGATGAAAAGCAACATTTTCGTGATGGTTTAGTTAGTAGGGCCTCGGATTTTAACAATTTTTTTCTAAATTATACTGAGCAAAGTGAAACAAATGTTAATAAGATAGTAAATAATTTCACAAATATTATAAGAGATGTTGCTGACCCCTTATTCATCAAACGTGTTAAAAAATATCCACAATTCGAAAGACAGCTATAAATGGTTTGACCAACAATGTAGGGAAGCGAAAACATGGTATAAAGACGCCTTGTATATCTATCATAATTCACATCGTGATACTGATAGAACAGAAATGTGTCGATTGAAAAGAAATTATAAATTAATTTCAAAAAAGAAGCGTAAGGCATTCAATTTTAAACGCTGTAAACAGTTTGAAGATCTTAAACGAAATAAACCAAAAGACTTTTGGAGGTACTTTATATCCCAAAATACAACATGTAATAATAGCCATGTGCCACTTGATGATTTTAAGAATCATTTTGAGCAAATGTTTTCTGATATTAATTATACAACAAATGCTGATGCAGAAGATTTTAATTTGAATCACAAATTTGATAATTTCACCAATGTATTCGGGGATCTAGATAACCAAATAACATGTAATGAAGTTATTAAAGCTATTGCTCTTCTAAAGAAATGTAAATCGCCAGGAGAAGATAAATTGTTAAATGAATACTTTATAGAAGCTTGCGATATTTTGGCTGGTTATATCACAACGATTTTCAATATAATCTTAAACACTGGGAATTTCCCTGTATGTTGGACCAAAGGAATTATAATTCCCCTACATAAGAAGGGTGACAAATCAGACGTTAGTAATTATAGAGGTATCACATTGTTAAGCAGTTTTGCAAAGTTATTTACATGTGTACTAAACCAAAGAATATCAATATGGTGCGAAAGTAATGATGTTATTTCTGACGCTCAGTTTGGTTTTAGAAAAGGAAGATCAACTATAGATGCAGTTTTTATCCTTCATTCAGTTATTCAAAAATATGTAAATACGAATAAACGTTTGTATTGCTGTTTCATTGATATGAAACGTTGCTTCGATTCTATATATTTAAACGCACTATGGTTGAAGTTATACAAGTCCAATTTGGATGGTAAAATGTTACGTATTATATGCAGCATGTATCAATCTGTCAAATCATGTGTAAAGCATCGTAATACCTATTCAGATTACTTTAATATAGCAGTAGGTTTAAGACGGGGGAGATAATGTCACCGATACTATTTTCAGTTTTCGTAGATGATTTAGAAATGTTTCTGCAAAATAGACATAGTGCTGGAATTAATCTACATGATATATGTTTGATTTTATTGCTTTTTGCAGATGACATGGTTGTAATTGGTGAAACGCCTGAAGATTTACAAATGTCTCTAAATTGTCTTTATGACTATTGTAATACATGGGGCTTACAAGTCAATATAGCAAAAACCAAAATTGTTGTTTTCCGTAAACAAGGAGGTACAAAACGTAATGAGAAGTGGATGTATGCAAATGAATACCTAGACATGGTTAACGATTTTATCTACTTAGGTGTAACACTGAATTATACTGGAAATTTTAATCTTAATACTAATACTTTACATGGTAAAGGTCTAAAGGCACTAAACACATTGCTATCAAATTTGAAAACATATGATTGTAAACCAAACGTAGCCTTACAGTTATTTGATGCTTTTGTTTCGCCAATTATTACATACTCATGCGAAATATGGGGTTTCTCTAAGTCTAGCGAGTTAGAAAAATTACACCTAAAATTCTGCAAGGCTATTCTTGGTGCCAGAAAATCAACTTCAGATGTTGCCGTACACGGCGAACTTGGTAGATACCCGTTACATGTTAGTAGATATGTACGCATTATCAAATATTGGTGTAAGCTTACTAAAAGTGACAATATAATACTGCGATCAATCATGGAAGATGGTCTGACTGATTTAAATAATAACAAGATAAATTGGTTTGGACAGGTTAAGGACCTACTCTCTAGATATGGATTTAATTATGTATGGGCCAATAACTCACTAATCAATGAACGTAATTTTTTGTCTTTGTTTAAGCAACGAGTTATTGATGAATACTTACAAGAGTGGCAACGTGACGTAACTGATAACAGAGTTTTGATTGTGTATAAAGCAATAAAAACAACATTTTAATTTGAATCATATTTAGAAACAATTGTATCGAGAAATTTGAGAACAGCGATTACAAAACTACGTCTTTGTGCACATAATCTGAGAATACAAACTGGTAGATACGATCAGGTAGATAGAAACATGCGACTTTGTCAATTATGCCAAAATAATGAAGTAGATGAATTCCACTTCTTGTTGAAATGCACTACATTTGTTCAAATAAGAGAAAAATATATTAAAAATTATTATAGAATCAGGCCTAGTATGTTGAAACTCACGCAACTGCTAAATACACAGAATAAAAGTGAAATGTTTAGGTTAAGCAAGTACATATCAGAGGCATTCAGTAGTCGCCAAAATATTATGATGAACAATTAATAACAGATGTTTGCATATATGTGCATATTGATGTATATCTGTAAACATATTCTATACCACTACTGCTTAATTAATTTGATATTCATGTGGCTATAGTTATATAATTGTTGTTTACTTCAAATGGACACACGAAAACAGTTCCATTTTAAATAGATGTACTATTCTTATGAGTGAAAATGCAAGTTTCATTTATATTTAGACAAGTTCATCCAGTTTTAGAAATATTAAAATAAATTATCACTTACTATAATGTATAATGTACAATGTATTATTGTTAAACACTAGAAACTGTAAAGTTTATGTGTAATAAAATTTCTGTTCTGTTCTGTTCTATCAACAGCCCTTGCGCTGTTCTGGTGCAGTAGTAATGATTGATGCTTTTTGACACCATTCCTATCTTTGTTGCTAAAGGCTTGAAGTTTTTGATGCCCATGCAGTTATTTGATGATGTCAACTTTGTCAAGCTGTAACTCTTAGTAGTTTTAACAGGTGTTAATATTAACGCCTCGTGTTTTTAACAGATGTATGATTTTGAACATAAAGTTTTAAAAAAAACATGGCTAACTATGACTGTTACCTTGTATTATACGATCACCAAATTTCATACCCGAGCTTTCGGGTAAAAAAATTGCATTATACACAGTCGTTACAGTAGCTGGAATATGTTCAGTGTTCAAATGATGGATTAATAAGATAATTAGGATGACTTACGAAAGGTAAGACATTTCTTCATTTTTAAAATAGCTAGGGGCGTTTATTAGGGCGGGGGTGTTAAATAGGTACACGTGTATGTAAAATACAATATAGATGGACATTATTATTATAGATTTCAATATTAATTCATGATATATATATATCGATTAACAATCATGGCCGGTTTGACCCGACAGTGTGTCCGAAAACACCCGATATGGCCGACTTGACCAGATCGCATTTCATGCAGAATGCATACTGGATCCCGGTATACAGTTATATCTAGATAATAAGTTGGGGGTGAAAAACGGAAACCACACAGTTTCATCTAACCGCGGCCATGGCAAGTACATAATTATGACTGTTTACGCTATTGAATCTTAGACGGCCGAAAATACCCAAAAGCACTGTACTTCAACATGTTTGCAGAAGCGTAATTCTTAAAACCGAAGCATGCCATCGTTAATCTTTTTACAATAAAACTAAAACATATAATAAAAACATCTGACAATACATTTAAAGTAGTGAAAGCAATTTCTATATACAAGCATATTGCTTTCTTTATTGCTTTTATATTAATGTAAAACTATAGGGATAAGTAATGACATAACAACATAATAACAATGCAGCACAATTTTAACAGGGTACAACTTCCTCCACAATTTACCTCTGGCAGAGTTCTGTAGTAGGCCAGGAACCCTTGCTCTTGAGTGATATCTACAAGACAAAAGTGTGCAATGGCAATAAAACCTTTGTTATTTTATGTAATTGTAAATACTGCCAGGCCCGCTAGCTCAGTTTGTAGAGCTCAGAACTGTCAATCTGGGGTTAGGGAGTTCACCCCCGGCCTGGCCACATAGCTTGTGTGGGTAACAAGGTCAATGGGATACCGAATCGAGGCTCCTCCATTGTGTCACCGTTGTAAACATACATTTTTGGGAGTTTGTTTTATGTACTTTTTAAATGAAATGTTTGTATTTATTGGTTCAGTCAAACTAAATAATATCTTATCTTACTAAAACAATGAAGTTTTCTCACACTCAATGGTCTTCAATGCCTTTTTTCTGTCTTTGAACCGGACACCTGACCTAGTTTTGCATAAAAAATGGCGGATGACATTGAACTTTGGGGAAAACCCCAGTACTATATTTTACAAATTACCTTCTTTTGGACAGCTTTTTTGTGTAAAACGTCATCAATTATGTAGAAAGCACGTTTGGCGACATTTTAAGCGCAGACGGAATGAAAAACGACGAGACAGAAAATCAAGCGAATTGGTAAGAAATGACCCATATTTGATCATGCGTATTGCTAATTAGACTGTTTTGGAATAAATTGTACTATGATTTTTAAAAAGAAGATGCATTTATAAGAACTTTGACCCCACATGTCTGTGAATATCTTTTGCCGCAATTTGCCGCGATGCAGTTGAACTGGGAGGGTATATATTTCGGACATTCAATATTTCGGATACACAAAGATGAGCTGCGAGCGTATATATTTCGGACAATCTATATTTCGGATACACAAATTATTCATATTATTTGAAGTGCATGTTGTTAATAATAATTAACATAATACATAAACAATATTGTTTTAGTTGATTCAAACTGTATTAGAAGAGATAATGACCTGTAGAAATTTGACCTTTTTCAGATGTTCTTGTTATTTTGTTAGGAACTATAATTAATAATTATATCATTATATTTTATGATTGTTAGAACTTAGAGTTAAGTGTTCGCAGCATTCATCATCACAAACTGGAAATTTCATACAATCATGGAACTAGTTTAACCATAAAAATAAATGGTTTGTCCAGATGTTTTCTTGAGATTTAGACTTTTATATGGTACATTATTAATTAAGGTTGTATCACACAGAACCCATTTTCAATATATGTTGTTCTTTTGCATTGACCGTTCCAAGGCGGTGACCCCAGTTTTATTCATGTTTGTGCGTTTGTTATGTACGTGTGTGTCTTGTCTAGTGCATTTGTTTTGTGTCTCACTGTTTGGCAATTGGTTCCTTGCCATAAATAAAGGACCGCATTGTATAATAAGGTTTCTCTCCTGCTGGTGCAGCTGAAGTTTCACTTTATGTGTATTTGTTGTTGCAGGGTATCTGAAGAAAATTCTCAATCGGAACGGTGTCATTGTGGTGGTCCAATTTGCCACGAGTGGGCTTATACTTCACAGTGCATGGTACCATCGGCTCTGTCCAGTACAACTGCAAGTGAGCCTGAAAGTGGATCCAGTCTGACTCTGAGCAGCGACTATTTCAAACTGCACGAAGTATGTTGTTTGTAAAAAAAAATAATTCATGATAATATAATCATAAATTTTATGTCAATCTCTTTGCTGTTGCTGAATAAGCTCATGGTGGTTTTAGCATTAAATGAACTGTCCAGATCTCGACTAACAAATGAATTCAGAATTAATGACTATGTTAACAATTTGTCACAACTGTTCACTAGATTTATTAAGTAAGAACTATTTTTTTTATAATTGTCAATCTTTTTGCCTGTCAATGTTTTGGTGTACTTTATTCTGGCGTTATTCTAACAATAAATAAACATTGCATAGTGAAATTAATGTTATTGTCTATTTCAGTCAGACGAAGACTTGTTGTCTGCACATACTGAGGCTGAGGCTGAGAGCGACTCCACACTCAGCAGTTGGGGAAACTGGAGACTACCCCCTTCACTCCAAGAAGAATTTGATGTAATTTTTTTTTAAATTACTATTTGAGTTTTTGGGGTGCTACACTAAGCTGGTCATTGGTATTTATGATGTCCAAACATTGTATGGTATATGAAATACAACATAATTTCAAATTGAACAATTTACATTTGTATTTGCAGACTGACATCAGTGACAAATGTGACGGGAGCTGTGCATTTGCGGAAAATCTGAGGCAACAATGCGCCAAGCTGCTCCGCGAGAATAGGAGATTAAGACAACAGCTAGCACTAGCAACAAACGAGGTTAGTAAAGAGAAACAAAACTGTAATCATCCATGCAAATTAACATACTATTAGTTAGTTTAAACCTATTTATTTTAGCTCGATTGCATCGAAAGCCTTAGGCTTATTGAAACTCAAGTCCATTTCCTGGGTAGAACCAGCACTTGGTGTCTTTGGGGGAGATCTAAAGAACGCTTCCAGAGTGGGGATCGAACCCGTGACCTCCTGGTCGCTAGGCCGACACTATATCCACTACGCCACGGCGACCTATTAACATTATAATTGTGAGTAGAACAGGCCAAAATAAAAGCGTTGTTTGCTTCGGGTCATTTTTAAGAAATGGTTGGTTAAATTATTTTCAATTTATAAATGAAATTTTTTCTGTTGGCCATAGATGCTTGCTTCTAATGCATAGTCTGCTTGCGTGACCTTAGCTTTACTAAACTAAGAAAACGAGCTAACAATACCAATAACCTTTCTTATTTACTGTTGAATTGTTACGCCGTCTGCAATTTTCCAGTCTTTGCAATAATGTTTACTGATAATTTGCACGCTATTTTTATCGGTAATTCTTGATTCAAAAATGGTTATTCCGACTAGAAATATTAAAATTATGTTACAAATTTAAATCATGCCATATATATTCCCTTATTGTTATTTTCAAATTTTATTGCAACATATTTAAAAAAAATGGCGTAACAATTATAATATATTACTATGGCACATAGTAACACATGACTAACATTGTCTTCCCCACAGCCCTCTACCTCCCCACAGCCCTCGACCTCCCCACAGCCCTCGACCTCCCCAGTGTTTCCACAGAAAAAATATCATGGCAACAAACGCTGAACTTATTACTAAAATTAAAAATAATGAATCACAAGCAAACATTTTGGCATGGTTACACAATTTACATCAATTAAGTAATATTAATAGTAACGAAATACCGCATGAATCATCATTCAGAAAATGTATTAAAAAATGCCAGGACACTTATCGAAAATTAGAAAAATGTAAGTCAACAAAGAAAGGAAATGAAGCTTTCCAGGAGTTTCTGATTTCAAAAATAAGTCTTCCAATAGTTTCACTTCATCTCAGAAAACCAAAGGATGGTGATTTACCATGCACTTCATCCAGTCATTGTTCTTACAAAAATGTTAGTGCAGACTTTGCACTTAAACTTGAATCTATGACACATGAGAAGCATAAACTGATGGAAATTATAGAAGAACTTAAAAAGAGCAAGGTTTCAAAAAAAACAATTCTAAAATTGAAAACTACTATTAAATCTCAGAAAAGATTTGTGAAATGCCTTGAGCAGAGAAAGAAAAAAAAGGATAAAGTGTTAAAACGATTGAGACTGCAGAATAGCCGTCATATACAGAAAATAAAAAGACTGAGTAATAAAGTTGAACAATTGATGAAGGACATTAGGACTGCCTATGACAATGAACAATTGAATTTGAAAAAAACAGTGGACGAGTTGCAAGCCAACAAAGAAATATTGTCAAACATGGAAGAAGAGAGGGACTGGCTTGCTGATATGTTGAATGAAACAGAGTTAGTTTGTTTCTATGATAAAAATGAAGGAAATTACAGTTCTGAGCTAAGGCAGTGCATATACACACTACTGTCATTTAATGTAAGTGCAGTTAATGTAACTCGAGTTATTGAATGTGTACTAAAAATGGTTGGGAAAAAATGTGACAAATTACCTGCTAGGACAACAGTACTGAACATGAATGTTGAACGACTTATTCTTGCGCAAACACAGTTGAATGAAGTTATACCAGACAAGGAGAATCTAACATTATACACTGATGAAACATCGAAGTTTGGTATTAAGTACTGTGGTTACCATGTATCAGACCAGGAGGGAAACCTGTATGTGCTAGGCATGAGACAGCTAGAAACCAAGTCTGCACAACACACGTTAAATGTTTTTCAAGAGATTTTGGAAGACATAGAAGACAAAACAACAGAGGCCAATGCCGTGTCCAAGAAAATACTGCTGAAGATAACAGCAACAATGAGTGACAGAGCAAGCACAGAAAAAAAGTTTAATAGTCTTCTACAAGAACTCAGAGCAGAAGTCCTTCCAGAACTAACGGAGAATTGGAATGAGCTCAGTGTGGAGGAACAGACAAGTGTCAGCACACTTCTTAACTTTTTCTGTGGTCTACACAGCCTCGTTCATTTTGCGGAAGCATGTAATGCAAGTCTGCAAGAACTTGAAATGGCCAGCTTCAACAATGACCCCCCAATATTTGATAAGACATTCTCAAAAGCCAAAGAATCAGCAGCTGTAAGATTCATACGGACAACCTGTAAGGCACTTGCCAGAGGAGCTGATGAAAAGTCTGGAAAATTCAAGGATTTCAATACATATGTAAAAGACTTCTTGAAGGGTCACAAATTGCACAGCATACCACTGGACGAGTTCCATGGAAATCGCTTCAACATCCTATTTGAAAGCGCAGCTGGTGTATTCTTTCTCAGGAAGAAGATAGAAGAGTTCTTGAGCGGAAATCAGACCAACAAGTTGCTAAAGGCTGTCCTGCATGACATAAAGATCCCTTGGTACCTTGCAGAGGTAAAGGCATTAGGTTTAGTGAGTAGGTTGATTACAGGGCCACTATGGTGTCTGCTTGAAGACAAATCTGTGCACATGATGGACATGAACATACATTACTTAGAACTTGTTGTATTTTTTTATGATGCACAGAAGGATATTGATAGCTTCATGCAGGGCAAGCTGTTACCATTTGGGGAATCAACTTCTGTAAAAAATGACCCCTTGTTAGTGAGTCTTCTAGAGACCTATGAACACGATGATAAAGTTGTTGTTTGCTTGAAAATCTTGCTGCCTGCACTTTGCAAACTAGCAAAAAACATATTTGCGGACCATTTGCCAGGAGGTGTATGGGAGAATCCCACCGATGAGACTCGACGTCTGAGTTCGGGCACCCTAAAACACAACAAGTTTGCGGAGTCAGTGTTCGGTTACCTAGATACACTACTCCGCATGAAGCCAAATGTCTCAGTCCTAGCTTCAGAAGCTTTTGTTATGTTCTCAGCCAACAAAACAAACCTCTGGCTTGAAGGCAAAAATGAAGAAGAAAAAACAAAATTAATTAATGAAGCAATGCGTGATGTAGCAAGGGTGAGAGAAAACTACAGAAAGCGAACATTAGAAATAGAAGCAAATCAAAAAAGAAGAGTTGAAGAGGGAATTCGGCAAGCAGAGGCTGCAGAAGCAAAGCGACTTGAACGTCTAGAGGGGTACATAACAAAAATCATTTACTTTGGTTTGTGGCAATCAGAAGAAGAGGTTCAACGTGCACTGAATGCAATAAAGAACAAAACTGAAAAGCTTGAAGCGCTGAAAGCGCAACTTAACTTCAGACGCTATGTACTGAAACAAAATCCAAAAGAAGCTGGTTGTTATCTCCTTTCAACCAAAGAAAACAGTCAAAAACGTAAACTAACTATTGATGAAATAAAAGTGAATGTAATAAAGTTAGTTAACCATGCCTTCACATTACAACCTACATGTACAAATAGTGACATTAATAAGCCAATTCTGACTGGGAAAAATGTGGAACATTGCTTTAATGAAGATGGTGGAAATAAGTGGTGGAGAGGCACTGTCATTTCACAGGTGACCTATGTTCACACGCAGTTTGAATGACCAGAAGTTCACATTGGTCAAAGTTTTCTTATTGACTATGAAGCTTAAATAAAAATTGTGTTTGTTTCCCTTTAAATACCTACCAACACATAATTTCATAATATATAACAGTGTTCTACTATCCAAATCCCGTCTACAATTAACAGTAACAATGTATATAAATGGGGAAACACAGAATTTTAATTTAGGCCTAATTGTGTTTGCTTTTGGTTATTTTTCAGGAGTTCCATAATAATGTTGTATGGACCACCGATATTTTAGTTAAAATCCCTGACATAAGTTGTAATTTTATTATCTTTTCAAATATAACCGGCATGTCACTTTTAAAATATAGCCTGTATGTCAAGGTCCATACAACTTTGTTTCAAGTTTATTTGATTTGTTTATTAGACTTAGTTGCAAAATAACACAAACGACACATATTAACCATAGCAATTGCTTTTTGGACTCATAATTAAAGATTGAATGGTTAGCTTGTAATGAACATACTTCTTGCTTCATACTTCTCACATTTAATGATCAATTTTAATTTCTAATAACAATTCATATTAAGGTAATCAGTCCATCATTGGCCTCCTGGTAAACAGAGTTATTTCTGAAGACATGTGTAAGCCACGGAATTTTCCAAAGTAAGCAAGTTGTTTCCATGTTGTTGGTATGGGTCTTCGGCATACAGACATCTTCCAATGTAGGCCGGAAACTGATGATATAATGATGGATTTCCTATCAATAATCAATATTTAACTGATTAACACTTTTTAAAATGAAATGCAATCTTGTAAGTGACTTAACATATTGCAAATAATTTTGTCCTGTGTGTTTTCAGGTTCCCGGGTATCCGGAATATTTCAATATCATCTACGAAGGTGACGAGGCAGTTTATGTTTACAAGCTCCTGGAGGACTACGAAGCAGGAGATCTGAAAGTCCTAGTGTAGGAGGTATTGCATACTCTGAAATAGTTTAGTTACAATGGTGAAAAGACTGGTGTGCTTAGAAAAATAAAAACTATTTCACTGAATGAGACATTGACACAATTATCATTTAGGGTTTAATTTTTTTAGTTACCATGACAACTTTTTTTTCCGATAACTTCCAGCTATGTAGTATTAAAGCCTCATTTTAAATTAATTCTTCTACAGTGGATCTTTTTTGTTTTAAATGATATTACAACATGTTTATTTTGCTTGAATGTTGTATTTTAGATGCATCGAAAATTATACATACGATAAACTATAGGCACATTTGATGATAGTAATGGAAACTTAAACATGCAATTACTTTGTTATCCTCATTGACTGATACTTTATTAAAAGTACATTGCTCTCCTTTTTGAAATATCTTTCTGTTGATGTGTAACATTAGAAGCTTTGCACTTGGATTGTCACAGTAAAATTGCATTATATGCATAGACTTGAGACGTTCTTATTTTTCCCTCAATTTTTGGCTAACCAAGGCAACTTCAAAATGCAATAACTTTCCGACTGCTTATGATAAATGCTTCATTTAAAGTGCATTGATCTCCTGATTGAAATATCTTTCTTTTGATGCATGATTTTATAGACTTTTCACTTGGATTGTCACAGTAAAATTGCCTTAAGTGCATAGACTTCAGACGTTCTTTTTTTTGCCTCACCTTTTTGATATACATGGCAACTTCAAAATGCAATAACTTTTATACCCTTTATGATAGAGGCTTCAATTAAAGTGCATTGATTTGCATTTGGAAAGACCTTTCCAACGATGTATAGTAATGTATATAAATCTTAAATTTAAAAAATGGCCTGTCTTTGTTAGTGTGGGTATGGGTCATGAAATAATTTCTACGGCCACTCTCCCCCTACCTCTGATTCAAGTTGGGCATTTGTCAGTTACTGGCATCAGAATGTGCACTTTGTACTGTAGTGAATATGGTCACTTCCAACAGCCTTGCTGTGGAGCTAGCTTTTCAGTGATAATGGTTAAAGTGTACTGACTGCGTTGTGAAGTTAAGCAACGTCAGCTATGTTTACTGCCTGGATGGGTGACCGCTAGTTACATCAATGGTGTCAGAAGTAAATTTTGTGAAGCCACCAATTTGTCTTAGGGGAAAAGAGCATGCAGGGGGTTGAGCTTAGGGAGCTGGAGAAGTGAGTCTCACGAAGCTCAGGGAGCTGGAAATTTCTACAAGGGCTCTGGGTTCTCAAAAGATAAAGAGGGGAGGAGTGTAGTGAATATGGTCATTTCCAACGGCCTTGCTGTTGAGCTAGCTTTTCAGTGACGCGGTAAAAGTGTACTGACTGCGTTGTGAAGTGACGCAATGTCAGCTATGGTTACTGCCTGGATGGGTGACCGCTAGTTACATCAGTACCGGTAAACCGCTTTAATCGGCTAAGCTTGCCCAGGAAAAGCGTATGTTAACTGACCACCGTTATATGACTGAAATGCTGTTAAATACGTCGAAAAATTCAAACAAACAAACAAATTAGCAGTTACCCTCACCTGAAAAGGATGATCAGAATCCAACAAAGTATATTAAACATCGTAAACATGCATAACACTGACAATGGGTACGAAAGTTTGGGGCACTGGGGACGAATGGTACAAGTCACACCATTCAATTGTGGTATAAGCATTGCGATTGACAACAACGTCTGAACAATAGAAATAACTAAATAAACGCCAATTAATTGGAAATTATTATTGTTTACGAAGACAATCACACAAATATTGCAAATACCCAGTTTTAGTTCTTGGTTCGGTTGAAGTGCCATTGCGTAAAAGCGGGAAAATGAACGGTGTCTCAATAAAATTATCTATTGTAAGAATAATAACGATAGGCTACATGTCAACAACTCATTACAGAGGAAAAAATCAATCGTGATACATCGACTATCTCCGGAATGCTCCGCGATTATTTTTAGAATGGCCTGTGTACCCAGAGTGAGGGGAAAATGTATAATTTAGGTTACAATATACTAATTCCAATCCTTACGTAAAATAATGTAAAAGCGATAACTTTGACCAAAAATAAATGCAACATTTTGCACATAACCCTCATAACCATACATTTTCTTAAAGAGCATTCTAAGCTGAATTGATTTAAGCAATAAAAAGGGTATGTCATGTGTTATGTAAGAAAGAACTCGACACTAAACAAAGTTGACTGTTTTATCACCATCGTTTTAGCGGCTACTTTCTAGTTGAATGTAACCCGCCTCAGCGCAAGTGTCATACTGTAGTCTCCAATCTTAAAACATATCAGTGATTTATTTGTGCATACCAATGCTTACCCTACCAACATCTCCAAAAAAGAATATCAAAGCAAGTGTCTAAACCTAAAAACATGTCTTTCAGTTAAACTTGTTGATTTATTTAGAGAGTACAGCCCTACATCTCTTATTTATTTAGTGTATTGTGACCATAATATCGTCGATTTTGGTAACTTTTCAGGAGAGTGAAAGAAAGTAACAATTTTGTTCAAAAGTTGACAGAAGAAAAAATATTTTCACATATTCTTAAATAAACTATACGCTATATTACTAACCTACCACCAACCATTAATAATGTATGGCTTAGCTAATTCTTCACTTACGTGTTTTTCACTTTTATTATTTTTTCTCAACTTTTTTGTACGAGATGTTCCGGAATTTAGATCAGGTCCATTTCTCCTTTTTTGTCCATAATTACTATTACACAAGAATTTTCCGTTACAAAACTACCATTACAAACATAAATTTAAGTTGTTGTCATAAAACAGATACCGTCAGGGTTGCCACTTAACTTGAAAAGTCATGGAAAAATTAGATCGAGGATTGAATACTACCAATAACAATATTGCTATAAATTAACAGTAAATTTAATAACAGCAAACAAAAAGAAAACTTTTCTAACAATAAAAAATGATCTCTAAGAAATTGAAATCGAATACCCAATGCAACAGCAAATAATTTCAATACGTTTTCATAAAAATGAAATGCTTCTGCATGTAACTGTTTACAGTAATACAAACGTGAAATTTATCAACTTTTAAAATGCTTTTTACAAACTATATATCAAAGCAGGTCATATCAAACAAACAAGTAAATAGATATTATTGACAGTTTTGTATTTAAAACTAAATAAAATCTCAATGAGTGAGGTATACGATACCATTGGACTAAAATCTGATACATTGGAATACTAAACATCAAGTAAGTATTAATTTTTTCTAACTATAAACAGTGAGCACTAAGAAGTAGAGTATCCCTATACCCAAACCAACAACTACAGCAAATAAGTTTGATACGTTCTTATAACAATGAAATGATACTACATGTAACTGTTTACAAACATAAAACTAATCAACTTTATACCGTAGAAGATCATATTCAACAAAAATGTTAACGTAATAATTGGCGATTTATATGGCACTATTGAACAAATATCCGCCTCAGGGGTGTACATGATGCTAAGATCACTGTGAGAGAGATAATTATTATTAATAGTATAAAACCGCAATGCGTCTTAAGTTTAAACTCAATACAAATTTGAATCTGATCAGTTTTAAGAAGCATAGACCGAATGTTCAAGATTACACGTCAATTAAATGAGAGTGCAATAAAACATGAATAGTTTTGTTCTATTATAAACCGTCAGGTACACTGCTGCTGAAGCACACTTATTTGCCATGCAAAAGTTTGTCGTAAAAGCCGTGGTAATCTGTAGGTATAACGGCCTTCAATTGCTGCAAATGAGCAAACTTGGTGTCTTTGATACTAATGGGCCCAGTGCACAGCGATTCCACATGTTCTCTCCCTGTCACTGTGGGAGCATTTCTGCGTTTCGGGATGTCACAATACTAGTCGGAATATGACAGCTTGTAGTGAATGGTGCCCTCAGGTAAGTACCTTAGGCTTCGTATATCTGTGACAACAGGATCTCCAATCTTGGTTCCTGGACGTATAGTGTCGTAAAAACGCAAACTGTTATAGTCTTTAAAGAATGTGTGGTCCAGGTATATGACCAGGTATGGGTGGTTCGGTCTGGCAGCCTTGATTAGTTCCACATAATTGGCCGGAAAGTAAATTGCCCTTCGATGGACAGAACGCTCGATTGTGCTATGGACACTATCCACTTCCATCTGGGTGTGGCCTTTCTCAAGGTATTTTTGCGTTATTGTAACTTTGTGTTTAACTGCGAGTCGCAACAATGTATTTGCCATCGTAGTATTTCGATTTTGATAGCCGCAGCCATCACTGAAGACTACGATTTCTTCCGTCTTTGGTTTACATTTGAGTGTTTCCTCAATGTAGTCGTTTACGCACGAGGCAAAGGAGTTTGCCGTTAAGCCACCCTCACCCTCATGCCAAAAGTAACATTTAACATTCCTGGACGTCATGTCGTAAAGCGTGAAATTGTGGCACGACAATTTTGTTTTGTAATACATTGCGGAGGCTTCTACTTTCGGGCACAACAAAACACTCTGGACATCCATGGTGATCACTGTCACTTTCTCATTTTCTTGCGCTATCTTCTTGTCATTTTCCTTTTCGGCTCTTGCTCCATCTTTGCGGAGAATATGAAGGTTGTATTCTTCTTCGCTGACGTTTTTGTTCTCGTAACCAACACACACATCGCATTGATCCTTTTTTGGCCTGAATAAAGACAAGTTCATCTCATCAAATATTTTCTGCAAAACCTTTCTGCCTATTGCCTTTTGACCTTTTTCAATACAGTGCTCTGTATATACGCGGTGCAAATCTGCAAATGACGTAAAAACTGGTTCTAGATAAACCTTTGTAGACGTTGATCTACATAATGTGAGGGCATTTTGGGTAACGCCTCCAAGAACTTCATGCCCACATCTACCCCTTCATTGCCCACTCTTATCCTTTCCTGCCTTTGATTTTCTCGTGGAAGCCCGTGATCATTCGTAGTTTTCAACCAATCGTAAACCGTGTATTCTCCAATCCCTAAGGTAGACAAGAAGAAATCTTTGCACACGAGATACTTTTCATTATCAACCCTAAAGTAATATCTGTACGTGAAGTTTCGTCTACCGGACTCCCGTTTTCCCCTTACTTCACACCTACTTACTTGACTGGTTACATAGTTCTTCTTTTCCCCCCAATCCATTCTACACCAGAAGGCTTCGAAAACTTCTTGCCGGAATGTGTCGCTGATATCAAAGCATTTTCTAGTAGCCCTGCAACGTTTAGTGCATTTCCGTTCGCTCTGGATTCTTTCACATTTCTCTACGCAGTGAGTCTTCTTTCCATCAACATTCTTAACACCTTTATACGCCTTTCCGACCATTCGTAGTTTCTTGTTCACATTCTTTAGCCATGTGTCGGGGTTGCCCTTTCCTTTCTTTGCATTCTTTTTTCCACGTTCACTACTTTGCGTCACTGTTTCTGTGGCCACCTCTTCTTCGTGGTCTAATTCCGTCTCCGTATCTACTCTACTGATACCGTTAATTTCATTTAATCCTGCGTCATTATGAGCAGGTGTCTGTTTTGTTAGGTTACTGTGGGTGATTTCGCTATTCTGGCTGATTTTTTGCGTATGTGTTTGAGAGGTTCTTTTTATTGGCTTTTGAAATCGTTTTTTTTTAACCTTTTTTCTTGGTTTTGAACTAGAGTCACTGCACTCTGATTCAGATGAAACAGGTAAGCTGTTGCGTTTGCGTTCTATTTTCAAATTCCAGTCCGGATCCTATACCGAATCATCGGAATCACACAATACATCACTATCCATATTGACATTCTCCGATCCCAACAGTTCATGATCTTTTGGAGTGTTGGCGGCGCATTTTTCATCATCGCTGTTATCTGTATCACTCAAAGAACTTTTATTGCAACGCAAAAGACTATCAACGTTTATCACGGTCGTGCCTTGAATACGATAAGTGGATGTTTCAACGGTAGGTTGTTTTTCTGGCTCACTGGAGACGTTTATGTCAGTACACTTTTTAATGTTATTCATAAGCGCCATCTGCACTATACGTTTTCCACGAGACGTCATAGTGTGCTTGTTTAACAGCCGTTCACGCAGAATGGGTGGAATTTCATTTCAACAAATTCACATGTTCCATTGCGATTTTCAACGTATATATATCTTGGCGTTGTTTCACTGTAAAGAGAATAATAGGCGTCCTGTAGAAAATTGAACTGTCGACCATTCACATTGTATTGTCCACGTTCTCGATTTTGTACAAGTTTACAAATGTTCACAGGTTTACAGCCTGGGTCAGTTTTATTTCGTAACCACTTACTTGACATTTTAAAGTAAATAAGTTACATCGAGTTCAGAAAAAAAGTGACTTAACAGACTGTTCGAGCAAAATACTTCATACACTTTTGTATGAGCACTTTCGTTCCCACGAGGCAGTAAGGTGTGTAGGTCCACTATTCCAATGGTCCACTGACTGCACTTGATATACCACTGCAACAACAATACATCTAATTAGATAATTATGTTTAGTAAACATTTGAAATATTGAATTGTCCATGCACAATAAATATAACAAAGTTAATGCCTTAATATGTCCGTATAAAACTGAACAACAATGTGATTATGGTTCTAAGACTAGTGCAGTCCATTTTAGGTTAAGTGCATGTATTTTCAATTATATATTAAGCTGGAATTGATAAGAATTGTGATATTTCGAATAAAGAATATGTGCGATTTGCTCGTATAAAGTTCGTCAGCAGTCTATTTCATCATGGGAAAAAATCTCGAATAAGTTTTTTTTTCGCTGCTATTGTTGTATTTTGCAGCATTGCCCTTTTTTAGATAAACACGATCAATTAAATTATATCGTATGACTGTTCTGTGTAATATCTTGGAAGATTCAACTATACATCACTATTAAATAACAAGCAAAACTTGTCAACAAAACCAAAACAACGACTACCATACTTGTTTTAACATAAAATAAAACATTTCCTGCAAAGAAGATCATGCGGCATCAATATATTGTATCACAAATACATGTTCCAACCAAAAACATATGTTATACTCACCGTTTTATTATAATTTCCCTCTTTTAAACAAGTCCATGTCCATTCGTACGGAAAACAATTTATACGAGGTTTTCGCAGTTATAAAAATTGCACCAACGAACGTTCGAGATTTTGTCATATGATCAGTTAACACCTATCCCATTGGCTATTTTCTCCAGTATTTTCGCAGAATATGATATTGATTTTGAACAATAACAAGCGCGAACAAACGTTTTCGAGCCAAATTTGATGTACGAGATTTTCGCAGAACAGCGACGATATGTTCAACAATAACTCCTTTCGTCGTGTTGTTGTGTTGTTGTTGTTGTTGTTTGTTTTTCCAAAGTATTTTTTTTTGTAATTCTGATATTTTCACAGTGAATGGTTAAATATAGGCGATTTTGTTTTTTGTGCGACTTGTAAGCCTTCGCAGTATCCAGTCAATAAGTAAACCTTCGCAGTATCCAGTCAATAAGTAAACCTTCGCAGTATCCAGTCAATAAAAAGTATCAATATACTTTGAACAAAGATCTATCAATAAACACTAAATGACTAAACATGTTACACGCGGCCGTTTACAGTGGCTGGATATCATGTAGCCAATAAGTGGCTTACACCTGTTGCACGCAGCACGTGGCAATGGAGGAATATCATGTAGCCAGTAAATGACTAAATATGTTGCCCTTTGCAATGGCTGGATATCACTTAGCCTATATGTGGCTAACACGTGTTGCACGTGACAATGGCTGGATATCATTTGTAGCCAATAAGTGGCTTACACATGTTGCACGCAGCACGTGGCAATGGCGGGATATCATGTAACCAATAAGTGGCTAACACAAATTAAACGTGCCAATGGCTGGATATCATGTAGCCAATAAGTGGCTTACACAAATTATACATGACAATATCTGGATATCATGTAGCCAATAAGTGGTTAACACATGTTGCAGATGACAATGACTGGATATCATGTAACCAATCAGTTGATAATACATGTTGCACGTGACAATGGCTGGATATTATGTAACGAATAAGTTGCTAATACATGTTGCACATGACATTGGCTGGATATCATGTAGCCAATAAGTTACTAACTCATGTTGCACGTGGCAATGGCTGTATATCACAGAGCCAATAAGTAGCTAACACAAGTTGCACGTGACAATTGCTGGTTATCACAGAGCCAATAAATGACATAACATGTTGTACTTTACAATGGCTGGATATTACAGAGCCAGTTAGTGGTCAACACATGTTGCACGTGACAATGACTGGATATCACAGAACCACTAAGTGGCTAGCACAAGTTGCACATGGCAATGGCTGGATATAATGTATTCAATAAGTGGCTAACAGTTGCACGTGACAATGGCTGGATGTCACAGAACCGCTAAGTTGCAAACACAAGTTGCATATGGCAATGGCTTGATATCATGTAGCCAATAAGTGGCGAACACATGTTGCACGTGACAATGGCTGGATATCATGTAGCCAATAAGTGGCTAACACATGTTGCACGGGACAATGGCTGGATATCATGTAGCCAATAAGTGGCTAACACATGTTGCACGTAACATTGGCTGGATATCACACAGCCAATAAGTGGTAAACACATGTTGCACATGGCAATGGCTCGATATCATGTACCCAATAAGTGGCTAACACAAGTTGCACGTGATAATGGCTGGATATCACAGAACCACTAAGTGGCGAACACACAAGTTGTACGTTACAATGGCTGGATATCACACAGCCAATAAGCTTCCAACACAAGTTGCACTTGACAATGGCTGAATATCACAGAACCAATAAGTGGATAACACATATTGCATGTGGCAATGGCTAATATGATGTATCACTTAAGTGGCTAACACATGTTGCACGTGACAATGGATGGATATTATGTATCCAATAAGTGCCTTACATATGTTGCACGTGACAATGGCTGGATATCACAGAGCCAATAAGAGGTTAGCACAAGTTAAACGTGACAATGGCTGGATTTCACGGAACCAATAAATGGCTAAAACATGTTGCACGCGGCAATTGCTTGATATAATGTAGCCAATAAGTGGCTAACACATGTTGCACGTGACAATGGCTGGATATCATGTATTCAAGACATGTTGCACGTTACAATGGCTGAATATCACAGAGCCAATAAGTCGCTAACACAAGTTCCACGTGATAATGGTTTGATATCAAAGAGCCAATAAGTGGAAAACACGAGTTGCACGTGACAATGGTTGGATATCAAAGAGCCAGAAAGTGACTAACACAAGTTGCAAGTGACAATTAATGGATATCACAGAGCCAATAGATGACTTAACATGTTCCACTTGGCAATGGCTGGATATTACAGAGCCAATAAGTGGTTAACACATGTTGCCCGTGACAATGGCTGGATATCATGTAGCCAATAAATGACTATATATGTTGCACTTGGCAATGGCTGTCTATCATGTAGCTAATCAGTGGCTAACACATGTTGCACGTGGCAGTGGTCGGATATCTTGTAGCTAATCAGTGGCTAACACATGTTGCACGTGGCAATGGTTTGATACCACAGAGGCAAAATACGTGGCTAAAACATGTTGCACGTGGCAATTCCAGGGCCGGATATCATGTAGCCAAAAAATGGCTAACACATGTTGCAAGTGGCCATGGCTGGGTATAAGGTTGCACATGACAATGGCTGGATATCATGTAGCCAATAAGTGGTTTAGACATGTTGCTCGTGACAATGGCTGGATATCATGTAGCCAATAAGTGGTGTACACATGTTGCACGTGACCATAGCTGGTTTTTATGTAGGCAGTAAGTGGCTTACATATGTTCCACGTGGCTGGATTTCGTGGAACCAATAAGTGGTTTATATAACATAGCAAGCTTCTTCACTCTTAAAAATGTAAGTAGCATCAATCTTTCAATTCCACATGTTTGTAAGCTAAAAAATTCAGAATTAAATTAGATTTTGATAAGCACTGATTATAGTTGATTAGGTGTATGAGAACCTCATAGAGTGAAAGTGTTGATTTATGAAATTGAATTATTTTATGTTGAGAGACTATGCTAATCATTTGTACAATGTTTCAATACAACGTGTGTTAGGTGTTTTATTTAGGGAGTCGAGTTTTGTTAGCCGATGACTGGACGGAGGTGCTCGGCTGGTGATAATTATGTTGTTCATTTGCGCGATTCGGCGTAGTTTAAATCTGATTCACTATACGATCACATAATTTAGTTTTATGAATAAAGACATTTTTGAAATAATGAACTGAGTTGTTATTACCATATCTGCTATGTGACAGTTTACACATGTTGCACGTGACAATGGCTGGATATCATGTAGCCAATAAGTGCCTTACAAATGATCCACGTGACAATGGCTGGATATCATGTAGCCAATAAGTGCCTTACAAATGATTCACGTGACAATGGCTGGATATACAAGTTGCACGTGATAACTGCCAGTAAACTTCTAACAAATGATGCTCGTGGCACTGGCTGGATATCACGTAAGCAATAAATAGCTAACACATGTTAACACAAGCTAAGAAATGTGTTCATTAATTTGTATTTGTTGGGATTATACAACAAAGGCTATTTTCAAGATTACAATTGTATTACAATTGTATGTGAAATGGAATTAAAACAGACACGATTTCAAAATCGCCCAGACGGCAAACTCGCATCATAACCGCTAAAAAGGAACACGTTTAATGCAAAAAAACGATAAACGCCTTCGGAAATAAGGAAGTACATGGGAAAATTTGAACTACTTAACAATATGTTGCGTATGAATAATACTACCGCAAGCGTAGCAATTCACGACGATAATTTTGTTAGCTATCTCGTACATAACGCATATAATTTATATCTGGAATGATAACACAACTATTTCAACAAAGGCACAATTTACAAGTATACTTAACAAAGTGCTTTTATGAAATGATGTTCTGTTGCGAAGATAAAATGAATATGAGGCGTGTCGTGGGAAAATCGGGCTTAATGCACAGACTAATCCGGGACGGCACTTTCCGCCTTAAGTGAATTTATGTTTAGAAGAGACTTGAAACAGAAAATACCATAAAAGCGGAAAGTGCCGTCCTGAATAAGCCTGTGCGGACTGCACAGGCTGATCAGGACGACACTTAACGCAGATGCATTAAGCCCGGGGTACCCACGACACGCCTCAAATAATGTTAAAGCCAAATAATATACATCTTTTTTTTTACAATATCATTAACGCTTTATACAGTGGCTTCCCAATCCTTATTCCTGTATTGAACTGTTTTAGGTTAGGCTAAAATGTTCGCGTAGGAAGTCGACTATGGTAGACTGACCCGACGACTTCTGCCGAGCGAGCCCGACCAGTTTCCGATCGCTTGATCGGGTTTGATCGTCTTGTACTGATCGGAAGTAGGATCGGGGTTTTTAAGCCTTGACAGTTTTTAGAAGTAGATTGGATTGTTAAATCATATCTATTCACCATACAAAATATGTCTCATTTCCCTCATTTCACCATTACTTATGAAAACCAAATAGCTCAATTTCATCACTTCAGTCTTTCAGTATGAGTTTATCTTATGTTTTACTATTTTTGTGCATCGTACTTAACATTTTTGCGTATAAAATGAATATATAAAATATATGCAGGTTTCATTTTGGATTCAATGTATCCAAGCAGCGCTTTCTCGTCGCCCGAATATTATAGCGCTCTATCTCCATTTTTTGTCAAAATTGAGATTTTTATATCAATGGAATCGTCACCACGAGCTCTACAATATGGTATCGTCTAAAAATAGATGCTGAGGTCATAGAAAAAGTTTCCGCATAACATTTTTGCTCTATGTCCATTGTTTTAATATCCTATTAACCATTATACTACTCTATCACCCGGAGATGTAGCTATTCAATGCTTACTTTCGTTTCAACCACTGGAAGACCTACAATATCAACACGCACCCGTTTATTATGGGTGCTCTATGTCCATTGTTTTAATATCCTATTAACCATTATACTACATCACCCGGAGATGTAGCTATTCAATGCTTACTTTCGTTTCAACCACTGGAAGACCTACAATTCCAACACGCACCCGTTTATTATGGGTGCTCTATGTCCATTGTTTTAATATCCTATTAACCATTATACTACTCTATCACCCGGAGATGTAGCTATTCAATGCTTACTTTCGTTTCAACCACTGGAAGACCTACAATTCCAACACGCACCCGTTTATTATGGGTGCTCTATGTCCAGTTTTGCCAAATGAAGTATTGCTCTATGTGTATTTTCAGCAAATAGACAACGCTGATTAAATCATGTGACTGCTGCTGCTTAATTTATATGTTCATATTAATTAACAATAACTAAAACGTGGACATCAGTATTTGCACAGCTGTAAATATTAGTTACTCTTTGATTAATGATTATGCTTTTTATGCCCCGAAGGAGGGCATATTAAAATCGATCCGTTTGTCTGTTCGGGCAAGGTTTGTATAATGCCCAATATCTTGAATACTATGAAAGGTATTTACTTGAAACTACACCAGTGATAACAACCACCATAAATCTTTTTCTTGGCAGATTAATGCCCCTTTTTTACTTCGAATTCTTTTTTTTATATAAATCCAATATCTTGACTACTTTCAAAGGTATCTACTTGAAACTTAAAAACTTTCTTAACTATCATTAAAGTCTCCTCCAGGAAAAGCAACCCCATAATTGTGTTTTGTTTGTTGACAGATTTATACCCTTTTTGAAATGTTGGTTTTAGAGTTTTTCCAGGTCAACCATCTTGTCAATGAGTGAATTACCTAAGTTTACATTTTTCATTTACTTATATTTACAAAGATCAATGTTGGTATCAATGTCGCACTGACTGAAGAGCATTTGTGGTCATATGTCACCTGAAAGTGACAACACTTGTTTAAACATAATTATGCCTCACCCCCACCCCCCCATTCGAAGATGAGGATCTATATTGCTTTGCAAATGCTTTTCAGTACGTCTGTCTGTTGGTTTGTATGTCCATCGGTATGTCGGTAGACCAAACATTGTACGGACGGTATTTACAGAACCCTTAGGCATAGGGTCTTCAAACTTGGAAGGTAGGTTGGTAATGACTATAAATTTATAGTGGGAAATTCCTATTGATTTTGGAGTCCGTGTGTCAAATGACAAGGTCAAACCGACCAAAAGATTTTTACAAAAAAACACAATACTTGTAAAAGCTTGTCCGGGCAATAACAAGCAGCCCCTGAGCCTAAATGTTTAAACCTTCATGACTAGTAGATGATCCCCATTGATTTTGGGGTTATAGGGGCAAAGGTCAAGGTGAAACAGACCAAGAGATGATACAATTATCCAAATAATGGTAAAACCCTTGTCCGGGCAATACTTTCGCAACTATTGGACCTAGGTTCTTAAAACTTGGTCGTGAAATATAGAGGATCCCTATTGATTATTTCGTCCTTGGGTCACCTGTCAAAGTCAAGCCGACCAAATATTGTAAAAAAAATATTATAAAAAAGACCCAATATTTGAAGCTACAGAACCATTGGGCCTATGTTCTTCACATTCGGAAGGTAGGTTGGTCATGACATTATGGAAGATACCTATTAATTTTGGGGGTCCTTGGGTCAATGGTCAAGGTCAAACAGACCGAAGGATTATAGAAAACCACCCACTAATTGTAAAAGCTAGTCCGGACAATAATTTTGTAACTTTGTCTGGGCAATAATCACAGAACCCTTATGTTTAGATTGTTTAAACTTGGTAGGTAGGTTTGTCATGACTAGCAAAGGTTTTCTATTGATTTTGGAGTCCTTTTGGTCAAAGGTCAATCTCAAACGGACCAATAGTAACTGTTGTAAAAACAAAATTGGGGCAATGCCTATGGAAACCTTAGGTTCGTAAAAGTTGTTTGGTTGGTAATGGCTACCAGTACATCCGTCATATGGTCAAAGGTCAATGTCAAACTGAACGTTAGTTGAAAAAAATGTGCTATTTTACTTGTCATCGTTACAATTGTGGATCGATATAGCTTTGGACATATAGGTAGCACATTTTACAAACAGTTCTTGTTATGTTCGATCTACTTAATGACTTTGTAATTACATTTAACCCATGATTTTATAGCTTTGCCGTCATGGGACATGTAAAATAAGATATATAATTATTTTGATTGTCATAAAGGAATTTGAACATATCTAAGAATATTAGGCTGACAGCCTTTATATAACTATAAAATTATTTAATCGGCCGTATTAAACAAACCAAACCCACCAAACTACCAATATCAACCAATCATGTACGTAGTCATGCGATTTTGCCTACTTAACGTGTAAGCATAATAACAGTTAATATAAAAATAATGAAACTCCAGAGACATCATCACATCACCAGGAGAGAAACCCTTTCATCCGTTGGTTCTTTATTCAAGGCAAGAAACAAAACAAATAATGAAACAAAAAAAGTCCTGCACTTTTACGAGTATTTACTTATTGAAGCAATTTACTACTTCCACACACTCGCTCGCAAACATGCATTTACACGCAACGTATTGTAAGCTACCTTACAATGAAGATTCTTGATAATATCAGTGTCGATTAGAGTTTGAGTCTGGCAGCAAACTCTAGTAAAGACGGAGATGAATTAAAGTTTCAAAAATCATCATTTATTCGTAGATCTACTTTCATAATATCGATAACATAATAATTATGTTCATTTCGGTTTATTCAGTAATGACGAACGTTTGGCGAACAGTTGCTCAGTTTTTGAAATATCTTTACAAGTATCATAAAATAGTTCCTAGAAACGTTCTTTAGTATATTATTATAACTTTAATAATAATCAGCTGTTAATAGAATAAATATATTGCTAGAGCGTTAGAAAATAGTTAAGTGCGTTTTGAAATCGTAACTTTAATGTTGTTCAGGATTTTTATAATGTTTGAGTTCTTACTTTTAAGGTTTTCTATATAGTGAACAGTGATGTTTGTTGTTAGCAACTGTTGCCAAAACTGAGAGGAGAACCTCCTTATATACCCTTTCGGATGCTGCAGATTTGGCTGCAGCCAATCAGATTCTGCAGATTCAGCTGCAACCAATCAGAATCGTGCAGCATCCTGCAGCATATAAGGAAGTAATGTGGCTATTCCGTAACAATAATTAAAACTACTATTCCAATAAATTAACAATCAATCTATTAATTTTTTTTTGCATTTATGTATATGTATTTGGCCAAAGGCAGTTTGCCGGATTGCCAATAAACTTTTGACTTTTTTTTTGACTGTTAAATACGGCAAACAACCCCCAAGAAACAAACTATACAAAACACGACACAGTCGCTTTAAACCAACGACACTCTGGTAACCACGCCGGTACTGATAAGCGGTCGAGTATTCCGCGGTACGTGATAATCTTGTGCAAACATTGTTTACAGTGTGAGTGTTTCGAAAGTATGGGAACTAAATTGTGGATTGAAGTGTTTCTTAACACATTCTCAATAAAGGTAAATATAATGTTCAATATAATACATAAGAACGCTGTTAATATTGTGCAAACACTCATTGTTCGTCAACTTTTAACGATACTATAATTAGCTCTGTATTCATAGGTTGTATTGTAATTTTTGCATTTTAAGTAATCAAATAAAATCGATTTACATGTCATCTTAGGTCAATACTTAGTATTTCTTCACAATAATGTACGGCTATTCCTCAACATTTATATTGTTGGCATGTGAGTAGTATACATGTACGTTCAGGCTCGTAATTACTCTTTATTACTAAATTAACGACAATTTGAATTGCTTATTGCTTATTGCATGCGTAGGAATACATAGTCACAGATGGTTAATTTATGAAAATATTAAGTTAAGGGGTAATGTATTAACTTGTTTGCAGATTGTTCGTATTTATGAAAAATGTCATAAAAGCTAGTAACAGCACATCTAAAGCATTTGAACCAAAAGACTCAAATATTATATAAAATTCAAAGCGCTGAAGGCACTAAAGTTGTTCGCTATTGCGTAAAATTGGGCACAGCTCACTTTATTCAAATGTTAATAGCAGTTAAGTTTAAATTAAACAGAACAGATTCGGAAGGTTTATTGAGATTGTGTTGCAACGAATTTGAATATTAGAAATCAAGAATAAAATTAAACTACTGTTATAATATTCGTTTGTTCTAGTAGTTATTGAAAATGTTAGTGCACTGTTCAATAACATAGCGACCGATGGATCTTATCGACTCGTCCAAATAACTTATTACAATAGGCATTTAAGACCCGTTATGGTTTTTTTTTTGTATAATGTTTTGCAAATATATTGCAAATACAAGAATATTAAAATTGTATATTAATAAATCAAATTGTATGAAGTCTCGTAAATGACCATACAATAACTGAAAATGTAAGCCCCGACGCGTTATCATGGACGATCTGGGCAATTAAGTCAGCTTAAATTCAGTGTTAATAAACTTATAAATGTTTTATTAGTAAGATATGATAGTTGCGCTAATTACTCGTTCAGTGTTCTTATGTGAAGAAAAATTACTAAATTCTTAAATTCTGGTTAAGAAGCCAGAACCAGCAAACACGACATGATAATTAAATAATTTCCAACAAGTTAAACATTAAACGAAAATATTCGTAAAACGTCATTTAGTTGATTGCTACATTCCTTGGGGGTTGTTTGCCGTATTTAACAGTATTTCAGTCATATCACAGCGGTCAGTTTTACTATAATATTTGTGTCAACATTATAAATATAGCTAAAAGATTTATTATCTTCAAAATGCGACTTTAAAATAGATATTGCCACGTAATAAAATCAGTATCGCCATTGTGTAGTTAGGTTAGCTTTTGTCTCTCAATAATGCCGTTTTGAATTGTATCTGTTTTCAAATGTTCAGCTGATGAATTGAGATCCATTGTACAACGTACGCCAGTAATTAAAACGTTAACAGGTGTGAACACTAGACAGCCGCTTACAGCAGCTAACAATACGATGTACGAATTAAATATATAAGGCCTTTCAAAACAACTTCTTGTCGGGCAAGAAACCTAATGAGCCAAATTCTTTGGTGTACAATATAATGGTCTTTCTTTGGGCTACAAACATTATTATCTTACTTTTAATGACATTTCGACAGTCTGTCATCAAATTTTCATAATCAACACATTCTCCGAATGTACCTACCGGGTATATGTATGTATGCGTGTGTGTGCGTGCGTGCATGCATGCATGCATGTATGTATGTATGTATATATGTATGTATGTATGTATGTATGTATGTATATACGTATGTATGTATGTATGTATGTATTTTTTGTGTCCCAGCTTCCCTGCCTAATTTTACTAGACACACTTTCGGTGTTTTGGGGGACCAATTTTGAATTATAGCTGCAATTTGCAGCTATTAATTTCTACTGAAGTGTATTTGAATTTTGGTGTGGTTTTGTGCTGTAGGGAGGGGGGGAACCTCACCTGTCCGGTATGCTGACCGCAAACCAAACTCACATGCGCCGAGAGGGGAGCGAACTCGGGACGCCTAGGTGAGAAGCGCGTGTACCAACCACTGCGCGAGCCGGACAGCCCACTTGGCTCGTGACCTAATTAAACCACTTATCAATGATTTCGAACACTGCATAGTGGACTTCTTTCTTCCGTGATTTTTAGTCTCAAAATTTGATCCTATACAGAAAGCTGTGTATTACCCGAATTTTTTAGTTTGTTTTATACATATTATATTATAATCACATTATTCATCAAAACAATGAATGCATTTGGGAACCGTTCATGATATTCAAAACGACACTTCTTACTGTCGCGTAATAATAAATGAGTTAAATTCGGAGTGATTTCTACCCTCGGATTTCAGAAGCGATACATATAAGTTGCTTAAAATCATCAAAAAGCGAGAAGAAATGGTGCCTCCACCGGGTGTCGAACATACAAGAATCTGTCACGCTGACAGCACATCAGTCTAAAACATGTTGTTGTGTAGTTGTACGTTCTCTGTAGTAGTGATACACATGTTTTTTTAATCAACAAAATGAAAAGATGTATTCAATTATTAAATTATTTCGCGTTACAAAACGCTTTATAACTGTACCAATTTAAACTAATGAATATTCACTAACGACATGTTTTTCCATTGTGTCTGTACAGGGGTTGTTTCGCTTTTTTACATATAATATTCATTTATGTTCGGAATCTGTGACAAAAGATTTTGAAATTGTTAATATTCCAGCCTGTGAATAGGTAACTTTAAGAGTATTCATTGTTTCATCATTGGCATCGATGTCTATACCCATGCGTCACAAGTGATTTCAAAACGTACCAGTATTCAGCGTCATACATTACTTATAAAATACGTGATTAAACAAGTATGCTGATAGGTTAAACTGTGAGCACACTCGATGATACACATGTTTCCCATGCAGGCGACACCCCGAGTTCGATTCCCGTCCCTACAGCTTTAATCACAAGACCACATCAAAACTGAAAACCTTTCAATAAAAATTAAATAGCTGGAATTGCCAAACATTGCGCATTTTGATATGTCGCTTATGCAAATTAGGAATTATGAAAAAGTATTGACCGAAATACCTTAGATTCTCAAGTAATGAGTATCCGGCATATCCGCATTTTAGTGTGTCTAGTAAATTTAAGCAAATATTAAGGCTAAGTAAAGTTGTAACACCACCTAATGCAGAATCGACGCGGAAAAGTATGGTCTACTAAATACTTAAAGGCCCAGTTTAATCCTTCTTAATGTGACCCCCCCCCCCCCCCTCAAAATCTGGGGTATTGTACCCATGTGTATTGGCACCCTGATGTGAACACAGTGTGGCGACGCTTCTCAGCTCATACCAAGATACTGCTGCAGAGGAAAATGTGCACTTGGCAATTGCTCACTCAGCTGAGAGAAAAGATTGCACATAATGATAAGAGATTTTATGGAGAACCAATAGACTCAATGGAGTATCCCACGGATACACCAGACATTCCGTAAACTAGGCCTTTAAACAGGATCACTCGGTCATTAGTTATCGAATTGATCGGTTTGCGAGGCCTAATAGTATCACCTCACAGACCGGTATGTGTGTTACATCAGGCCCTCCTTGTACGTTAATGGAGCTACGGCCATATCAATTTGATTCTATGTTCAGCGTCCTCGGGTTGTTAGGTTTTCGGATATCTGAACAAAAAAAAAAACAAGTTTGACAAAATGAAAAACTGAGTTGGGATGCATATAATAATTTCAAAAAAAATAATTGTTGGTGTTTTTACCAAAATTTGTCAAAAAAAAAGAGTTTGCAACTAGTCCATTTATACAGTTGAAATACTGTATTAAAGTAGGTTCCCAATATGAAGATGATACAACAGTTTTGCAGGTAAATATTTGCTTTAGCTTGTACCACTGCCATGAGTAAGTTGTTTTTTATCGACTCATTGTTTTTTTTCCTGCCTGTTTCGAAAAATCATGGGGACGCTTAACATAGAATCAAATTTGTATGCCCTAACATAATCGTCGTCTGGTGGCCTGGTTATCAACCTAGTTACCGGGTTATCGAATACACAACCTGGCGGGAAAGATTATTAAATCAGTATTGTTGGATTGTAACAACAACATACACTGAACGGCATTTCTAACCCGAAATTACACAAATCATAAAATAATGATCATTCTTTCGGGGGAAATTTAATTAAATTTAGGCAGTCATTAATTTACAGACATACCTTTCGTATGTAAAATTTTATTTCATTAATTGCACATTTTGGCATGAAAGTAAACATAATAAAACACTAACCCTAAAAATAAAATAAAATTACATTATATTCTAGTTTCATTTGTACATCTGTGGGCGTTTTGCAGGTTTTTGCGAATATAAAACATTACAGTCTAGTTAGATGAACTTATTCACATAAAGTCGTTTTTAGACTGTTGGCCAACAGGATTTAGTAGTTGTATTCAGAAATCGGTATTGAGGGAACTACTTCTTTACTTTGCAGGCTACGAGTCATTAAATCGACATATTACTTCGCATCGCTCGCGGAGCAGTGAGGGTTCCTGTTATCGATACTAGTTTCTATAGATGACAAGAACTAGATTCGACTTCAAACAGTAACAACAAAATAATAATAATACATTGTTTCGACATTTCCAAGTACACTCATGTTGTGGCTGTTCACATGGGTATGATAGCGATTCTTTGTGCTGTTTACTGGTTAAATGCATATTGCATAATAATTCGTAAGTTTAACACCAGTGTACTCAGTACTCATAGCGGAGCAATCGTTACAATTCTATTGTTTTAGACGTATGCAGAAAAAATGCGGAAAGGCCTCGCACTTCTGCACAATGTTTTGAATGCATTTGAACTAATGTATGGTTAATTAAAATTGTATTTACGGAGCATAGCGCTTGTGATATAAAGCACTGAAAATTGATTCGAACTCGTACAGTTCATCGGCTATTTTTCCGCGTTGTAGATTGACTTGTATGCCTATAAGTCTGTTTGCTTTTTAAATCGTTTGCAACAAATTATATTTGTTTCTCACAAATCAAAATATAGAAATAAAGAAACTCCACAGACATCATCAGGAGAGAAACCCTTATAACCACCCGTTAGTCATTTATTTAAGGCAAGTGACCAATTGCCTATACAAAAGAATGAGAAGAAGGTCGTGGATAAATAGCATTGAATTAGACGCGCGTTATAGAAGTTTTAGTTTGCAAAAGACAGAAGTCTGTCTCCATCTTCAAATACGAGCTATGAGTTACGATATGTATTTTTCTAGAAATGATATTACAGACGGATGACTTCACTCAGATAAATGTTTCTTAGATAAACAAATACTATATATTATAATTCACTCGACTTTGGTGTTTTTTCTTGCCAACAGTCTGTCTACGCTGTCAGCGTTTTGATTTGTCTAGCTAGCCAAATGGAATAAAATAAACGTGCATGTTTTACTGATACACTTTGTAAGTGATCGTGTATCGACGGAAGGTTACAAACGTGTTATACTTGTTTAACCATTTCAGTTGGTACAAATCACGTATGATTTCCGAAACATTTCCAATACATTTCTGTGTCAGGAGTGTTTTTCACTTCTTCAAATATAACGTACATTTCTTTTTGAAACTCTTCGTGCCCTAATAATTTATACCGTCCAGCATGTTGGGTTATAGTCGTGGCGGGAATTTTAACGGTTGAAAAGTCGTCGGGAAAAATCGTGTGCAAGCGCTATCAAAGCAGTCCGACGGGCTCGGTCGGGGAATCCGGGCGTTTGGGACAGGTCCAATGTCAACTATGTTAGAGTATATTTGTCCCCAAAAATTCAAAGATCTAAACAACATGCAATTTCGAAAAAAACAGGAATTAGCCGAGGTATATTTCAAACAAAGACATGAAATACCACCATTTTGACAAAACTAGCCATTGTCTTATCCCGGAAATGGACTCAACACCAACCGGGTTAAGATAAATGTATTGAACTCTCTGTCTTTCTCTCTTTACATGACCAATGAGTGAATGATTTTATCGATGCACTATAGTAAACAAAGTTTGTTCAACCCTCAGTGCATCCTTGCAAGTGTACCATGGTACGTCGGATGTGGTACAACCAGAGGCTGCTTCCCGGACTGCAAGGAAACCGGATGTTCCTTCCTGGTCACGTGGAAGCCTCTGGTCAGCGAACTCCTGTTTACCGTGCAGTATGAGGAGGCGACGGCTGACAGCTACGTGGCACTGGGGTTCTCCAATGACTTTCGCATGGTAGGCTTGATCTTAGGTACTACGAATAAGAGGAAATATGTGTTTGACATGTGTTTGGTGAAAGTCGTTGTAGGGATTCATGTACAGTATTTTGATGTTTTTCTGATAACATACTATATCCGAGTACATATATCAGACAAAGATCAAGTTCATTTTCATTGAATCTGTGATTTTCTTCCTTTTAATTTTGGTCAGTTGTGTTCATATTGGTAATTCTTACCAAATTTATTGAATGTCTCAGTTTCCTACCGAAATCCTTTAATGTTTCACCAAATCCTTTAATTCTTACCAAATCGCTTTCTTGCGTCATTTCGTTTTACAAATCTCCCTAATGTCTTATTTTGTTTTAAAAATCTCCTAAATTTCTCATTTTGATTTACAAATCTCTTTATTTTCCTTACTGAGTCATTTTTATGTCTCATTTTCCCCACCAATTCCCTTTCATGTCTAGTTTTCTTCAACAAATCCCTTTAATGTCCGATTTTCCGAAACAAAAATAAATTTTCTGTTGCAATTTCCACAACCAATAAATCCTTTTATGTCTAGATTTTTTTCAATAAAACCCATTAATGTCTCGATTTCCTGAACAAAACGCATGTATGTCTCGATTTCCTCAACAAATCACGTTCATGTCTTAATTTCTTCAACAACAAATATATCAATGTCCGAATATCTACAATTCCCTTTGGCGTCTCGTTTTTCATAACAAATCACTTTAATGTCTTCATCAAACCCCTTTCACGTCTATCTTTACTCAGAGTCTCGTTTTCACCCCTATTTCGTCTACTCTCAGGGCGATGACAGCGTGATAGCATGTGTTCCCGGGGACCCGACCAACCCTGCCCAGTCCTGGTACACGCAGGACACCGACATCGACGCCCTGTCGCCGGTAAATGGAATACATTGTATAGCTATCTTGTTTGTCGCAATGCCTGTCGATCGAAACCTTAAACTGTTTAATACCATTGTCTTTTAAAACATAAACAATGGTATGTAATTGTTAAAAACGTGTCATAATGATGGTGTTTAGATTAGGCCAAGGACAAAATTGCATCTTAGCAGGCGCGGTTTTAGGGTTTTGAGTTGGAGGGGGCGCCGGGAGATATTCAGTCACTGAAAACAACTGCTAACAAACTGTGTTGGTCCCTTTTGCGTGTTGGGGTAAATAACAGAAAGGTGCGATATCGACAGCAAGGAGCAATTTAACAAGAAATACTGAAGAAAATGGGCTTGATTATGACAATAAATTGATTGAAGAACACATCAATGGGAGCGAAATGTATATGTTAAAATATATTGTGAGTTTTAAAAATCACATTTAAGAGAACTCTAGTGAGGACTTACACAGCTTCCGTGTCCTTCTAAATCCGCCTATGCTTAGTCTAGTAGGGAAAGATCTGGGATCAAAAAGGGTACGGCGGCTGCTCAAACGGGGCAGGGTGGAAAGCCGTCCAATTCTTCGACATTTTCTAATAAATTGAGGAAACCAATGCTTTATCAAATAAATGCAGCTATTTAAGGGTGTTAAACACAGTCTATTCATTTGCCGTTCAATAATTGCAAACATATATTGAATTTCAAAACATATTGAACATTCTGTTTTAACCAGCCCAGAGGGGCAGCAGGTGGGAGCCAAAAAGGAGCAGGGTGCAACATCCTGCTATTTTGTTCTAGATCTTTCCCTAATCTAGCATAAAGGGACTTAATTATAAGCCCCTGTTAAGCATTGTTTACATAACCTTTTTATGAATATTGCAAGCAGTTTGCCAATTTCGACCTTCATTAGACTTTCATTGTAATAGACTAAACTAAACTAACACATTAAGCATTCAGTTGTCTTTTATAATCCATACTTCAACATATACGACTTGGTCTACGTTTATTTTGAATCAAACGTAATCATCCGATAATGGTATACTGACAGGGGCCTATTCAGAGATTGCCAAATTGACAATTTCCAAACCATTTGTAAAAGAATACTTACATCTAAGTGAGGGAAATGACACTCATGACACAACAAGAATATCGGTAGAACCGATGGATGCTCCCCAATGCCGCTTTGACCTCTAATTGTTGCATTGACTTTAAACTTAAGGACGTTATTCATGCAAAGACACGCTGTCATGTTGAGGCCAACATTCGTGTAAAGTATTTTAAAATCCATTCAACAAGTTTTAAGTCCGGACAAGCAAAAGGCTAATTTCGACTTTGGACCTTTAAGTATGACATTGATCTTTGACCTACAGTTCATGTGAGTGACATGCCGTCTTATTTAAGCAAACATGTGTGCCATTTAATTGAAAAAATCCCCCAATCTTTGATCAAGTTATAGTCCGAATAAGAAAAGCTGATTTTGTCCTTGACCTGTAAATATGACCTAGACCTTTGACCTACAGTCCTGGTTCATGTGCACTTCATGTCGTCTCATTGAGGTTTAACATTTGTGCCAGGTATTTTAAAATCCATGGCAAGTTAAAGATTTTGTTTTAAATATTATCACGATGTAGATAAGCAGCGCGCATCATTCCTGCACATGAACAGTCCATTGGACCTGGCAACAGCCGAAAATGTTTTTTCTTAATTCGATTTAAAACATGTATACTTTACGAAGAACAGTATAAAAGTATTGGTGAATTATTTATATAGAGAGTTAGGAAATAGTTTAACCTATATTTACCTCTATAGCTAAATACGGGACTCTCGGCAGATACGGCAACTCACTCAAATGGCATAATTGCCTGCAATTTTACACGGGCCATCAAAGATGCTAACCCCCAGTTCTTCAATCTTAACAACGAGTATATGATGATGGTGGTGATCGGACAGATGAAGACGAAACGCGGTAATCGGTGAAGAAAATTATTTTCATTTTAAGCGTGTTAATTTGAGACTTAACGTAAAAAACTGACCAAATTCTTTTTGAAACAATAAACGACATTGGACTATTATGTTGTATCATAATAGAAAACCATTAAGTGCAAAATACACCCATGCAATGTTACTTCGCCGTTATGGTACTTGATAGACTTTAAATATATAAAATGTATTTGTGACACATTTTATTTATTACTGATTATTTGTTATATAGTATTCTTTAATAAATTACAGTGCATATATAATTTGAACAATACATGTATTTAGTAATAAGTATACGTTTCTTCTGTATGTTCTTTTTTTTTAAGAAATGCAACTTCAAGAAACGAAAGATAGTTTGAATCCTGTTATACCATATTTCAGAGAGTTTTCTTTGTTTTGCGGTATTCAATAACTGTGATATCAGAACGGTAACTGGGGAGCGGAACCTAATATGCAAGCTTATCGTGCAATAAGTAGCGTGGAGTTTATTGAAATTTAGTTGTAATTTTTACGCACGCTACTTATTGCACGGTAAGTTGCACATTCTGATCGCATCACGTAACCGAGCGACAGCGCTAAATTTGGAAACGACACAGATGTCAAGCATGTCAGACATCACGTGACGTCTAGGAACTGCTCATTATATAAGCTCGCAATGCGGGCTCGTTAAATAACTAACATATTTCGGTCAAAGAATGCTACAACTATTGTATTATTGTCTTACTGGATTACAGGAGTGACAAAGTTAGACAAGCACCACATGATCCCTCACACCAGTGACGTCAAAGTTGACTTCACCTCCACCAACATCTACAAGCTGTACAAGCTGAACAGTCCGCTCGTCAAACTCCATGGTAACGATATTAAAAAGTAATATATACGTATATTTATATATATTAAATTTTAATATACTTGAAACAAGAAAGCACTCGGATAGCGAAGACCTCCGCCAAGATAGGTATTCCTACTTAAAAATCGTATTTTCCGGTGAAAAGTTACCTCAATCGCACTATCTCCCAATAATAAATAATGTTTTTATCAAGAAATTTCTTTAAAAAAAGACAATCGACGTTGAAATAAATATTGAGATGTCATTTTTGCCCCAAATCTAATACAAGAGGACCAAGATGATCGGTTACATGACTTCTCGGACCCCTGATTTTTCGGTCCCTACTAAGGAGACTTCTCGGAACCCAGATTTTTCGGTCCCTACTAAGGAGACTTCTCGGACACAAGATTTTTCGGACACCATAAGAATACGTACCGGCTCCAAAATTAATTTGAGACAAACTCAATCATAATATCTATACCGTAAATAAACCGATCATATACCACCCCATGGTTTCACGGTGATACATGAATAACCTAAATACTAGTAATTTTTGGTAAACATAATTGATAAATATATTTTTCAGGCAAATTAACATTGTCAGAAAATAATAGCGGGAATGTATGTAAGACATATCCTGGCAAAATTACATCATGCTTGATTACATCCCAACTTCCAACTTACAAAATGCAACTTACCTTGTGATAACCATCAACCTACTACATTGTAAAAAAGCAACATAATTCTTGTTTCTTGATGATTCTTTTTTTATTGTACCTAGTCTTTCTTTTTCAAAGTGCCTTACAGTACATTGAAACTACTTTAGTGTTTACTACAAAAAAAAATCTTGTACATCGCTTGCTTACTCTTGTCTGTATTTACAAAGTCAGCATCTCATCTGTAAAGACTTAAGTTCCATCTTTTCAAAGCCTAGTTTTAAATGATTCATCGGGTATTTATTATTTAAAACTTTCAGATTTTAGAAAAATACTAATATTTTAAGATTCATATGAATCATTCAAAGAGAAGATCGGGAAGTGAGATAGAATTTTAAATGTTAGTTGGACAATTTCAGCAAGGACCGTTCTGCCAAAAATATTTTGTAGGTTTGCGCCATTCGTCGGGCAGAAATAAATACCCGGTGCTTTCCTTTAGACGTAAATTTGCGCCATCTATGACATATGTTTGGCAGGACGGTCCAGCATACAATTTTAAAATTAAAATTTTAAATTATATCTATGTTTCCGTATCAAATCGTAAATGAGTTGTATAAATTCATCAAATATACATAATTTTCTTCTACAGTCGTAAAGTCTGGATGACATCTGATGAATATTTTATATGATATCAGGCATTTAAAAGAAAAACTCGACAGAGCATTAACATAACAATATTAACAGGCAAGTTACATGAAAGATATAACTTTAAAAAAATATATTACAGATCATCATCAAATTGCTAATGATGATAAACTTTTTAGTAAACACCAACAGGACAAAGGTTGATAACATTCTAAGTGAACATAAACTACAAATATGAATATAACGTCATAGTATAACAAATATAGAGAATACATGGTTGGTGCCGGGATGGAGAAAGTTTATCCGGTGAGGCTTAGAAAATGAAAATAGGGCGTGCTTTAGCGAGCCCTATTTTTGTTTTCGGGCCGAACCGGATAAACTTTCTCCTTCCCGGCACCTACCGTGTATTCTATTTATCCTGATTCCTATTCAATTAAATTTAAAAACACTAAACACTAATTAAAGTTTTAAATTTAAAAAATCTAGACGGGCCTCGACCTAATAACTCGCTTGCATGAATGCGTACTACCCGGAATAAATAGTTCTCTATTTCTTAATCACCTTTTTCAAAAAGCAAAAGTAAAATATTAATAAATCTTATTTGCTGATGTCAGTACGACACGAAAATGACGTAGTCAATTAGCTTTTTGTTGGAAACCAGATTTTACTGGTTTTTAAAGAGTTTAAAGTGTTTTGCCGTTTAAAATACATGAAATCGGAATAAATATTTAGTGTTTCTGTGTTTTGGATGGATTATATAATGCAATATCATTCAGACAAAAAGTGTCCTACCATTTTTTCATATGAATGTATCGATAAATAATTTATGTATGTATAAATGTCATTTGTACTTGTACTTCAATATGAAAATAAAATATGTTTAAATAAGACAAAAAGTGTATGTAATATTTGCCTCGAATGTAAACGGTGAGATTGATCTCTTTTCAATTTGTTACGATTTACTCGGATAGTTGTGGGTGGGGGACAGTGTAACTTAAAGTGAAATAAATCATAAAATGTTTCGTTCTACGTTAAAGTTTTGATTACTTTTTTTCATTTCTTTTAATCGGAAATTAATATAAAAGGTTATTTCTTTGATTAATATGCTCTGTTGGTTGACCAAAGAAAGTCTATCCACAAAGAATAACCCGCTTGCATCAGATTCAAATGGAAGGAAGTTGTTGATTACCAGAAGGAAGTTGTTGATTACCAGTTAAATGGAATGTGAGGACAAAAAACTCATTTGTTGTTTAACTCTATTAGACTAGACAACACAAAGTTTGTATCGGTGACAAACTCAGGTAAGTAGACTTTATGCTGTGTCATTCTCGACAATGTTGTTATCCGGCGCGTAGGAATACCTATTTACTGTGTATCACAGTCACGTGATCTACTGCCGGATATCAAAAAAAATTATACGGTCACCGCTTTATTAGGTCACTGTTTGGGTTAGTAGCAGGATAAAAATAAAATGACGTCACATTGTAAAGTACGTTACGTCGTTACCAGTCAACGACGTCAATATCGATTTCCATCAAATAACTAAGAGGGCGCGATTCTGTAATGTCTTTCTAAAATGGGAAATTGTTTTACACACTCGTCTCCGAGATCTACAACGACGAATTTGTCAGACCGGGAACGACGCAGGCAACATAAAATGGAGAGAAAATGGCATCCCAGAGGAATCGATTGCAGTGGGGATACACCGGAAGTAAACGCAAGTGATCCCACAGAGCTGTCCGATAGCTGTGCAGTAAAAAGCGTGTAGAAGACGAGTATTCTGCTTCTTTACACAAAGTGCTCCGTGTTCCACTCATCAACGAGTCTTGATCATGACGAGCATCCACGAAATGACGGACATGACGAGGAGGTTCCTGAACAAATTGAGAAGGAAACAAACCTCGATGTCTTTGACCCTCCCAACAGAAAAGAATTCTTTATGCGATATCTGATTGACACATCGAGCCCTCCTGTAACCAAATAATGTGGCGACATCAATTACAATTACAGAGACTATGTCGACGTCCACAGAGCTCATACGAGAATGGACGCAATAACGACTGGAAAGAAAGTCCTTAAAGAAACAAAATATGAACCAGCTGGACGCTGCACAATTGTGCAAGTGTACCAGCATGCAAAGAAGTCGTGATCAGTCGTGATCAGCGCTGACCACGAGTTGCCAAACACCGCAACACAGTTCAATGTGGAGGTCGTCGGCATTGACAGTTTCACAGGCCAGTCCAGCTGGGATAGGACAACATCGGAGACACGTTCTGACGATTGCGGGGAACCAAGAAGTGGTCACTATGGAAACATACTCGATATGGAAGGACGAAAAGGAAGGAAAACCCAGCATAATTAACATGGGAACCAAGAACTTACATAGATTTTCTCTAAATACGTTTATAACTTAAAAATGAACATTGGAAATTGCAATGTTGTTTTTGTTATGAATATTTATTTAATGTTGTCTCTATTAAATATTGAACATGTTGTATTTTGTAAAAATCTGTAATGTGTTTATAACTCCATTTCTCTTTACATCATGGGTGAGAGCGCGTGCTGAAAAAAGCTGAACACGCGCAAATCGCCATTTTACAATTCAATATGTTTTACACGACATGTATATTCATTGATATTTAATTTTACACTAACAAAATATCGGAAATGCATGATATATATAAGAAATGGAATATTAAGCATACACATTTGGATGAATGAATGTGTATATTCGTGTTGCGCTAAAGTCCCGCATGTTTCGCTTTTGAAGCAGATCGTGCTTTATCGATAATCAGTAATACTAAGTGAAGTCCTAATGAACATTAATTGTAAGGGCTCTTTTCCATATGTCCGTATCCGCATCCGCATTGCGCAAATCCGCATCCGCAAAAAAAATTGAACAAGTTGAACACACTTGGACCGTTTCCATATGTTCGCAGTCCGTATCCGCAAAGCGCACCCGCAAAAGCCGTCCGCAAGAAATCGCTCGGTGGCCATTTTATGCGGATGCGGACGACATGGTATCTAACTTGTTCAAAAAGGGCTGTTATACCAATAACTTTGGGAAAACAGAAACAAGACATGTCTTTAAAAATGACAATCGGCGTTGAAATTAATATTGAGATGCCATTTTTTGACCTAAATTTAATACAAGAGGACCAAGATGATCGGTTACGTGACCGCTCGGACCCAGAATTTTCGGTCCCTACTTTGGAGAATTCTCGGAAGCCAGATTTTTCGGTCTCTACTAGGGAGACTTTTCGGACACAACATTTTTCGGACACCATAAGAATACGTACCGGCCCGTATATACCGCCCCATGTTTTCACCAGTGTACATGAATAACCTAAACATTAGTAATTTACGCAAACATAGTTGATAAATGATTTTGTCGGGCAATTTTAACAAATTAACGTTGTCACAAAATAATAGCGGGAATGAATGAAAAGTATTATATATTATTCAGACAAGTGTACATAGTTATGTTAAATAATATACTTTATTCAATGCAAAGTAGTGAAATATAGAAAAATATCAGTGAGATATATCCCTATATCACTCACAGTGATGGGCTACTTTTTTAATTTTATTTGATTTGAACAATATTTAATTGTAGGTGTTGCCATCATTTATCATACAGAATTACCACAAAAGAAAAGTAGTGAAGATTAATAACACCAAATGTTAAGAATACCTCTCTGATATATTGAAGTGTCTTTTCCTCTTATTTTCTAATTGCTTTTCCTCAGTCGTATTGAGCCAAGGAGACTAGAACAGGCAATGCCTTGCGGGTACAAGTTTTACCCACAAGGCATTGGAGCTCGTCATCTTGGTCCAAATTTAATTTTAGCATTCATAGTATTTATTTTATCCTTTGCACTTTATTCATCACTGCATATTACACTTGCACTTGTTGTTTACTGTTGCTATCGACAGTAGTCTCCCTTTGTTTACATAATTGTCGTATTGCCCGTTAACCAATTCCAAAATATAACAAGAATCCAGTGTACCCTAAAGTAATAACTTGTGTTTATTAAGCACATAATACTATTGTTTTTTGTGTATTAAGTTTTAATATTCAGTAACCACTCTTAAGTATTTAAGTATCCAATACATGTTCTTGTAAGTAGTGTTCAGCGTGTAATTCTCCGCCATCTTGATTTCTTCGAATTCTTGACCGACTTTTAATCCAATTGTGTTGTTAAGTCCGAATAATTAATATAGACAACACTTTATACGTATAAGTATTCGATTTCAGAACACTCCTAACAGTACGTCTTTTGTTGTTTTACATTTTAACGCGCATCTACGGGTTTAATCAGCTTAAATTGCTTGCGAAAACACCTGTGCGTTTGAATTTCGTGACTGTGTTAACTATTGTTTACATAAAAACACCTATGCACACGCTATTTTTAGAAAACTGAATTTCGGAGAACTAAACGCACTTTCACTTCCAATATGTACTTCTATCATAAATATATTTAAAGCTAGCAGTGTGTGTTAACTTTTTGATTTAAAAGATGACCATTATTCAACGACTGCGTGTATCCAATTGTATTTAAACTTGAATAAATTTAGAAACACGGATTATGCATTGTCTAAGAATATACTGTGTAGCATTGTCTAAGAATATACTGTGTAGCATAGTAGACTGTCGTACTGTAAACACGCGGCCATGATGATGCCTTGAGTCAAAAAAAAATTGCGATTCAAGTTGCTTAACTAGATCTAATCCACGGCACATTTGATCGTAATCCAAGATGGCGCTGGAATGTTTATTACTAATCCCGATTACTACGCATTAAAGATAAAATAGTGCGGCCGTAATATTGTAAATATCATGTTGAAAATCCCCTAAATAAAAATCAAACGTAAACAATATTCAAATAGCATTAAAAAAAAAAAAGAAAGTGTGTTTGTTTTCGGTGTGATAACGCGTGATATCGTCACCCGAAAGGGAGACAATATACAAATTTTCACTCGCGCAAGCGCTCGTAAAAATATTCATTGTCTCCCTTTCCGGTTACGATATCACGCGTTATCACACCGAAAACAAACAAATATCCTCTATTTATGTAACATTAGTATTGCACACAGTGTATTCATGCTACGCAATTAAAGTTAAAGTAACATGAATAACATTTCCACATATTTCGAGACTTCTTTCACTACATTTTACTTTTAGAAAGTTGTTAAACACTTTTATAGATTAAATAACATCTACTGAAGGAGTTGATAGAAATGTGCAATTATTAATAATTCTTAATAAAACGCAACCACAATTCAAATATAAATTAACATGCACAGTAAGTTTATAAATAAAAATTCCCCATTTATTGAAATTGTCGGGTTGAGAATTCTCCGGACGCTAATTGATGCGTGTGTATTAACACAGCTTTACCGCGCGCTGTTTTTAGAATGATTCACTCTCCTGCTGGAGTGTGTTGTACTCGCTAGAATTAATTCACGGGGACCGAAGTCGTTTACAACGTACAATAATATTTTTACACAATGACAAATTAATAGAATATGTAAGCTCTATCAAATTTGCTAAAATTGTTTTGCTTATTTATCAGAAAAACACCAGAAATGTACCGCTTTATATTTTGTGCTTGTCACAAGAAACCTTGACACTAATGACAGGCAGACGTGACGCAAGCTCAACAGGCATTTTTGTACGTTGCGACCGACTGTCGTCCCCGTGAATTTTAGCATTGTAATTGCTATTTATAGAGCGCGCCGATTATGTAGGCTAAACAAAATAGTTATTTCATTATGTGAATGAATATAACATTCTGATCGTGACAAACAAGGAGTAAAATTTTTCCTAAATATTTTGAGTTCTAGAGTGTATGTCGGAGATATGTTTATAACTTTATTTTAACCGCTTGTGTTAACAATTATGTACATTTTTATCCCCAAAAGTATGCAACTGTTATTGGTGTACATTAAACCATTGTTGTGAGTTTGCATTCCCTAAAAGTAGAACATTTGCCCAATTCTATTGACGTCCAATTTTCCCGCTGCATAATCTTCGCAAGAAATCTATGTCAAATCTCACATATCTACGCCGAAACATTTTCTTCCAAGATGTTGAATGTAGGGAGTATTACAATGAGTAGTTCGATTTGTCGTAAAAATGATATTGCAGAAATTCAAATTCATTCAAAAATAGTGTTCTTTCTGTTAGAAATTGTTTGCATTATATATCTATTGATTTTGGTTTCTTTCCTTTTCTCGCCAACAGTATTTCTACACTAAACGTTATGACTATTTCCATCGCCATGTTTTACTTCGGCAGGTTCAATGATGACCCTGGCCTGGATGGTGTGTTGCTCCATCGGTATCGTGATAGCCAGGTACCAGAAAGACCTGCTGCCTGATAAGAAACTGTTCAGCACTAAGTACTGGTTCCAGGTCAGTATCTGCTGTTTAACAAGAAACTGTTCAACACCAAGTACGTGTTCCAGGTCAGTATCTGCTGTTTAACAAGAAACTGTTCAGCACCAAGTACTGGTTCCAGGTCAGTATCTGCTACTTGACAAAAAACTGTTCAGCAGCAAGTACTAATAGTAGTTCCAGGTCAGTATCTGCCATTTGACAATAAACTGTTCTGCACGAGACACTAGTTCCAGGTCAGTATCTGCTATTTGACAAGAAACTGTTCAGCACCAAGTACTGGTTCCAGGTCAGTATCTGCTACTTGACATGAAACTGTTCAGCACCAAGCACTGGTTCCAGGTCAGTATCTGCTACTTGACAAGAAACTGTTCTTCACCAAGTACTGGTTCCAGGTCAGTATCTGTTACTTGACAAGAAACTGTTCAGCACGAAGTACTGGTTCCAGGTCAGTATCTGCAACTTGACAAGAAACTGTTCAGCAGCAAGTACTGGTTCCCGGTTAGTATCTGCTACTTGCCAAACAACTGTTCAGCACGAAGTACTAGTTCCAGGTCAGTATCTGCTACTTGACATGAAACTGTTCAGCACCAAGTACTGGTTCCAGGTCAGTATCTGCAACTTGACAAGAAACTGTTCAGCAGCAAGTACTGGTTCCCGGTTAGTATCTGCTACTTGCCAAACAACTGTTCAGCACGAAGTACTAGTTCCAGGTCAGTATCTGCTACTTGACATGAAACTGTTCAGCACCAAGTACTAGTTCCAGGTCAGTATCTGCTACTTACCATGAAACTGTTCAGCAGCAAGTGCTAGTTCAAGGTCAGTATCTGCTACTTGACATGGAACTGTCCAGCACGATGTACTGGTTCCAGGTCATTATCTGCTACTTGACATGAAACTGTTCAGCACCAAGTACTAGTTCCAGGTCAGTATCTGCTACTTAACAACAAACTGTTCAGCACCAAGTACTGGTTTCAGGTCAGTATCTGCTACTTGACATGAAACTGTTCAGTACCAAGTACTGGTTCCAGGTCAGTATCTGCTACTTGACAAGAAACTGTTCTGCACCAGACACTAGTTCCAGGTCAGTATCTGCTATTTGACAAGAAACTGTTCATCACCAAGTACTCGTTCCAGGTCAGTATCTGCTACTTGACAAGAAACTGTTCAGTACCAAGTACTGGTTCCAGGTCAGTATCTGCTGTTTAACAAGAAACTGTTCAACACAAAGTACTGGTTCCAGGTCAGTATCTGCTACTTTGATTATAATGAAGCTTATGGTAATGATTTGGATGTTGCTGCTGCTGCTGCTGCTGCTGCTGTTGATGATGATGATGATAATAATGATGATGATAATAATGATGATGATAGTGATGATAATGGTGATGATGATGATGATGATAATTTATTGTTCTTTCAGCTTCATCGCGGCTCCATGATTTGTCTGATGATATTTGGAGCAATTGGTTTCATTTCAATATTCGTCGAACTGAAAGGATATAGTCAGGTACACGTATGTTCCTGAGTTCCAGTGTTGTGTTCTATAAAAAAATTTAATCGCATTATCGTTGTTTATAGGGTAATAAACAACAATTTGGAGTTCTGAAGGAATTAAACCACGAGGGCGTTAGCCGAGTTTAATCAGAACGAGAAACAACGATAATGCGAAAATTATTTCGATTTCTGACATGACCTCACCATTTTTTGCGATTACAATGCGAACTATATTTTACAGTTTCGGAACTATTTTTTCGGGATGTTTCCTGGTAGTTTAACAACGGTGAAATGTGTTCTTTGTCTACTCTGCGCGTATCATGTTAGAATCATGTTATCATGTTAGTAAAAACTAAATAGTCATTCTTCCTGTGACCAATGCAGTTTGTATTAGCATATGAATTATAATAAACTACTTAATTAACTGATAGTTGTATTATTTTCTTTCTTTTCTTCTCTTTAGGGTGGTAAATGTTATTTGTACGCTTAAAAAAACTAGACATTTTCACAATATTTGTTCCCGTTGGCAGCTAACACCGCCTCCTGCAAAGAGCGCCACGGCGGCACATCCGGTACTAGGCATCATCGTGACCGCCATCATGTTCATCAACGTAAGTTTTGTTTACGCAAAGGACTGTTATATATGATAAGTTGAAAATTGCAAAAAGTTATTATAGAATCAATGAGTTTGAATATGTTCACGGTGGTGAGACTCATTATGATGGTAATGATGTTGATCATGCTTCTTCTCTGATGCTTATAAGAAGCTACTGCTGCTGATGATGATAATGATGACAATCATCACGACGACAACGGCATCAGCAACAACGAAGACAACTATGGTCTTGTTATTATTATTATTGATGATGATGATGATGATGGCAATCATTATGACGTCGTGTACGACGATGATGATAATGATGACGATGATGATGATGAATTCATGAGCGCCACGACGACGACGGCGTTGATGAAGTACAATGTCCAATTTTACATTCAGCCCACCATGTCGCTGTTCCGGCCGGATCCCGATCACAAGTTCCGGTTTGTGTTCAACTGGGCCCACCTTGGGGTCGGCGTCACCGGCCATGTTCTAGCAGGTATTGTTCACATTGTTGTTTTTTGGTACGTCTTTTGTAGTTTATTAGTTACAATTCCAGGATTTTCGCCATAGTTTTCAATTTGTATAAAAACGAAAAATGTCGCCAAATTTAAAGTTCACTGGTGGCCATAGCCAACACTGCACGTTGCATTTCTTATGATTTTGCATAACAGAAATTTTTATAGATAAATCGATGTAACCCATGTATACTTTTTTTCGCAATTTCCATAACCGTTACCAGTGGTATCCACTATGATCGGATTGACCATGGAGAGGGCGGGACTACCCACTTCCGGTCTGGTCGTCGGTCTCCTCTGGCTCACCGCCATCATCGTCATGGGCGTCATCATGGAAATTATCAAGTGGAGAGAATCCTCTAGCAAAAAACGTAATGTATAATATAATATTAAATAGGCCCGGCTAGTTCAGTTTGTAGAGTGCTTGACACTCAATCTGGGCATAGTGAGCTCGAAACCCAGCCTGGCCACATAACTTGTGTTGGGATTGATCATGAAATTATTTCTACGGCCATTCTCCCCCAACCTCTGATTCAAGTAGGGCAGTTCTCAGTTACTGGCATAAGTATGTGTACTTAGTACTGGTAAACCGCTTAGATCGGCTAAGCTTGGGCAGGAAAAGTGTGAGTAGGTTAACTGACCGCCGTGATATGACTGACATATTGTTAAAAAAGGCGAAAAATCCAAACAGATAACCAAACAAATATAAAGACCAATTTTTAAGATTTGTGTATCCACATATTTGAAAACGTCATTATTTAACATGTTTGTTTTTTTAGATTCACCAAAGACTAATCAATCCACGGAGGGTAAAGACGAAAATAAATCAAAGGTGACATATTTTATTTGCTATTTCATTCGTTATTATTTTACAGTACTAAATGTATAATTCTGTTAAATGCAAAACGACATTAAATGCTGCACTTTCAGTTATTAAAGGGGAGTTTCACAGTTCTGGGTGTGAGAAACAATTTTCATAAACTGACTTTTTTCTGTTCTATCATACAATTATTGTTCATATTTCAGTGTTGAAAAGACATGGCTTATGTAAAGTTAAACGTTTGACGAACATCTGTTATTTTTCGAGAAAGATTTGCTACCTGGTAGACATACCCTAGTAATGTTTAACACAAAAATTCATACTAAATATCAAAATAATTATGTCTTGTAACTTAAACAGCATAGCAGACAAAAATGTTTTGATATATTCTATAAATTCCTGTTTTCATATTCTATGTTTTTTTAGAAATGTGTTTTCAACCCCAAACTGTGAAACTGTCCCTTTAATGTGTGCGTTTTAGTAATATTAGCTAAATTACAATAAGGCGCGTCGTGGGAAAACCGGACTTAAATGTGCGTAAAGTGTCGTCCTGGATCAGCCTATGCAGTCCGCACAGGCTAATTCGGGACGGCACTTTCCGCTTTTATGGTATTTTCTGTTTCAAGAAAGTCTCTTCTAAACATAAATCCACTGTAGGCGGAAAGTGCCGTCCTGGATTAGCCTGTGCGGACTGCACAGGCTAATCCGGGACGACACTTTACGCGCATAAATTAAGACCGGTTTTCCCATGACGCGCCTCAAATTATGTATATTGATGTTTTCCTTGTGTATGACCTTGCGGTAGTTTTGAAAAAAAAGTTGACGCAATAGATCTAGTTTTTTTTCTATGTGTAAATTACGGTTTTTGTTTCTTTTCAGCGCGACGCAACAGTAAATGTCATTTTGCTGGGAGTATTTTGTGCTCTTATGATAGCTTTCTGGATTGGTGCCATCGCCATCATTGCGACGAACTGATCTGCTAAATGAATTATTCAATAAATTGTATAACTTGACGTTTTGTACATCTGCTGGACTTATTTGCATCAGTTTTATTAGTATATGCATTTATCTGTATGCAAGCATTTATTATTATTATTATTATTATTATTATTATTATTATTATCATCCTTATCATTAGCTATATTATTATTATTATTATTATTATTATTATTGTTGTTGTTATTGTTGTTGTTGTTGTTGTTAGAATTTCTTAAAAACATCAAAAACATGTACATCAATATTTGAAGAACGTTACGTTTTGGAATAATCGGAACATTATTGTGTTTGCACGATATTCTAGTACTCATATTCGTTTTATTACGAAAATAAAAGTATTTCATGTTTTGAAATGATTTTTAGTTATATTTTTTGTTTTAATACTTAACTATGCTGTGTCAACAAATATAGCGCAATTTCGTTCATTTTAATATTACCTGTTGGCATTATGTTTTTATTTGCTTTTCGGTGGTTTCTAGGGAAATATCAGTGAATAAAATTGATAATTTACTGTTTTAAAACAGTGAAAATAAAATTGGTAATTCACTGTTTTAAAACAGTGAAAATTACCACGTTGATAATGAAACTTTTTTACCGGGAAGTCGGAAATACCAAAATAACACGCCTTGTCCGTCCGTCCGTCACACTATGTATCTATATTTTTTATAGCTATTCATCACCATATTTTATGCGCATTTGCTGTTTGTTATCACTGTTTTTGTTTGTTTTCGGAGTTGTTTAATCTTATATTGCTACATTTGCTGTTGCAATTATTTATTTTTTGTACTACTATATAGATCAACACTTTGAAATACGAGTATATTTACTCAGTCGAGTACAATTATATGTGTAAAAAATGTCGGCAAATAAATATTAACGACTACTAACGATTATTATTTGTGTGTTTGTTGTTGAGTTGTGTGTTGTTGTTTAAAAAAAAAAAAAAGTCGGAAAGAGTGGGGGAAACAGAGAGGCAGGGAGAGCGACTGTTTATATTGATAAACAATTGCAAAACTTGAAACATCGCCATGTACCTGTTTATGTTATCGTAAAACACAATACTCCACTGAAAAATTCTACGGTGTTCCGTTAGGGTCATCGCGATTTTGAATATAAATCTAAACCTCGATGACACGATGGTACCATGTCGATAATACGATGGTACGATGCTGATAACACGATGGTACAATGACACGATGGTGATAGTGCGATGCAGCATCGTGTCATCGTACCATCGCCATCGTACCATCTTCCTGGTACGAGGACGATAACACCATAGTACGATGATGATGGTGCGATAATACGATGATGATGTCACGATGGTATTATAACGATGGCACGATGGCGATTGTGCGATGGTACGATGAAGACGGAACGATGTTTCATCGCACTATCACCATCGTGCTATCACCATCGCACCACCGTCATCGTACCACTGTGTTATCGTCCTCGTACCAGCGTATCATCGTGCCATCGTCATCGTATCATTGCACGATCATAATTATAACATCGTGTCATCGTCATCGTATCGTCGTGCCATCGTGGTTCGGATTTCTATTCAAAATCGCGATGGCAAGAACGGAACACCGTAAAGAATACACATCTGCAAAGTTCTGGAAACAATACCTGAAATGTTTTCTGCACTGAACCACCTACTATGCACCTGCAACAACTATCAATATTTTACCACAGGATGGGTGGGGGGGGGAGGCAGGCTGACCCAGGGGAATTTGACTAATTTTATATTTTGGGGTCTACCGTATTTATGCTATGTTTTCGGACACTTAAAAATAGTTATTGTTTTTAGTGTCCGTATATTACGAGTCACACAAAAATAATTATTCAAAATCTGTCTGAAAACATAGTATCTGCAATATTGTCATAAAACTCGCAATTAAACTGCGGACTACGATGTACCTGTCTACGTATCGTACCTGTCTACGATGATGGTTCTCGTTTATTCCTGGAAGCGTTAACTTTTGACACGTTGTTGTATATTGAAACCACTATAATACATCAGGTTAATTTATGACACGTTATTGTATATTGAAGCCATTATACAACTTGTTAATTTATGACACGTTATTGTATATGTTGCCGACTTTAGCGTTATCGGGTTCTTTCGACAACAACAACGAAGTCAGGATACAGTTTCTATAAATGGATTATATTTACGATGAAATATCATAAATATACAATGTTAACTTCTCGAATCAAATGTAACGAATCACCTTTTAAACAATTACAACAATATTTCAAGACAATGTGTTCCGACGATAAGATAATTAACTAAAAATATTATAACAAAACAAATACAAAATACAAACGACATATATCAATAGAAAAATATATATAATGGTATAGTTACCTATAAATGGATTATATTTACGATGAAATATCATAAATATACAATGTTAACTTCTCGAATCAAATGTAACGAATGACATTTGACCAAGAAGTTCATGTACTAAGATACAGTTGAGTGAATGTCATGCGTGAATTGTCAATTAAAGTATTATTATGTTAGTAAAAACAGTTCAACTTTCTACTCTACGTATCGACTACTAATCAAAATACTAATCTCTATCTAAATTTACAGTTAACTAAAGTCTACATTGCCAAATTTATGAATGACAATTATGATTAACATAAAATTATGATATAAATAATTAAAAACACATTTCCAATTACTCAATAAATATATTTATTTTATAAATATATTTAATACATTATTATACACCTACAACATATATTGGAGCCATTATACAACTAATTGTTAATTTACGACACGTTGTTGCAATGTATCTTGAAGACATTATACAAGTTACTAATTGGACTGTATGGTTCAGCAAACACTTCGCAAGGTTAAATTGAGAGACATCAGGGAATTAGAAGCCTGTGGAAACAACTGTCGCTACCTGGGAAACATTAAATGATAATGGGTGTTAAATGCAAATTAGTACCTGTCCGAAAACATATATCTCAATTTAATCCCTTTTCTGAAAGTGTCCGAAAACATACAGACACAAACAATAACTATTTTGGCCAATTTTGAGGGTGTCCGAAAACATAGAATAAATACGGCAATTCCCCTTTAGTCAAGCACTTGTGTCTAAATCCCTACAATGGAAGATGCTTGGTGCATCAAATGGCCCGGGGCCCAATCTTACCGGGATCTACAATCCCGGACTCGAAATCATTCGACGTGTCAAATTCCCGCCTGTTGGGAATCGCTCTCAGTCTTAAGTGGGGGAAAATATTGATAGGTGCACTTGTAGTTGGTACAATGCAGTGTTTGCTTATTTTCATGTAGAATGGAACAAACAATCTTGCCGCTCGGTATTCATCAACCTCCCCACCCCACAGACGTTTAGCTGGCCCCGAGCACAAACAATCTTGCCGCTCGGTATTAATCAACCTCCCCACCCCACAGACGTTTAACTGGCCCCGAGCACAATCTTGCCGCTCGGTATTCATCAACCTCCCCACCCCACAGAGGTTTAACTGGCCCCGAGCCCAAACAATCTTGCCGCTCGGTATTCATCAACCTCCCCACAGAGGTTTAACTGGCCCCGAGCACAATCTTGCCGCTCGGTATTCATCAACCTTCCCACCCCACAGAGGTTTAACTGGCCCCGAGCACAATCTTGCCGCTCGGTATTCATCAACCTTCCCACCCCACAGACGTTTAACTGGCCCCGAGCACAATCTTGCCGCTCGGTATTCATCAACCTTCCCACCCCACAGACGTTTAACTGGCCCCGAGCACAATCTTGCCGCTCGGTATTCATCAACCTTCCCACCCCACAGAGGTTTAACTGGCCCCGAGCACAATCTTGCCGCTCGGTATTCATCAACCTCCCCACCCCACAGAGGTTTAACTGGCCCCGAGCGCAATCTTGCCGCTCGGTATTCATCAACCTTCCCACCCCACAGAGGTTTAACTGGCCCCGAGCACGACTCATCAAATCCCTGCCGCAACCAACTTCCTCGTGACCATATTCAGATCACATGATGTCCAACCAACTTCCTCGTGACCATATTCAGATCACACGATGTCATAACTCATCAAATCACTGCCGCAACCAACTTCCTCGTGACCATATTCAGATCACATGATGTCCAACCAACTTCCTCGTGACCATATTCAGATCACATGATGTCACAACTCATCAAATCACTGCCGCAACCAACTTCCTCGTTACCATATTCAGATCACATGATGTTAATTAAAATATTGGAAACCGTCCAATCCTTGAGTTGTTATTTGTTTCTTTGTTTTTAATTTAACTCTCAATTTATATGTCGGGACCAAAAATGCAATATTATGGGGCATATTTTTTATCACAATAAAAGGTATCAAACTTTTGTAAAAAAAAAAAATCCTTCGTGGTAAAGGAAAGTAACATGGATCTTTTACCGCCTAGGCCGGGAAAGTAACCGCTCAAGCAGTTTGGGTAAGTAAGTCGGGCACTGACCTCTTACGTCTGTCTTTGTGACAAGAGCATTGTTATGTTTTCTTTCATTACATTCAGACAAACATAAATTATTTAATTTCTAGCCCATATTCATTTAGATGAATGAAGACAAACACGTATTTTGAAAGGTATGGCTTGGGCAAGCATTTTACTATATCGTCCGTATGACACATGCAAATACATGAACACATACACATGCAAACACATGAACACATACACATGCAAACCATTTCTGGCAGGTATATTCTGATTCATCCACAGCACATTTAGTTAAAGCAAACAGCACAGCTTTTTCCAATACATTAAAATCCCATATAAGTGCATACAGTGACATATAACTTTGCTTGAATTTTTGATGCAATATTTGTCTGCTTGTTCATTACCACCAATTAAGAGAAGTGCGCATCTTTCTTCACGGGCACTTCGTACATGAATCAGTGATAATGAACGGATTCGGGTAAAACTGCGAGCGGGATACGCAACCTCACTGGTCATTCTATTTCTTTCTCTTTCATTTTAATATTGATGCCAGAAGGACGTACGATAACCCATGGCTCTAGATCAGTATAAACGTGCCTTCATCACCTCCCGAATCCCCTAATACAAAATATCGCACTATCGGAGTTATACAGGCGTCCACTACCAGTCACCGTCCTCAACAACAACTAATCATTAATGGATGACAAATAATCTGGAAATATAGAAAACACTGTTAAACACATAAATAACTATTCAATGGTGGGTGGGTGGGAAAAAGGCGATGGTCGTTTTAGCTTGCACGAGATTTTTGTGCTTTAGCCCTGATTGGTCAGTCTATTTATAAACTGACCAAACCTGATTACTACCTCATTATACAGCACACAGATGACTAATCGAACGATACTAAATATATTTATACATGGGATACGCACTTCAGGTTTTGCATGCAGCCTGTGGTTGTGCGTGCGTGTACATAAAAGTGTGACTATTATTGTATGTTTGATCAGAATTTAATTTGTCTGAACAATAAGATGTTGGCGAAAGGGTCGCATATAGTATCGAATAATAAAAATAATATGTATATGTACTTATAATTGTTTTGTGAAGAAGCTACATAAACAAAACGACCTTTAAGTTAGCGTTCCATAATAACAATCTCACCGATCTAAGCGGTTTTTTACCAGTGCTAAGTACACATACCGATACCTATGTCTGTATAACTGACAACTGTCCTACTTGAATCAGAGAGCTAGGGGAGAATGGCCGTAGAAATAATTTCATGAGCAATCTCCCCACAAGTTATGTGGCCGGTCTGGGGTTCGAACTCACGATCCCAGGATTGACAGTCTAGCGCTCTACCAACCGAGCTAGCCGGGCCGAGGTACAAAGTCACGTTAACGCTAGTGTGTCCTGTAGGATTTTAACCATAATATATAACCAAAGAAGTTTTTAAAGGGACTTTACGCCTACGTAAAGTGCCTCAGAGGGGAGGGGGTAATTTCACACAAAAAGTCATTAAGATACTGATATTGCTACATGTATATAATAAAGGTTAAACACTGGTATGTATACTAACTCAATAAAGAAACTGGACACTTTTTCTAAGGTAATTTGTTAAGTATTTGCCAAAGGAAACCTACATATGAGGCGTGTCGTGAGAAAACCGGGCTTAATGCATGTGCATTAAGTGTCGTCCTAGATTAGCTTGTGCAGTCCGCGCAGGCTTATCCGGGATAAGACTTTCCCCCTACAGTGGATTTATGTCGAGAAGAGATTTCCTTGAAACAGAAAATACCATAAAAGTGGAACGTGTAGTCCTGGATTAAACTGTGCGAACTGCACAGGCTAATCCGGGACTACACTTCAGGCACATGCATTAAACGAGGTTTTCCCACGATACGCCTCATATATATCTTGTACCAAAATTTCGCTTAAGGACGTTCGCAACAAAAAGAAAATAATTGGGTTAATTTCTCCTATTGCTTCATTATTTCTTTACTGTATATAGGTTACAATATACTAATTTCAATCAATAAATATAAATCTGTGTAAGTCATTAAGTTCCAGTCAATGGTTAATAGTCAACAAAGCATTAAAATAATCAAAACACACGTATACAATGTATTGCCAAACAAATAAGTTTAAAAAAAAGATCCAGAAAAATATCTATATTCTATTTTGGCAATTGATACGTTGTTTACGTAAACACGAAACATGAAAAAGGCTACACAGGTACCCTATTTGAAGTCCTATATTTCCCAAACAAGTTCGGTGACCCATTCTTTTTATTAATGTGTTGGTGTAAGTATACATTGGTGCATGTATGTGCGAAAATTAAAGAAAATCTGTCGTTTGGAACAAAATATATTGATGCATAATAAATGACGTTTCAGTAGGTATTATTAGTACCCATTTGACCTACTTCAATGTCCAGTCAAATTGATTATTTTAACAGTAATTGTAGATAACGCGTTTTTTATTACCAAAATACACTTGTGTATTGCCAAACAAGACATGTAAAACATCAGTTGAAAGAAACATAACCTTGTTTGAAAAAAAGCTCTCCTATATACTTTAAACATTGATAAAAAATCCAAACTGAAAAAAGGGGCTTCGACAGGTACCGTATTCAAATCCCAAAATTTCCGGAACAAGGCCGGTGACTCCTATTTTGTAAGACTGTTTTAGTTTCAGTATACAATGATGCGTGTGTATGGGAAGTTTCAACAAAATCTGTCGTTTGGAACCAAAGATATTCGCATATTTGATAAATTATTGATGTTTTACAGGTATATTGAATGCATAATTAACCTAGTTAAGCGTCCATTAAAAGTCATTTATTAAATGATAACTGTAGATAAAGCACGTTTTATCATTAAACTGCACTTGTATATTACCAAACGAAACATTAAAAAAAAGATCCATTTAAAAATCTCAATCTTTGTTTGAATATGAACGCTTTATATTACTCAACATTCAAAGTTACACACACTAAAAAAGGGTCTTCGACAGGTACCGTATTCAAAATTCAATATTTCCGGAAAAAGGCCGGTGACCCCTATTTTTTAAGACTGTTTTAGTTTTAGGATACATTGATGCATGTTTGTGCCAATTTTGAAGCAAATCTGTCGTTGGAAAAAAAATGAAGGAAATTGTTGCGAACGTCTTTAAAGATTAGTCTGTTCAGAAACTTTATTACTTAAAGCAGTTTTTGATTTCTTATTCTCGGAATGAAGCGGGTGAAAGGTAAAGCGGCGAAATTTAAATTTTGCACACCTGAAAAGCGCAGTTGTTTACAGATTTTACGTGTCTATTGTCATTTGTTCTTATGGATCATTAAGTAAGCTCGTTACCCGCTTGTGGTTTTCATTTGTTCAGGTATACGTTGTTTTTGTCGAAAGTCTCATTATTTACCTCATTTATACTTTTTAAATTTAAAATGCACACGCGTGTCCATTTCCATAATATATTTTCAGTTGTATTCATGATATACGACGAATGATTTTTTCGTGGGCGTAGTCCCTCAAAATGTAATCCGACCCGCGACAACGTGCACAGTGAACGACCTTACCATTCAGTGTTAAAGGAATTTCGTTAGGCGCTTAAATAGGCCACTACAATATAAAGGGGTATATCGGTTGTGTTAAGTAAAACTATTTAAAACATTCTACTGCAATATTTGTTACCGATAACTGAACAGAACAACAATTTAATTATAAATTAAAATTTATATACATTAAAAAGCACTTATAACCAAACACTTTAAGAAATTTGATCAAACTTGCACAGCGATTTCAATGATGACGTTCTGACCCGTTATATCGCATGAATATGAGTCGTAATAAGACTACAATGCACTGAAATATGTAAGTCACGTAAGTTGAACGAGTAAATCACGATTCGACCAGAGGTATTTCACATTTTCTAAAAATAGATTGAATCGTCAGAACCCAAACGAAGTCACAGCGGCATGTATACGAATAAACCTCCAGTCACATGTTGTTTTTTTTTAAACTGCATTCTAATGAATAAGCGAATTATATAACCACTATTCTAGCATGATACTCGCTAATTTTTCTATAGACAAAGAACAAAATTATCGTTGTTAAACTACCCAATAAACAACACAAAAAGAAGTTTCGATTCTGAGCGGAGCATAGTAAAAAGTAGTTCCAATTACAATTGCAAAAATATATGTCAAGTCATGTTAGAATCGAACTAATTTTCGCATTATCGTTGTTTATCGGCCAATAAACAACTCTTTGTCGTTCTGATGCGTGGCTATTAAACAACTCGTGCTAACGCCCTCGTAGTTTAATTCCTACGCATCATAACTCCAAATCGTTGTTTATTGGCTGATAAACAACGATAAATCGAAAATTATTTCTTAACTAACAAGTAATATAATACTAGGCTCGGTAAATAACTGTTTTCGAATGCTATACTACTGTTCCTTGAACGCATTGTATGAATCTCCCGCAAGCTCGTATCAAATCCCTGCAGGCATCAACATCCACGTGACCATAGAAGGGGGCACGTACATAAAGACAACGTGGTCACCGTAAAATCCTTGCGTTGTTATAGATCTATTTCCTTTTTTTAGTTCCCTCGTTTTATCGTTAATGTTACCTCTGAAAATATATATGCCTGAAAAAATAATGCAATTTGTCTAAGGGAGTTTTATAACCTTCCAGGTTTGAAAGGATTTAGGGGAGACCACTGTGAATTTTTTAGTTTGAGGATTTAATTTTAGTAAATTGTGATTTTTTATTATTCTTTTATAAAACGCCCACAGAAATGTTTCATTACTGGTCTAGGTATAAATATTTAGTGTTGAAATATAAAAAGAGATTTAAAAAAAAAATGTAAACATAAGAACGCAAGGATTTTTTTCTGCTTGTCAACGATTTTAATTCGCGCCATGTGATTTGTCTATGGTCACGTGAAACTTCGTGCCGGTAAGGATACAAGGGTCGTCCCAAAATAGCGTAAAATTTGTATTAGCTAAGAATAATATCATGATGTTATTTGTTTGAGCATGTAATAACTGTATATTTTACATATGCAGACTGAATTTAATGGAATCCAGCTGGATGTTTGAACCCTAAAATATGTGTGATTGCAGAGATTGAATGAACCTCTGTGTAATGTAAGTGTGATTGTGAATGGTAACCATTTATATTGCTTGTGGCTCAAAGAATCCTTAAATTGCAAGAACGACATCCACAATAATACTCATACCATATGTATTAATTAGGCTGTAGGTTTCAAAAGCCAATTATAAACTAGAATTGTCACACGAGTGACGAATATACCCCCACAAACATGGCCGCGAGGGAGCAGAGTAGTTTTCCTTGTATGGCTTTATTGAAAACATTGACAATATTCTATAACAACTAGCTTAATTTTGAAATAATTTCACAGAAATGTGCCATTATGATTCATTAAACTCAGGTGAGCAATGTTGGCCATCTTGTTTAATTTTTCTCACAAGGCCATTTTTGGATTATTTTGTAATCTTCTGGTCATACACACGCTGTGCAAGTTTGGTCGATATTAGATGAAACATGAAGCCGTAAGTTGCGCTAAGTCCATTTTGTAGTTCTTCTCCTGAAAAAGTAACAATAACTCTGGTGTAACTGGTCCAACCTGGCCCATTATCGAACCTTTCCGAGATTTTATGGTCAGACACAAACCGTGCAAGTTTAGTAAACATTGAATGAAAACTGAGAACGTTAAACTTCCAAAATTGTTTGAAAAAGATATTATAGTGACTTTTTCATACCTGTTTTTTTGAAAAATTACTAAAATTCTAAAAGTACTACCATGTGTTAACTTTGGATTGATTTGTTATTGTAAATTGAGACCACTATAACAAATAATCGTTTTCAACAAGAAAACCATTGATAATATTAATTACATTACAAAATTTTAGACCAAACATGACTTTTGGCGGTCATCTTGGACGCCATCTTGAATGGAAGTGTTGCCAAAGGATGACAACATGTCATCATCCAGATTCTGTTATGGTATCGTACTGGCAACAAGAAAAACCAAACAAATTTTGCATATAAGTAATTGCACGATCCACTGCAGGTTCTGACAGACTAGTTCCAAATAAACGGAACGCACTCTGCTTCGTGTGTTCTGTCAAAAACAATAAATCAAACGTTTTGTATTGGTAATTTCTTTTTTTTTTAAAGTATTACATCAACTTTAAATGAATTACAACTCCTGTTCCGATCGAGTGTTCCCCCCATATAACTTTAGGGAAAGATCTAGAGCGATTTAGCAGAGTGCTGCACCCTGCTCCTTTTTGGTGTCCCCCTGCTGCCCCTCTGGGCTGGTCACACAGAATAGGTTCAACATATTTTGAAATTCCATATATTTCTGATAAAAGTAAATGGGAAATAAATATACTATGTTTTATACGTTTAATTAGCAGCATTTTTGTTAAATAAAAACTTTGGATTTACCAATGTATTAGTAATTGCCCACGTACTGGGATGGCTTTCCACCCTGCCCCTTTTGAGCAGCACCCTGTACCTTTTGAGCAGCACCCTGCCCCTTTTGAGCAGACCCTGCCCCTTTTGAGCAGCACCCTGTAGCTCTTTTGATCCTAGATCTTTCCCAATAACTTACTTAACGAAGTTCCTAACAACGAAATTCTGACCACACGTAATATAGTTTCTTTCTTTTCATATTGCACAAAATGCATTTTTCCACAAATCGATTAATCTCGACCGACAAAAATCTCTCACAAAAAGCTGACATTACTATCAATTTACTTATCTTTTCAACGTGTCCATAAAGGGTAACCAAACATTGTTTTGATGTCATTTAATAGAACAATATTTAGGTCGGTGTACTTCATAGTCCAAACAGAACAGCATACTGCTCCAAATAGAGAAGCATGTTTATATGAATAACCCAATCGAACTACGAAGTGGTCGATTAGTTAAATGTAACTTTTTTAACTATTTAAATTTGGGACTCGTAAAATGCTTTAAAATATGGTTCAGTGTTAAGCACAAGTGAATTCAACGTTCTGATCCTATTGTAACATTTTCTCGGATGTGGGTCTCAGCATGGTGGTTTTCCATTGCTCAGTTTCCAGGGCCCGTATTCACCAACGCATTCTTATAAATAAGAATAAAGAATAGACTTAGACTCAATACAAAATACGCGTGCATTTACAAATACATGTATACCAGGTACCTATGCTGTTACTGTCAGTGACAAATCATTCCAGATAAGGAATGCTATGATTACTGTTGGTAAATACTAAGAAATATTCAAATTAACACATGTCAAAATATAATAGTGTCAATAATATTCTGTATTCTTACGTCTTAATTCTAAGAATCGGTTGGCGAATACGCGCCCAGAACTCTTATTTCATAGGGAATGTAAAATGTTCTAGTACAGACAGTGTGACCCGCTGCATGCTGACAAATGTCCTAGTACAGACAGTGTGACCCGCTGCATGTTGACCAATGTCCTAGTACAGACAGTAGGACCCGCTGCATGTTGACCAATGTCATAGTACAGACAGTGTGACCCGCTGCATGTTGACCAATGTCCTAGTACAGACAGTGTGACCCGCTGCATGTTGGCCAATGTCCTAGTACAGACAGTGTGACCCGCTGCATGCTGACCAATGTCCTAGTACAGACAGTGTGACCCGCTGCATGCTGACCAATGTCCTAGTACAGACATTGTGACCCGCTGCATGTTGACCAATGTCCTAGTACAGACAGTGTGACCCGCTGCATGCTGACAAATGTCCTAGTACAGACAGTGTGACCCGCTGCAGGCTGACCAATGTCCTAGTACATACAGTGTGACCCGCTGCATGCTGACCAATGTCCTAGTACAGACAGTGTGACCCGCTGCAGGCTGACCAATGTCCTAGTACATACAGTGTGACCCGCTGCATGCTGACAAATGTCCTAGTACAGACAGTGTGACTCGCTGCATGCTGACAATTTTCCTAGTACAGACAGTGTGACCCTCTGCATGCTGGCCGAAATGTAGGTCACTCATCAAGTAGGAAAGAAGGCAAGAAGGCACGTGGTGGTAACACTCTGGCTTGAGTTCCCATGACTTGCGGTTTCGAGTTCGCGCAACAGCATTCATGGCGAAATATTTTTTCTTTAAGCCTCGGTCACACATAGTTCGCCGACCGATTACCGACCACCGACAACTAAAATTTTCTGCGACCAACGACAACCTCTAGCGACCAAAATCCAGAACAAAGCAATGGAATTTTAGTCGGAGACTGGTCGGCGATTGATCAAAGATTGGTCGGCGACCGGTCGTACCAATAGACGGCCATCGTCTTCTGACCATCAACAACCATGAAAGACTGGCTGTCGACTAGGAGGCGATTGGTTGGCGACTAGTTGGTGATCGGTTGGCGACTGGTTGTTGATGTTCGGATGGTGGAATTAGGATTATTCGAAATTTAATTCAGTTCTATGATTTTTCTCATTGTTCAAAAACGTTTGCATATATATGATATTGGGCTATATTTTAATGTATGCCTTGTGAAAATTTAAGAAACTGAATTTATTCGCGTGTTTTTTTATTGTTATTTAATTCAATAATACTTATTATATTATTATCATCTTCTATGTCTGGCAGCACATTTTAATGTTAAGGTAAATTATCAAGTTCACTTCCCATACCCGGCAATATCCTCTTGTCCCTGCTCTTCCCCTTTTTTGTAACGACATGCTAACACTTTTAAATTTTAACTATTACGTTTCCTGTCACGTTTAAACGAATGACAATTGTATAATTGTGCGTTCATTTTTACATGTGTTGTGGAGACGAAGGTAACTCGGCGAGCGGTCGGCGATCAATCGCTGACCAGTCAGCGATCAAAAATTGGTCTGCGACCATTCACACTTGGTCTGCGACTGCGAAATATACGTATTATAATTATTCTAATTATTATTTATATTATTATTATTATTGTTGTTGTTGTTGTTATTAGTATTCTTATTCTTCTTCTTCTTCTTCTTCTTATTATTATTATTATTATTAGCAGTAGTAGTAGTAGTAGTAGTAGTAGTAGTAGTAGTAGTAGTAGTAGTAGTAGTAGTAGTAGTAGTAGTAGTAGTAGTAGTAGTAGTAGTAGTAGTAGTAGTATCATTATTATTATTATTATTATCAGTAGTAGTAGTAGTAGTAGTAGTAGTAGTAGTAGTAGTAGTAGTAGTAGTAGTAGTAGTATTAATTACTTTGTAAGTCCGAATGACAGAGTGGTTAGCGCGACAAATCGTGGGTTCGAGACGCGGCGAAGACAAAATCTTTTACTTTACTTTTTTTCTTTATTTAAAACTTGTTTTGGGTAGCCCAGATGCTTTAGTTTTTTCACTTAAGACATTTAATGACATTTTTCAAAAGTACGAAAATCTGTGAATAAGTCCCTTTAAGATGCCTCTAAGAACGAAATACTCTTGTGCAGAATATTGCATTGCACCATATTATTTTTAAGTATCCATTCCACAAGATTAACAGCCGAAATTGTATACATGGTGAATGTCTTAACTGAACATTGAATTCTTTATTTGTTAAACTTATAAAAACAAGCGTTTATAGAAGTGAAATCCTGGTTGTGTTTTTTTTATAATCAGAAACGTATACTATTTACATGATCCGTATACAATGAGTTGTATAGTTTCGAGATTATCAGTCATTTATATACCAAATACATTATACATTACAACATAATACAGTAAATCAATAAAAGCAGTGTCCTTTAAAAGAAGTACACTTCATTATAAAATATGAAGACTTAAATTAAATTTAAGAGGCCAAATCCGGGAAACTGTGACAGTGGTGGTATAACGAGTTAACTTTGGTATTCGAAATGTGGTTTAAAGTGCTAACATATTTAAAATGCAGAACATAGTGGTTTTAATGTATTTCAACTTCTAATCCTAGTGTAAAATTGACCGAAACGATTGTCCCTGTACCGGGTCATATCTATACCCCTTTAATGGCTCATATGCACGTCCGCATTTTGTCCATTTAAATAGTGTAGATTTTGCTTATGAATATTGTTACAGTTGTTAACCGACCCATGTTCTACTTTAAGCCAAATCGTGACTGCGTGACCAAGTTTAGTAAACAGGAAAAGGCCAGCTGCACGATATTGGGTGTATTGGTTACCAGCGCTAGTGTGCGTTATTGTGTCATCGGCGCGAGGTTTAAAATAAGTATACACTGGTTGACAAGTTAACTGCGTCCGTGGGATCTAGCACTGTTGCAAATCCGAAACTTCTAGTCGTTTAAGTCGACATTTGAAAAATCGCACGCCATGTGTTCTAGGGCTTGGACACTACTGTTGAATCTTATAGCTGTAAAGGTATTTATATGTTTTTGGATTATATATTTTTATATATTTCATATATTATATGTAATCTTTACAGCAAAACACATACAAACAGACATGTTCAGTTTATATTCAATATGTATACATTAATGTTTATGGTACCACCATGACATGGACGTTTGCGTCTGCGTTGTTTGATGCCAGTGGTAAAAGGAATAATCTTTTAAAATAAACATATGAGACGGACTTAATGCATGTGCGTATAGTGTCGTCCCGGATTAGCCTGTGCAGTCTGCACAGGCTAATCCGGGACGGCACAATCCGCCTACAGTGGTTTTATGTTTAGAAGAGACTTTCTTGAAGCAGAAAATACCCTAAAAGCGGAAAGTGCCGTCCTGGATTAGCCTATGCAGGCTGCATCAATTATTTACTCGTATCAAAGAATTTCATTTCTTGAGAATTTGGTGTCGAACAAAATGTTTTGTTTTTCAACAAAATCACTACGCGAACAGAAGAAAACATTTATTTTTCAAAACCTGCACAAAGTACAAGTATATAACATGATCATGTATAATAGTTAAAGTCAAGTTAGACAGTAAAGACGTGTGCGAAAGCGTTCGTATGAAAAGCATAATTATACATACATCTGTTACAAACTCCGTATTGCTTTGTTTGGTAAGTATAGTATTGTAATTATAAATACGAGGGGCAGTCGAAAAGTTCATAGACAATCTCATTTTTTTCGCATAATTGTAGACCTATGTAGGTGAAAATACAGCTATAAAATATTTTATTTGTGCTAAATAAAATGCAGAAAACGCATTTGATTATTTAAATAAAATAAATATCTTCAGGCTACTTTATTTGTAAATACCGTGAATAATGTGGGGCACTTCAGATTATCTTTTCTAAAAATGTTTGATACCATCTAAAGAATGTTATTTTTGTGGGAAAACCTTGTCGAATTATAGCGAAAATTCCACTGACGTAATGTTAACATATACGTTTTAAACGATAAAAAAAAATGACGTCATACGACAAACTTCAACGGAATGCTAGTCATTTGAATTGTGTCGTTACGTTTTGTCTAGAAAGAATGATGACGTCAACGGAAAATCTTGAGCAGCGTGCAATAATCAAGCATTGCGTTACGCAGTGCTGGCGCACTACGTACGTAGAGCATACGTGGGAGATGTGCAGTAACGACCTCGTGAACGTAGTACAAGCGTCGATGGATGTGGTGCTGACCTGTAGCAGTCCTGGCCATGTCCTATTGGTGACGCAAAGATGACCGAATGAGCGTAGTGTTGACGCGGTGGCAGCGTAGAACCAACGTGGTAAAAGCGTGGTCTGAAGTCTTCACGTAGGCACTGCGCTCATGAAGGTCCTACTGCGTCCGTAGTACGTCATTAACACGCTAAACCGGTCACTAGTACGCTACAAAAAGTTTTGAGCATGGTCAAAACCGCCTCACGTCCTTTACGTCCTCAAAGACCTTACCAGGTCCCCGCTGCGTATCACCCGGTCACCATCACGTCAAAGCCAGTCCTCACCACGTTCTGGCAGGACGTGGTTGACGTGGTACTCACGGGAGCGGGAATCACAACTACAGACACAGTTAAACATGGGCCCATTTTATTAACTGTAAATGAAAGCAGATTCTAAAGTGTGGACACGATTATCTTCGCCTCAGAGTATCTTCGCCTCCTTTGAAGAAAGCTAAAGTTGTCATGTCGGCGAAGAAGGTCATGCTGATCGTGTTTATGGACCATCGGGGAATCTCATACTGGTCCGATGAAGAAGACAGTAATCGCAGATTAGTATAATCCAGGATCAGACAGAATCCCTTCCAATCTTTCGGGTCGCTGACAGAGTCGTTGTTTGCAGAGATGTTTCGCAAATATGTTATGAAACGCAGGAACGCGGCAAATATTTTGAAATAAACATTGACATTAATGACGTTAACGTCATGGAGTAATTTCTGAAGTGCGCCGCAGTATTAATCATGGGTATAAATAATTGCATATATTTCTGTTTGCTATTGTTATAATACCATGTTTTTGTGTGTACCGTTTGTACTCATACTATTTAATACTTGTGTAATGTTTCGGGCGAATCAGTTAAGGTTTAATGAAATTATGAACTCTGTCCATGAACGTTTTGACTGCCCCTCGTATGTATGTAAAGTTCCGATGATTCATGTATATCTTCACAAAAAGCAACAGCGTCATACACTCATAATATTATTGTTTTATGTTTGATGCTAATATCAGTTTATTCCACCAGGAGGTGGGAGGGGGGGCGGAATTTGCTAAAAAAAAAAATTATTATATATATATATTTATTTATTTTTTTTGGGGGGGTGTCTAATTCCCCACCCTAGAACCAAACATTTTTGCCTAAATCCCCACAGTGGGAGATGCTTGGTGACAAGCTGGTACACAGCGGTAGCCTACAATATTTCTGGGATCTAAAATCCGACCAAAGTCTATTTCCCGGGACTCGGGAACATTCGGCGTCACATTCTCACCATCGGGAAACGCTTTCAGTCTAAATCCCGTATATGCCGCCACGCCACTCCCCGAAAATATAGATAGGTGCATAATTCGCTGTTTTTAAATACATATAGGTACATGCACTTTTATTTACTGTCATTAATAATGCATGTAGAATTTATTACAAGACATGCATGCATGTACGGTTTTTGAAGATTTGTTTCTTCTGACAAGACAATATATAGAGCTGCAATTACTATTTATCCATGGCAAGATTCGATTCGATTCCAGACTTCAGTTTCATACATCGTTTAGTTGAATGTTTCCATTCAATCTTTTTACCTCTATATGCTTGTTTTTTGCGTATTTGTGAGTCATGACTTGCAATATAGTAAGGATTTGTATTTGTTATTATTAATACAACTGTATTGGTTAATGTCAATGTATGCGGCGTTTATATCAATATTAATATAAGAACAATGGTAAACATTGGTGACAATGTTTCACATCTAGTTCATTAAATAACAGCAACCACGATGCCATGATCAATTTACAAAAAAAACACACCGTAATTTTAAATAATAGCTTTATGACAAATAATCTATAAATACATACAAGAGAATCGAATCGAAATTGGTTGGTTTTGTATCTAAAATCGAATCGGGTCATTTACCATCGAGTTATTGATGCATCGAAAGAATCGTTGCAGAAAGAAGATAATGAATGTAATGTTTTAAAAGTTGCTGTTTTTTTTTTCAAGTCGTAATTCTAAGTTATTAAAGCCTCAGTGTAGAAAATCTGGAAACTCATACTGAAAAAGAACAAGGTCGCCGACAATTCATTATAACATCCGCTTTTCCTAGAAATTAAGGGAAATGGTATTATAATTACAGTGTAGATCTGTAATAGTGTAAAACATGTAGTAAGAAATATAGCACTGAAAAGTCGATGATTTATATATTAATATAACATAATTGATATAAATATCTCGGGGAAAAAAAACGAATTTTATGAGGAGATATTAGTGACACGAAGATTACTATTTCTTACTGGAAATATAATAAATATAGACATAAAAAGTTCAAATATGTGCCTGCAATCGCCCAATCAATGGATCTATTAGTATATTAGTCGTTCGCAAGATTTGCAGCAAAATAGATAGTCTCATATAAAAGATGACGATCATTTTGTTCGCATTACGATAATCAACCATTTATGACATGTGTCACTCTCCTATGAAATCTCTAACAACTTTCAAGTTCGATTCTCAGCTATGTTCTACTACCTAATTGAGACTTATAGGGACATTTTTACTGTTTTTGGCTGCGAGAAACAATTTTCTAAAACTGACTTGTTTGTTGTATTATAAATTTGTTGTTCATATTTCAAGGCTTGAACAGAACATGCTTAAGTGAAGTTAAACTTTACACGCATATCTGTTATTTTTCAAGACAAAATGCTTTCTAGTAGTCATTCCCTAATAAGTTTTTAGACCAAAAAGCGTAGTAAATATCAAAATAATTATGTTTCCCAAGCAATGTAGTCACACCCAAATAAGTTTTTAGACCAAAAAGCGTAGTAAATATCACAATAATTATGTTTCCCAAGCAATGTAGTCACACCCTAATAAGTTTTTAGACCAAAAAGCGTAGTAAATATCACAATAATTATGTTTCCCAAGCAATGTAGTCATTCCCTAATAAGTTTTTAGACCAAAAAGCGTAGTAAATATCACAATAATTATGTTTCCCAAGCAAAGTAGTCACACCCTTATAAGTTTTTAGACCAAAAAGCGTAGTAAATATCACAATAATTATGTTTCCCAAGCAATGTAGTCACACCCTAATAAGTTTTTACACCAAAAAGCGTAGTAAATATCACAATAATTATGTTTCCCAAGCAATTTAGTCACACCCTAATCAGTTTTTACACCAAAAAGCGTAGTAAATATCACAATAATTATGTTTCCCAAGCAATGTAGTCACACCCTAATAAGTTTTTACACGAAAAAGCGTAGTAAATATCAAAATAATCTGTTTCCCAAGCAATGTAGTCACACCCTAATAAGTTTTTACACCAAAAAGCATAGTACATATCAAAATAATTATGTTTCCCAAGCAATACAGTATAAAAGACAAAAAGTGTCGATTGATTCTACAAATTTCTGTTTTAAAATCCCATTTTTAGAGAAATATTCGTTTTTCAATCCAAATTGTTAATCTGTCCCTAAAGTATATTCTGTATCAAATACACATGAACAAATGAATTAATATTTTATGGCCTGGTATACTCTGCATGAAATATTTTTGTAAAACAGCTTTGTTGTTATAAATTAATATGTATAACAACAGCATTGAAATATTTACGTTATAACATATGTCTAATTATACACTTTCGTGCCCCCCCCCCCCCGAAAAAAAAAATTAATAAAAACACAAAAAAAAAAACAACAACAACAACAACAACAAAACACCTCGTATTTTAGTAGAATAAATGATAGAGATAGAAATTTGACTTAGTACAAAGCGTGTCTTTGTCACTCTAACAATAAACTTTTGACTTTGACTTTGACTTTGACTTTGACTTTTGTTAATATAAAAACAAACAAAAAACGGGGCCGCAGGTTCCAAACCCCGCTACACACTGACAAACTATCACGCCTGTCAAATGTTAAACAGAGATGTTTCACACTGGACACTGAAAGACCCAGGGTCGCCTTTGGAACCGAGCGTCTCTTGTTACATGCAATATCCCCCGTAACCCAAAGTTATACTGTTTCCTTCTTCTTTTTATTTCCATTTATTTATTCAGAATGGACGAACGTATACTGAACGTTAAATATTTATTTTGACGTTTAACATGAAGTCAAATTCAAGTATCGAATTCTCTTTCGTATAGCCACGTGAAACGACCGGAGATTATGAAATTTTCATCATCAATGCAAATACGGCGGTATGTGATCCTTTCACTGCTGAATGTATTCGATTCGCTGTTAGATCAATTCATTTATTGAAAGAGCGAGGTCAAAAAACAGAACTTTAACCAATAACTAATAAGCAGACCGATGTTCCGTTCTATAAGCTTACTTCACCGATTATTCAAATGCGTTAAAGGCACTTGATGTCCATAGAATATAATTCAATACATTTAAATTGGCATCAGTTCTAATGAACGTTAATGGCGTTTATTCGACTGACAACTGTTTCTTATTTAATGAGAAGGTCATTTTATAATGTCTATTTACGAAAACTCTTGGTACGAACGGAATATTCACTAATGTACATGTTGATTTTACGCTAACGCTTTTGCTAAAATAGATGAAAGCCAATCTGGATTTCGTGCTGGTTATACGACAATAGATAAATCCTTTGTATTGCAAACGGTTATATCCAAAAATGCTGTCAAAAAATCGCGGGAAACTTTACGTAGGATTTATTGATTTTAAAACTGCCTTTGACTCAGTGAATCGCGGTATTCTGTGGCAAATTCTACAAGAAGCTAACATCCAGGGCATGCTTTTTAACATACTAAGAGTTATGTATGAAAATGTCAAGGCATGTGTTCTCTGTAAAAACGAGTACACTGACTATGTAGCAGGCAAAGTGGGTTTAAAACAAGGGTGTTTGATCTCACCGTAACTATTTTCCTTTTTCATCAATGAATTAGTACAAGAATTATTAAGTAGCGGCGCAAGGGGCATACATATTTCACCAAATGGTATCGAAATATTTCTGCTCATGTTTGCAGACGATATTGTTTTGTTAGCAGATACAGTTATTGGTTTACAGCGGCAACTTGACTCATTGCATCATATCTGTGAAAGAACAGTAATACATGTGAACACTTCAAAAACTAAAATCATGGTTTGTAGAAAGGGATGTAAACCAGCAATTAATGAACACTGGAATTTTGTAGGTATAAATCTTGACGTTGTCCAGTCTTTCACCTATTTAGGCGTCTGTTTTTTCCCATCTCTTTATTTAATTAACATGGCCAATGAAAATGCTATTAAGGGAAAGCGAGCCTTGACTAGTATCTTATCGTCAATGTATAAATATGGTCAATTAACGAATTCAGTTTTTTTTAAATTGTTCGACACAAATCATGGGGACGCTATAGAATCAAATTTGTATGGGCGTATGGAAACACTAGTTTTTTGTATTCATATTTTCTGACATTTCTCCGACAAAATCAGGGTCCATATTCCAAAAACATCTTAAGTTCACCTTAAAATATTTTCACTAAAGTTCGATTTTTTGTAAGTGAATATATTTTAAACTACATATAAATAATAACTCCAATTACAGTCAACTAACTAATAGTTTATAATAGGTTGATAATTAGTAACCACTAAGCAGAATTTCATCTACACATGGAATAAAATGCTAAAGAAAAATGAAAAATTGTAAGGCTAAGGATAAGAATTCACTTAAGATGTTTTTGGAATACGACCCCATTGATACTTTTCGAAAACATCAAAGAGAACGTTATACATAGACATTGCGACCTATTTTCTACATACTGTCATTGTCTATATCTGTTTATTTGCGTTTTAGCTTTCGTGTTCTACGTAAAATTCAATTAAAATTCGCTTATTAAATGGTTAACTGCATATGAAGCGTGTCGTGGAAAATCGGTCCTAAAGCATGTGCGTAAAGTGTCGTCCCGGATTAGCCTGTACAGTCCGCACAGGCTAATCCAGGACGGCACTTTCCGCTTTTATGGTATTTTCTGTTATAAGGAAGTCTCTTCTAAACATAAATTCACTTTAGGCGGAAAGTGCCGTCCTGGATTAGCCTGCGCGGACTGCACAGGCTAATCCGGTACGACATTTTACGCACAAGCATTAAGCCCGGTTTACCCACGGCGCGCCTCATTTATAAAGGGACTTTAATTTGTCGAAATATTGTTGTGGCTTGCTATATACATATTAAATACATATTAAATAGAAATTAAACGGACAGACTGTACAAAATGTATTCATTCAAAAACCAAAGCCGCTATACATATTAAATACATATTAAATAGAAATTAAATGGACAGACTGTACAAAATGTATTCAATCAAAAACAGAAAGCCGCTATATACATATTGAATAAATATTAAATAGAAATTAAATGGACAGACTGTACAAATCGTATTCATTCAAAAACCGAAAGTCGCTATATACATATTAAATACATATTAAAAAGAAATTAAATGGACAGACTGTACAAATGTCTTCATTCAAAAACCGAAAGCCGCTATATTATATATACATATTAAATACATATTGAATAAAAATTAAATGGACAGACTGTACAAAATGTATTCATTCAAAAACCGAAAGCCGCTATATATATTAAATACAAATTTAATAGAAATTAAATGGACAGACTATTCAAATGTATTCATTCAAAAACCGACAGCCGCTATATACATATTAAATACATATTAAATAGAAATTAAATGGACAGACTGTACAAAATGTATTCATTCAAAAACCGAAAGACACTATTAAATACATATTAAATAGAAATTAAATGGACAGACTGTACAAAATGTATTCATTCAAAAACCGAAAGACACTATACTGTATACATATTAAATACATATTAAATAGAAATTAAATGGACAGACTGTACAAAATGTATGAGCCTTGTACAGTACGTATCAACCAGCAATTTTTATAAAAGTTATACTATTCTTTTAAGTATGTGTTTAAGAAACACTGATGAAAAAAGAAGCCCCTTTTCTGTTGTTGTTGCTGTTGTTGTCTCCAGTCATATGTCATTACAAGCGCCGTCGAATTTTATGCATTTCAACATGTTTGTTGCTTTCACGTGCTTAGTTGAAAATGGATCACTCCAATAACAACGTTCGTTTGTTTTTCTCTTAAAAACGCCCGCGTTAAAGTACCACTTTATCCGATGACAGTAATAGTTGGGAAAGTGCTGCACACTGCTCCTTTTTTCCCGCTCACCCCTGCTGCCTATCTGGTCTGGTAAAAAGAGAAATGTTCTCTTTTTGTAAATTTAATACATTTTTGCAAGTATTTAATTGCAAATTAACAGAGTGTGTTTGCAAACCGTAATTAGTAGCATTTAATTGATAAATACATTAGTTAGACCACTTTATTAGAAACTGTCGAAGACTTGGGACGACTTTTCACCCTGCCCCTTTCCACCCTGCCCCTTTCGAGCAGCACCCTGTACCTTTTTTGATCCCAGATCATTCCCTATTAATAGACATCGTGCAGCTAATAGTACATGACTGAAATAATGATAAACAAGAGTTGTTTGTATAACAGATATGCCCCCTTTAGGTACAGGGAAATCTCGGTACACAATTGCAATTATGAATCTTGATGAAATAAGTTTGTAACAACTAGTGGTTCGTTTGACTTTGACCTTTTACCCTATGGCCCAATTATCAACCAACATACCTACCAAATTTTACGAACCTAGTCGTAAGGGTTCCAAAGTTATAGCCTGGACAAGGTTTTGCAACTATTGTTTGACCTTGACCTTTGGTTTTTGACCCTATTTGATTCAATAATCAATAGGTATCCTTTACCAGTCATGGTCAATCTAGCAACACACTTTTAAGAGATTAGGTCTGAGTGTTTTGTAGTTAGTTCCCGGGACAAGTTCGGCAGCTATTGATCAGTTTTTACATCCTTTGATCAGTTTGACTTTGATCTTTGACCCGAGGACACAATAATCAATAGGGATAATCTACTGATCATGTCCAACATCTTTTAGTCGGTTTGACCTTGACTTTTGACCCAAGGACACAATTATCACAAGGGATCCTCTACTAGTGATGACCAACCTACCTACAAAGTTGAAGATGGGCCTTTTGGTTCCGTAGTTATTGCCCGGACAAGGTTTTACTACATTGGGTGTTTTTCAAGCTTTAAATCGGTTTAACATTGACCTTTGACCCCACACTCAATTAGATTCAATAGGGACCCTCTACTAGCCATAACCAACCTAACTTCGTACAAACAATTGATTTTGAGTAGACACTGAAAGTCACAATCATGATGATTGTTACAATTAAAATAATGTTCGCTTTATGATTGTTTATCTGTAAATAAACAACGATTTTTCCTTCCGATTCCCGTAAATTTAACAGCTCGAGTTAACGCCCTCGCGGTTTAATTCCTACGCATCAAAACTCATAATGGTTGTTTATTTACCGATAAACATCGCAAAATCAAACATTATTTCTTAAACAATACAATATATTTTGAATAAGCAACGCGGGGAAAAAAACGGGCGGAGTATAGAAATGCAAATCGCATTGTTATTGCAGAATTTGTCTTACATATTACAGGTATGTTAGAATCGCAATAATTATCGCCTTTCCACCGTTTATCTCTACCTAAACAACTTCTCGTTCGGATTCGCGGTAATTAATAAGTGCATCCATACGCGGCTTTTGAGGTGGCGGAAGCGGTGTACGCACCCCTCAAAAATTGTCCAACATTCGATTTTTTAAACTTCACAAAAACTTGAGCATATGCATTTAGTTGCTTATAACGTCTTCTTCAATCAATGTATTGCTATTATCTCGCTCATTCTGTAGAAGTTTCGATAAATGGTTCATTTTTTATGACATTATATCGTTCTGAAATATATCCTAACGTCTAAGGTAGACAAAGCAGTTTGAGGGCAGTTACTGAAATGTCCACCCCCTCTACATGTAACTCAAAATCCTGTAGTTGCACCTGGCATCAGAACTCCAACCCGTTTTGTTCCATCAGCCAATACCTAACAGACCTCTAAGCTATTGTTCAATGATATTGTATTCATCGAGCTTTGTTGGACCGTATTTGTCACAACTCACATCTTTAACATCTGTGAAAAAAGGACCCATACCAGGTGTGAAAATTTAGATCTTATTATTCACACTTCACAGCTTGAACTTCACATTTTCTGTGAAATGTTGTGATCGCTTCCAGTTTTTGATATGCGATGAAATGATATCCTGCTGTGATCCTCACGCATACCCCGTTCTCGGCCAATTACTTTCTTTACACTTATAAATGTGACAAATGGGATCCTATTCTTCCCAGGCGTGTGAAAAATATGATTTGTAAAAAATATGATTCTACAGAGCTTCACAAGCGCTTAACAAACTTTACCACGTGCTGTTCTGAGTAAACTAGGTCAACAGTTAGACACGTGGTACCGGAGTGCAATGATTAATTCAAACATTTACATAATTTGCTTATGACCAGGGCTTGCACTAAGGTGAACATTTCGGAAGTCATGACTTCCAAGTGTTGGATATTGGAAGTCCTGAACATTGGACGTATAACATTCAAGCTTTGTTTTGGTTCAGTTCTTTGTCATTGGTTGTTAATATGCCAATTAATTCAGTAAAAGAGGTATGCCTTTAGATAAAGCACGTTAAGTTTGTTTTTTCTGACTATCTCATCCTAATATAAGACTTCCATGGCTGCAATTTTGGAAGTCTTGTGACAAAAACTGGAAGTAAATTACTCCCAGACTTCCCCTAATGCAAACCCTGTTTATGACTGACAGTTGCGGACACGCCTATTTGCAGTTTTGCCTGGCTAGTGTAGCCTGGGATACCGGATGTGGTAGTACGAAAGGGTGTTTTCCGGACTGCAAGGACACCGGATGTTCGTATCTGGTCACGTGGACGCCCTCAGCCAATAGTATAGCTTTCACCATGCAGTACGTGGAGTCGGAGACGAATGGCTATCTGGCAATAGGGTTTTCGGATGATCTTCGAATGGTATGATTGCGACTAAAACATTGAATGTGGTTGTCGTATATTTGTTTGTGTATTTACATATTAGATACACTCTAACAACAAAAAGCATCAATAAATATTAATTCTTACACGAGACGAGATTTTCTACAGATAAAGAACACAGTTATCGTTGTTAAACTACCGAATAAACGACGCAACAAGTAGTCCCGATTCTGAGTGGAGCATAGTAACAAGTATATAGTTCCAATTACAATTGCAAAAATATATGTCAAATCATGTTAGAATCGAAATAATTTCGGCATTATCGCTGTTTATCATGTAACGTTGTTTGGCCAATGAACACACCTAGTTTTACCAAATACATTCTAACAATGTTACCTGTTCACAGGGTGACGACAGCGTGGTCGCCTGCTTCCCGGCCGCCACTGCGAACCACGTCCAGTCCTGGTACAACGAGGACGATGAGAGCGAACCCCTGACCTCGGTAAGTACTGGGCCGGTATCCATAAGTACTGGGCCGGTATCAATAAGGCTGAACCGGTATCCACAAATGTTAGTCGGTATCCCTAAATCTGGACTGGTATCCATAAAGCTGGTCCGGAATCCATAAGGCTGGTCCGGTATCCATGAAGCTGGTCCGGTATCCATAAAAATGGACCGATATCCAGTAAGCTGGATTGGTATCGATAAAGCTGGATCGGTATCCAATCAGCTGGATGGATATCCATAAAGCTGGTCCGGTGTCATTGAAATGGACCGGTATCCATTAAGCTGGATCGGTATTCATTAAGCAAACCGGTATCGATACAGTTTGACCGGTATCCATAAAGATTGACCAGTATCCTTAGAGCTGAACAGGTATCCATTGAACTGGACCGGTATCGATCAAGCTGGGGGGGGGAGGGTGTTCGGGTATCGATATAGTTTGACCGGCATCCACAAAATAGACCAGTACCCTTTGAGCTGAACAGGCATACGTCGAAATGTTATTCATGTTACGTTTTCTTCATTTGCGTAGCATGAATACAGAATTTGCTATACATTTATTCACAGAAACTCCTGATATATCATATTCCTACCGAATATAATTTTAAATCGCCATACTCTAATGAAATTTTATGTTTGTGAATTCAAAAATGAAGTCATCATTATTTCAAATGCGCTGAACGTGCCCTGAAGATTGCCTTTCATTGGGATACACAATATAAATTCTTATTTGACTTCGCACTATAATTATTATGTGCATTAGATAACTTCGAAGATGAACGTATGGTACATTTGTAATGAATAACTACACGCGTCTGATACATTATAATTTTCCTTTATTCTCGCAAATATTTTCTTACATTGTTAATTTTTTGTGAATTTGCCTGACAAATTCATATAATATATTATGTATTATTTAGGTTATTTATATATCACTGGTGAAAAACAACAGGGGGCGGTATGATCGGTTTATTTACGGTTCAAATATTAATAATGCTCGAATTTTTCTCAAAGTGCATACGTGTGTGTTTCCAAAGGAGAAACATAAATACAGCCCAAGGATATTATGAGTTTACTGTTTCAAAGTATGAACTCCTTCATACTCATAAACTGTACTGTAGATATTTGTTTTCTTTTTCCGCTATTATTCGCTTTTAACGGCGCCCTATCTGCTCAATGCATCATTGTTTTTCTTGTACCGTTTGTCTTATGTTTTCTAGATCTACATGATTAGCGCCTTTACGGTAAGCCCCATACAGTGATTACTGTTGCGCTTACTTCACTACTATTGTGTGTGTGTCTTACAGCGCACCACGGGCCTCTCCGCGACGTTGGCGTCCCAAACAAACGGCGTCATTTCCTGTGCCTTCACACGCGCAATGACCGACACCAACGCATAGTTCTTTGACCTGAACAACGACTACCTGCTGTTTCTTGTATTCGGCGAAGCGGAATATGAAAATGGTATTCAACTGCACTACGTTAACGGCCTAGTTTAAGGTATATGTCTGGCCACCGACTAGAAAAAGATCGTTTTATGTAACATAAATAAACGTCAACATCGACAAAAACTATTCCTCTAAATATCGAAAAATGCAAATATATATGTGTGTTTGTCGATACAGACACGTTTATCCTACAGCAACGGCTAGATTCGGTTTTGGATGAGAAAATAAGGACTGCGCATACCTCATCTGTTTCGTCTAGACGCTGTGTATATAATAGTTCGCTGCGCAGGCCAAATATTATTTAAGTTTAAATTTTTCTCTTCATACGCATTTCTGAACATATGTTATTTTAAACATTAATTATAATATTATTTTAAAAATAAACTGACATCATTAGAATCAATGGATGGTTTTACATTAAAAAATTTGTACAAAACAGTACAGTCCCTCTTAAACTCCATTGAATGGAAAAAGCTCACCCTCCTCGAGAATCTCCATTTTTTTTTAGATATTTCCTGTAGGTTGTGGGTGGTTACTGCCTCGGTTCAATATTCACAAAGACCGGAAGGAAATTTTTAACTTAAGTTGTACATAAGTGAAAACTCCATATTCAGAGTCTTTAAATTTTCTATTAGAAATCCAATGATTTCTGTTTGCAAAAGGGTGAAATATATGCATTGGCACTTAGTTCAACCAACATGTATATATGTTATATCGATTATTATAAGCGAAAGCCTTAGACTTAAGGAGAAACTCTTGAATCCGTTTTCTGGGTAGGACCGGAACTTAAAAAAAAATTGATTTATCTGTTAAACGCTCGCAATATGGGGACATCTACCTTTTGTTTGACTAACGTTTTCATCACATTACCTAGGGAGGAGGGGGTCACGCGAACGGTTCCTGTAGGAGGGGGGGGGGGGGTCGAATTCTCAATTTCTTGTGTGATATGTGACACGTGTATTAACGTGACCTAGGTGAGTGGAAGATGGATGAGCATCACATGATCCCTCACACGAGTGACGGCAAGGTGGACTTCAACTCAAAGAATATCTACAAGCTGTACAACCTCAACAGCCCGCTCGTCAAACTCCATGGTAAGCACAAACGTTCTGTTTTGCCTGTTGTTATTGGTTGTTTAAGAAATAATTTTCGATTAATCGCTGTTTATCGGCCACTAAACATCTGTTTGGAGTTTTGATGCGTATGAATGAATACCCACGTACCAGAACGACAAAGAGTTGTTTATTGGCCGATAAACAACGATAACGCGAAAATTAGTTCGATTCTAACACGATTTAACAAATAGTTTTGCAATTGTAATGAGAACTACATTTTCACTATGCTCCGCTCATTATCGGGACTACTTTTTGTTCGATGGAAAAAAATATCGAAATAGCGAGTATCATGTTAGAATTATATGTATACCGTACATATCAAGCGAAACCAATATTTTATCCATGTTTCAAAATGTTCGTCTCGCATCAAAATGTTACTTTGCGTATCAAAAGTTTTACGTGGTTGATGCTAAACAATGTGTTCTACAATGTGTAAAATTGTAAATCAAAACGCAAAATTACCAACATTAAAGATCCCGGGTGTTTTACGGTTCAGTTATATAGGCTAAACACATAGAAACCCTTAATTGAATCCATAATATATACAGACTACATCACTCGGTCCGTTTTCCGCCGCGAGCTATAACTTCAAATCAGAGAAATCTTAGAGAAACCCATCGGAAGTACTAACTCGCCAGGCTGGCTAATTTGTAGCACCGCGTGATCTATCACGTGATTGAAGCATCCTGCAAATAATATACAAACACAGTGTAGCAAATGACTTTTACTTTCGGTTTACTTTCTTGAAGCAATATAAAAAGACAAGAGGATAATAAACAGGGATTCCAATTCTGACATACCCTCCGATTATGCGACCAAATCAACCAAAATTTGAATGGTATAATTCAAGAGAGCGAAAATAAAACGATAACTTACACATTCAGTAACACCGTCTGTCATTGTCGGTTATGTTTGTTGTGTATTGTCTTGGCGCTTGATCGTAGATCATGGTCACATGGACATGCGTCAGCGAGATCTATTTTTAGGAGTTTTACTTTCACTTAGGTCGTTCTAAATGCCTAAATTCGCTAATATACAGTTTTTAACTGTTTAAAATGTTAGGCTGTGTGTTTGATACTTTTAAAAGAAGATATTAGCCCGTTTTTATGACATGCTGGGAGTTTAATATTTACAACAAAAGTACTACCAATACTCCCAATCAAAACCTATTTACTTGTATGAATTTTAGGGGTGTCACGATATTAGAAATCCATATTGCGATATATTGTGATATTTTTAAATTTATCACGATATTTATTGCGATATATTGCGACCTGTGCATTATGTATTTAATAAGCTTAAGACTGATAAAATCATGATGAACAGCGCAATATTTTATAGGATTTTTTTTCAACGATGTTGATGACAGGCGCAACAATAGCAACATAACCTCTCCTCTGGCTCGCCGCCATCATTGTCATAACAGCAGATAGAAAAGCAAAGCAATTATTAGCAACACTCTCAAACTGACTGTCATGGCTACTCAATGTATTTATTATATTACATACAAAGTCATGTTTTACATGTACAGGTACTCCAGTCATGGTGTATATTTATTGGTTGGCTTTGTGATTAACTATGTATCTATTTCCCACTTTATTTTAACTGGAAACAATGTATCAAGTTTAATGTATTATTAAGCATAAACATTTAAAGAGAAACATGTATACCAAACATAAATGGAATATTATTGGTCGCCAGTACAGTCTATAATGGCCGGCTTTTGACCTTCACCCCTACAAAACTATCAACTTTGCAAAATGATACTGGCTTTCAATTGCTTATCACTGACAATAGGCGTGTTTTTATGCAGTCGAAAGTTTTGTAACCAATGTAATAATAACAGGACAAAAACACAAAACTGTAAAAAAAACAAAAAACTTAAATAATGCAATATATCGGTATACACATTCATATTGCGATATTTTATTGCAGAATCAAATATTGCAATAAACCAATATACTGGTATATTGTGACACCCCTAATGAATTTACAGGCGTGATGATGACCCTGGCCTGGATGGTGTGCTGCTCCATCGGTATCGTGATAGCCAGGTACCAGAAAGACCTGCTGCCTGGTAAAAAACTGTTCAGCACCAAGTACTGGTTTCAGGTCAGTATCTGCTAATATCAAACCTCCAACAAATTTCAAGCACTTCCATTGGCTAAAAGAGATCACGTGACTGCCCCGGATTTTTTCATACGGGGCATCTACAGATAATATTAGGTCATTAAAAAAAAGCGTCTCGCCCAATTGCTATATGAATAGCAATTCACCCAGTATCTTATAATGACAAGAAACTGTTCAATACCAAGTACTGGTCTGTATAGTGAATGTGCGTATTGCATACATGAGTTTAGCCCATATGTCATTAGCTACTATATTTGCATCCGTGGTTTTACGATGGTGTGGGTATAAAGAAAACCTTGGGAAAACCGTGTTTAAAAGAAAAATCCCGGGGAAAACCGTGTTTTAAAGGAAAACCCCGGGGAAAATCGTGCTTTAAAGGAAAAACCCGGGGAAAACCGTGTTTTAAAGGAAAAACCCGGGGAAAATCGTGTTTTAAAGGATTTGGCCGATCTCCCATATTGACTGTAGCGGAAAAATACAGTTGCCTGCATTATTGTTGAGCGCATGACGATGATGATGACAAAGATGATGATGTTAATGATGATGATGATGATGATATTTTATTGTTTTGTAGCTTCATCGCAGCTCAATGATTTGTCTGATGATCTTCGGAACGATTGGATTCATCCCTATTTTCGTCGAACTGAAAGGATTTAGTCAGGTCAGTTGTTTTTTCTTTTTGTGTCCGTATTGTGAGATTAGAAGTTGTTGTTTTTGTCGTTATTGTTGTTGTTATTGTTGATTTTGTTTCTACAAATATACTTTAATTAACCCAATAAGTAACAAACCGATTAAAGCGATGTTACAGTTTTTATCACAAATGTACATTTTAGCGTAAAATACAAACTTTTCGTAACATTTTGCGATTTCCAGATGACTCCTCCGCCGTCAAAGAAACCCACAGCGGCACACCCGTTGCTAGGAATCATCGTCACGGTCATTATGTTCCTGAACGTAAGTCTTTACCGCAGAGTGACTTCCCTTGATTATTTTCCCACCAAATGCCGTAACATTGTGATGCACTAGTCTATCCGGTTACAAATGGCGGTATTTATCGGACGCACATAAATCAACATGCACATATTGTCAGAATAATTAAATTCCTTTATGATTAATTAAAGGGACTTGTTCACAGATTTGACGTTTTTTTTGAAAAACGTAATTTACTTTCTTGACTGAAAAAAACTAAAACATCTGGACTAACAAAATAATAAATATTAAATAAGGAAAAACAGTAAATTAAAAAAAAAATTGTCTTCGTCGGGGCTTTTAGCTACGACCGACGGGATCAAAAAACTGTCGCGCTAACCACTCGAACATTCTGACTTACAATAATGTTAGTAAATATTTTACGCTATGAAAGTGATACACGTAATTTGGCAAAATGCCGATGAAAAGCTTTACAAACGCTTTATAATTTTATCCATTTCAATTAATAATTTTTCATAAACGACACTATATTTTCAATATGTTTTCTTTCTCAGAAGTGTTATTTAGCTTGTTTATATATAATGTAATTTTCTTTTTGGGATCTATGACACAAATTTTGAAAATGTCGATTTGTCATTCTGTGAACATTTCCCTTTAATAGGAATTAAATTTGATCCTGATTAGCCTGATTTCGGAACACCGTTTCGCCTTAAAATAAAATAAGTTAGTACGGGAGTTTTTTGTTGTTAAATGGTTGGTCTGACATATTCGTTCTGTTGCAAAATTATTTAATAAGTACTTATTTCTTTTTTTATTTTTGTCTAGCCAAACATGTCCCTGTTTTGCCCTAATCACGACCATAAGCTCAGCCCACTGTTCAACTGGGCCCACTTAAGTGTCGGTGTCGTGGAACATATCCGCTTGTTTTTGCTTCAAAATTATCAAATAAGTTCTAAGTTCTTTTTTGTTCCTTCCAGCCCATCATGTCCCTGTTCCGCCCTAATCCCGACCATAAGCGCCGCCCACTTTTCAACTGGGCCCATTTGGGTGTCGGTGTCGTGGGACATATCCTCGCAGGTAAGTTTGATTGTGGTCACATTGGAAAGACATACGCGGCAACTAAATCAGACTAAAATGAATTAAGCTTCAATCTAGAAATAAAGCGGAAACCTCTTCAAACCGAACGTCCTCAAGACCATGAAAACAATCCGGTTTAGAGGGGATTCCGGTTCAGAGGGGAATTACCTTATCCAAGATACTGATGAGTCATTATACAGTCTAATACTTATGCCATATATATACGGCTTTTTGTATGCATGGTAATACAGGGCAAAATGTAACTTACCAATCCATTGCATGGTAATACACGGCAATATTATTTTGATGTAGCCAAACTATCGATCGCAGGTTCGATACCCATTTTTTACATTTACCTACTCGAACTGTCTGTGCTTCAGTCAGTTCAGTTGCAAGACAACATGTACACACAACAATCAAAGATTGTTTTTATACCAATCTTGAGCACCTTACTGACTGAGAGTGGATTTTTGTCCCATTAGGCTACTAGTAACTATTACTGTAACGGATTCGGAATAATCAGCCGATATTCCAGTCATGCAGCATTTATATAATTACTGAGAGTGGATTTTTGTCCCATTAGGCTACTAGTAACTATTACTGTAACGGATTCGGAATAATCAGCAGATATTCCAGTCATGCAGCATTCATATAATTACTGAGAGTGGATTTTTGTCCCATTAGGCTACTAGTAACTATTACTGTAACGGATTCGGAATAATCAGCAGATATTCCAGTCATGCAGCATTTATATAATTACTGAGAGTGGATTTTTGTCCCATTAGACTACTAGTAACTATTACTGTAACGGATTCGGAATAATCAGCCGATATTCCAGTCATGCAGCATTTATATAATTCCTGAGAGTGGATTTTTGTCCCATTAGACTACTAGTAACTATTACTGTAACGGATTCGGAATAATCAGCCGATATTCCAGTCATGCAGCGTTTATATAATTACTGAGAGTGGATTTTTGTCCCATTAGACTACTAGTAACTATTACTGTAACGGATTCGGAATAATCAGCAGATATTCCAGTCATGCAGCATTTATATAATTACTGAGAGTGGATTTTTGTCCCATTAGACTACTAGTAACTATTACTGTAACGGATTCGGAATAATCAGCAGATATTCCAGTCATGCAGCATTTATATAATTACTGAGAGTGGATTTTTGTCCCATTAGATTACTAGTAACTATTACTGTAACGGATTCGGAATAATCAGCAGATATTCCAGTCATGCAGCATTTATATAATTACTGAGAGTGGATTTTTGTCCCATTAGACTACTAGTAACTATTACTGTAACGGATTCGGAATAATCAGCAGATATTCCAGTCATGCAGCATTTATATTTCTCTCCATAGAACACTGTTTGCTAATTCTCTACAATCAAATAATAAAAAATAATATATTACAACTATATAAATAATAACATAATATATATTACAAAATCATACACACATACAACAGCGCATATACACATACATACAAAGAGTACACATTGAATCAATAATCATGCAATTACATATATTTCTCGTTCAACTACTTGTAACCGTTACTTTTACACATTGATAATGTTTTCTGGTGCTGCCGCAGTCGTTGCAACCTTGATGGGTCTCGCCATCGAGAGAGCGGGGCTACCCACTTCCGGTCTGGTGGTCGGTCTCCTCTGGTTAGCCGCCATCATCGTCATGGGCGTCATCATGGAAATTCTCAAGTGGAAGGCGTCCTCTGACAAAGTGTTCGTTTGTCATCACTACGCATGCGCGGTCTTGACCACGTGATCTCTAACCCAAAAGTAGTTCTTTATATAGACTAAACTACATATTTATATATAAAACATGATCAACCATCAATTTCTTTGTTAGTCATGCTTTTTCTAAGCATGAAATTTGAAATAAAAACACTTTAAGACATACTTTTCAATTTCGCGAATACACAGGTTTGGAGTTCTGATGTGCAGGAATAAAAGAACGAATGTTTTATGTGCACAAAAGTCATGTTAGAATAAAGAGTTCACGTTGTGTGTATAAGCGTAAAAAAATATGTTTGTTTCAGGTAACCCGACCTACCCTAAAAAAATGCCCTACCCTAGAACATTTTATTGGGTTTTTCAGATTGATTTTTATTTTATTTACCTTTTTCAATAATTAAATGTGTTTTGGTTAAATAAGTGTTTTGGTTTGATAGTATCCACTTATAAACAATGTTTAAGGATATTACTGATATGTTTTGAATATTTATTCAGTTTTAGAATCTTCAAGTTGACCATTTACCAAACAAACAAACAAACAAAACAAAAAAAGATCCCGACCTACCTACCCTAATTTTTGGGGGCATGTTACCTGAAACAAACATATTTGTTTTTTTTACGCCTTATTGTATTTGATATAAGCGCGTCGTGGGAAAATTTGACTTAATGCATGTGCGTAAAGTGTCGTTCCGGATTAGACTGTGCATTCTGCACAGGCTAATCCGGGATGACACTTTCAGCCTACAGTGGATTTATGTTTAGAAGAGACTTTCTTGAAACAGAAAATAGCATAAAAGCGGAAGGTGCCGTCCTGGATTAGCCTGTGCGGACTGCACAGGCTGATCCGGGACGACACTTTACGCACATGCTTTAGAGCAGGTTTTCACACGACATGCCTCAGATATAAATGTGAAATCAGTAGTGCAAACTCTTGATTGCACCCTTTGTGATTTCAGAGCCGCAGTCTGTAGATAGTAACGGAGAGGCCAACGGCATTGCGCTGGAAGAGAAGACAGAATCCAAGGTATTTTAAGCATGCATTATGCATTTAATAGAAATCGCCACATTAGGAGTACAAGAGCCTATCTAACATATGTTTAAGAAGCAGATAGGCCCTTGTAATACTAAGGTGGAGATATTTTCAATTTAAACATACTCGTTAAAACATGTCTTGCCGAAAATCAATAATTCGAAAGATCTATCCATTTAACATATTTCATGCTAAAACTTTTTTTAATGTGACCATGTTTCCGATTTTTAGGTTTTTTGGCTTAGACAAAGGCCAACCCTTTTTATTTTTTTAAATTACCAAATAAAAATATCGTACTGTTTTAATGTGACCAAATATCCGAATTTTAAATTATTGTATGTCTATCTATATTGACCAAATGTCAGATCGTCGGTTTGTTTTAAACTGGTCATATTGCCAGACTTTACGGTTGTTTTAAGATGACCAAGTGTCAGATTTTTGCGTTGTTTAAAGGTGACCATAGGTCAGATTTATGTGCAATTTTAAGGTGACCATATGTCAGATTTGTGTGCACTTTTAAGGTGACCAAATGTCAGATTTGTGTGCAATTTTAAGGTGACCAAATGTCAGATTTGTGTGCAATTTTAAGGTGACCAAATGTCAGATTTTTATGTAGTTTCAGGTGACAAAATGTCAGATTTTTGTGTAGTTTTAAGGTGACAAAATGTCAGATTTTTTCATTATTTTCTAATTTTTAATTATTATTAAATGGCTGACATTACGTTGTTTTAAAGTAACCAAATGTCAGATTTTTGCGTTGTTTTAAGGTGACGCAATGTCAGATTTTTAGGACTTTACTTTAAAGTTTTTTACTTTAATTCGACGCGAGATTGATTCAACATGGTAAAATGTTTGATGTTTTGCATAGTTAATAGCGACTAAATGCGTTTATGTTTGGTTTTGTTTGTTTGTTTGTTTGGATTTATCGCCTATTTTTAACAGTATTTCATATTACGGCGGTCAGTTAACCTACTCACACTTTTCCGGGGCAAGCTTAGCCGATTTAAGCGGTTTACCAGTACCAAGTGCACATACCTATCCCAGTAACTGACAACTGCTCTACTTGAATCAAAAGTAGGGGGAGAAAGGTCGTGGAAATTATTTCATGTCCATCCCCACACAAGTTGTGTGGCCGGGATGGGGTTCGAACTCACGATCCCCGGATTGACAGTCCAGCGCTCTACTAATTGAGCTAGCCGGGATTGCTGTCAGATGTTTACCAAATGTCAGAATTTTGAAGTTGGCAAAATGCCAGGCCTTCTTTTTTTTCGGTGACCAAAGATCAGAGTTTTAAATTATTATCGGGTGATAAGGGCATACTTTTAGATTGCTTTAAGGTGACAATTTTTCAGAGCAATATATTATTTTGGATGTTAAAATGATGAAATTTGCAATCGCTCTAGTGTGACAGATAGGTATTCTTTCGACTTTTTAGGCGACCAGAGTATGCCATATCGGTTGTTATAATGCGACCATTGGGTGGCGTATCATGGTTGCTGAAATGTGGATTTGGGGGTACTGGAAATCAACATAAATAAACATTAATCCATCGAAATCTACATGCATCTGAAAATACATGCATGAATCCATCAATATGTTTTGTTTTCAGCTTCCGTCGTCCCTGAACGGCAACATGTTGGCAGTGTTCATCGGGCTCATGGTCGCCTTCTGGTTCGCCATATTGGTCATCATCGCCTCCAACTAACAGCAAAGCCGTCCAGGGCCAGTGTCTGAAATAAATTAGTGTTTGTTCGCCTCTCACGTCCTTCCCCAAACAACCGCGCCTTGAGCCGAAATTATTGTTTGTTCGCCCAATTTCCCAAAAAGACCGCCGTCAAAGGCTTGAGCCTGGGGTCGTATTCCAGAAACATCTTAAGTGAAATCTTATCCTTTGCGTTAAAATCGTCATTTTCCTTAAGCATTTTATTTCATGTATACATGAAATTCTGCTAAATGTCCACTAATTATCAACTTAGTATTAACTTCTAGTTGATTAACTGTAATTGGAATCATTCATTTATATATTATGTAGTTTTAAAAATATTACCTACCAAAAATTGGAACTTAAGTCAAAATATTTTAAGATACACTTAAGGCGTTTCTGGAATATGGCCCCTGGAGTAATTTATATTTTTTTTCATTTCCCTCAACCGAACAAATAACTTTGACTAGTCGTCTCGCCACATGGAATCATATAATGCAAGTTAAAACATACGAATTTTACCAAAGCAGTAAATAGTTTGAATCGTTAAACACTTAGACAAAAGGAATACCAGAAAACGTGTGATGGTTATGGTGTACGACAATTTTAAAAAGTCCCATAAAAAGACTGTTGTATTTCAATGGTGTTTAGTAGAGGAAACACACACTATTTTAATGTATACATTACGTTTTGCGGTGTCCTTGTTATATGAGGCGCGTCGTGGGAAAACCAAGCTTAATGCATGTGCGTGAAGTGTCGTCCTGGATTAGCCTGTGCAGTCCGCACAGGCTAATCCAGGACGACACTTTCCGCTTTTATGGTATTTTCCGTTTCAATGAAGTCTCTTATAAACATAAATCCACTGTAGGCGGAAAGTTTTCGCGGATTGCACAGGCTAATCTGGGAAGACACTTGACGCAGATGCATTAAGCCCGGGTTTCCCACGACACACCTAATTATAGGTTTGCTTAAATCTTAATGCACGCATCACGGTAGACAAAATGTAATAATTAGGTCTTTTTGTGTCGCCTGACTAGGCGACATATAGGTGTTACTTTTGTCGGCGGCGGCGTCGGCGGTGTCGGCGGCCGCCCCTTTCACTTGTCCGGAGCATAACTCTCAGACTATTTAAGCTATCAACATGAAACTTCATAGGTAGATAGATCTCATTAAAGAAAAGTGCAGTGCACAAGAGTCGTTACTCTGCACCTCTTACTTTTGGAGTTATTACCCTTTGTTTATTTTCATACTTAATTTTTGTCCGGAGCATAACTCAAAGACTATGAAAGCTATCAACTTGAAACTTCATAGGTAGATAGATCTCATTGAGGAGAAGTGCAGTGCACAAGGACCGGTACTCTGCATCACATACTTTTGGAGTGATTGCCCTTTGTTTATTTTCATACTTAATTTTTGTCCGGAGCATAACTCTAAGACTATGAAAGCTATCAACTTGAAACTTCATAGGTAGATATATCTCATTGAGGAGAAGTGCAGTGCACAAAAACCGTTACTCAGTACCTCATACTTTCGGAGTTATTGCCCTTTGTAAATTTTCATATTTAAGTTTGTGTCGCATTTTTGGTTTTAATTAGTCCTTTCTTTACAATTAGCCAGAGTGCGATGCTTTTGAAGATTTCAATTAATCTGTTTAAAAAAAAAAGATGATTAACCTTAAGTGCTTCTTCATTTGGATTCATGTAAGCTATCCGCCGTCAGGCGACACATCCGACTCGCGGAGTTCTAGTTTAAAAGTTGTTTTGATTATTTGCTATCTATCAGCGAGTGGCTTCCCTTGTTTTTATTCGCCGAATTATATTTGTTGATAGTAAAATAGTTTTGATGTTTAGGGTTTTCTTAGTGCTATTTATTTTTAAGTGAAGTTAACCAGCAACAAATGACTGGTTAAGCGGAACCGCAAATGACTGGTTAAGCAGAAGGCTCATTTATACCCGAACATTCCCCGACTAACCAAAACCAAATAAGCATCAATGAGCAATGGAATATATTGAAGGTCATAATGTGTGTAAAAATGTATTATTCAAGTGTTCCTGTAGAGATACGATGGTTTGTAATAGTATTATCAATTTAAGTGTGCATAATATTATATGAGATTGTTTTCTGTTTTTCATTCTATGCTTTGCTAATTATAACGTATTGAAAATGTCGATATATATAATAATTTATACATAAATGACCACATATGAAATTATTCAATGAATGTATGATAAACAGGTAATTGTGTAAGTATTTGTCACATATCGAGGATTTAGAACCAGAAGGTACTAACTACCATTGAAATCAATAGCAGTTAGAGCTTTTTCGTTTTCAACCATTTATTTGTGTATGTTTTCACGGAAACACTAGATTTATTTAAAACCAAACTTCTTACAGTGATCTCCCCTCCTTGGGACTACAGCAGCGCAGTAGGGGAGACCACAGCGAGGAGTTTGAATTAAAGGTGCTGATTTGATTTGAATTTCAGTATCAGTACTGCTGATTTAGACAAATTCGCGTGTGATAAATGTCTCGTCCTCGCGAGTAATTTAATGGTGTATTAGTATTACAAGAAACTAACCGATTGCAAATCTCGTGTTTTCATTATCGTTGGCTTCAGTAAGAAAATTTAAACATTGTCTCATAGAAGTTAACTATATTCATTGTTTTATTTACACACATTTTAATCATATAAACAAGTGTGCTATTTTAGTATGTGTAAGTTGATTGTTTTGATACATTGTTATTGCTTATTTATGGCAGTTCGAGGGTTGAGCGTGAAACTGTTGTATCAGCTGAACATCTCTATACCCGATACAATAGTTCCCCGCTCAACCCTTACTCCGTTTATATGTCGCTGTATTAAATTTGCATAATCTGAATATTGTTTTGCTCTTACCGTGACTGAATTATTTTATTTCGCGGAGTATAAATTTCGTGCGGTCTTAAGTTCGCGCACCCTTTTCATTTTTATCGATATATATATCGATATATATTTTTTTGTTAAGGCCATACAAATTTGATCTTATGTTTAGCGTATCCATGATTTTTAGAAACCTACCAACCAGAAAGGAAAAAAACAAACAATGAATCGATAAAAACAACTTTCTTTTTCACAACTTATTCGTCGTATTGGTACATCGTATTGGTACATCGTATTGGTACGAGCCAAACCAAATGTTTACCTGCAAAAATGTTGTATATCATCTTCATATTGGGAACCTACTTTAACGCAGTAAGTATTTTAACTGCGTAAATTGACTAGTTGCATACTATTTTTACAAACATTGGTAAAAACACCCTAAAGTCATTTTTTCAATTTGTATATGCTTGATTTTTCACATTGTCATTTTTTTGCGTTCAGGCATCATGTTGGTATTTCCTAATCATGCAAATAGAAAATGTACGCGGTGTATTAAATTCGCGCTATTTTCGTGTCGCGAAATACGTGAAAATTAGACCACCGCAAAATAAATTGATTTTACAGTATTTAAATTTACTGTTAACTGTATATCATCTCAAAACTCGCTTGAAGTCCCTGTTTGCTAAATAGCATATTACGATGTGCTCATATGAAAATGCTTCAAACTTACGGATATTGACTTTTATCGCTCCAACAACTACCATATATTCGTTTCTAATGGACCTGCTGTTAGTGGCAGATGAATGAAACAATATATACACACTATATATAGCTTGTTGCGTGGGAAGTAATAGTTGTAATATCATTTGACCGAATTATGTTAGTTATTCAACGAGCCCGCAGGGCGAGATTAAATAATTAACATATTGAGGTCAAAGGGTGCTACACCTGTTATGTACCCCATATTTACCAATCACATCGCAACTTTCTACAATGCCGATCCCAATGGGCAGTTCCTAGACGTCACGTGATGTCTGACATGCTTGACATCTGTGACGTTTCCAAATTTTTTCAAAACGTTCTTTGGATGACAATCTCACTGAAATCATCTCCAGCCTGACGCCCGATTGCAGTTGCTTATCCGCCAACAAAACTAGGTTAGATACCAGTAATTCCAATTCCCATTCGGTCCCTATGGCGAACTTTCCAAGCATTTGTCTAGCCTTTCCTTTCTTTCAGATTGCGCAAGCATGGTATCAATTTAAGTCCTTCCTCTTCAAAAAACTGAAATAACAAGATTTGACATGTTACTTCTAAGAAAATGCATCTCGCCTAAATGCAGACACCGGTAGAAGACAGGGCTTCAGCAGTCATATTTCGACAAAAGCCCCATACCACAGTAAACACACCCCAAAAGTTCACCTTTCAATTTAGTCTCCAAAATGTGCCAGACGCACATGGGTTATAAGAAATAATCACAAAAGGCATGTCTGAGATTGCTTAATGGATTTTATACCAGAAGAGAAAAGGAACTCTTTAGTAATAGGCACTACTTTCGAATGGATTACGAAGGGATACACAATGATTTACTGGTATCAAACCATTAGATGGTTTTGCTTGAGAGGTCACGTTCAGATGGCATTTTTCACTAGCTAAGTAAATTGTCGCCATCAGATTGAGATGATAATAATTTATTAGTTTTGGAAAGTATTAAAAAATCACTCGTGAATTTCGATTTTCTAACCTCTTACAGTGAAAATGTACGATTTTACAACAGACACAGTTAAATAAATATCAATACCCAATACAATTTATTATTTCATATATTTCGAATTAATTTGGAAGAAAACTTAAAGGGACTATGTCAACGAAAAATTGGTTTACCATTGCACTATAAATGATATTGGTTTACCATTGCACTATAAATGATATTGGTTTACCATTGCACTATAAATGATAAATGAAATAAACTATGGTTATACAAAATTATCACAATTCTGACGTCAAAATGTAAACATGGAAAGGGTCAAACAAACATAACCCATATTATAAATTGATTTGTATTTCAGAATGCGAAAAGTGTTCAACAATTCAAAATATTTCCCATGATATACGCCTAATTTCAACAGTTATTATATGCTCGTTTTAGTATATTATTTTCAGATTTCAACAAATTGCTCCCATTGAGGCCCTTTTCGTTGACATAGTCCCTTTAAGAAGAATCATTAAATCATTGAAAAATAACATTTTCATACTTTTACGTCTCAAAAGCTAACACATGTATATAGGCTGACTCGACAGTTGCTTAAGAGTACTCAACATTAATAAACGATTTAAGATCGAGAAATGTGTTTGTGTATTAACTCGATAATTTTAGATAAACAGTGCGCATGACCATGTTCTAGATTAATGGTTTGTCCCGAAAATGTATTAGTGCATTTATTCGATAATTTAGTGATTCCCACGTAATTTTATGTTGTTGTCTTTATTTCTATATAATTTTAATTTATTTTGTCTTTCATCTGCTTATTATGAAAATATTTGATAAGAACATTCAAATACACAATTTTTCTTGCTGAGGTCAGTTAAAACTTCAAGGTAACATTAATTAGGTTAAGAATAATATTTGTCCTTATGTCCTGTGCAAAATGCAACGTTTTTCTAACAACTGAAAAGACGATAAATGATCTTGTGTAAGAAATAATGTAATTGCTTGACATAGGATGTCCCTTGTTTTGGCTCGAAATTTTATATGGATCTAATATGTAATACGATGGGGTTTATAAAAAGAGTGAGCGTAAAGATTGAATTTTAATAAGATTGACTTCGATAAAAATCAGTGTTAGCAGCTGGGAATATGCTTAGAATAAGTTTTAAAGGTTGTGTAATTATTCAATATATTTAAAGTTTTACATATGTTTGTTTAATTTTTTATTTCTGCTACCTATGTTAAGTTGTCATTATTTAGCTTGCGTTGTTAGTTTATATAATACTATGTATTACTGTTATACATACACGTGTACATCTACGATGTTTCTTTTGTAGCTCTGCAACATTAACCTGACACTGTTGAACTCTATTAGCACAAATTACGAGCTTGCCTATAATTTTACTCGTTCGTGTTCTTGCACGTGTTACACGAGTTTAGTTATACCAAAACAGTATTTTAGTGGGATACACTGCCATCGATTTAACTCGGTTCCAGTACGGAAATTTAATCGTAACTGTATTTTAGTATATTCATGCATAAAGGTCAGTGTTAGGCTAATGTTGCCGAGCTTATGCTATCTCGCTATCAATGTACACACATTTTGGCAGCATGCATAATCTGTCATATGGTATATTTTACAGAGTAATTTGATACATTTTAATAGATATTTTCTATTTTGTATAAAATAAAGCAGCTAGTATATAGTCATGCTTTCATTTTTCTCCTTTTTGTTTTTTAATGTTTAAAGATTATACTGACAATACTTTTATAACTGCGCCGTTTTGTGTGTTCTACTTGTTTCAAGCTCACCTGTGTAACTATCATGGCCCATGTATGGGTTTGCTTGTTGGATACTCATATGGACTTCTTGTTGGGGACCTATATGAGCTTTCTTGCCAGACCCATATGGGCTTGCTTGTTGGGGACCCATATTGGCTTTCTTGCGAGACCCATATGGGCTTGCTTGATGGGAGCCCGTATGGGTGTTCTTGCGAGCCCCATACTGGCTTGGTTGTTTCAGAACAAAATCTCACTACAATAATAAAACAGTAGATGCAACGTCCCAACATCTTGTTGTTCCGTTAAGGCCATCGCGATTTCGCGCTGTCGTCCTCAGGGCGAAATCGCGATAAGACGATGTTTTGACGCGAAAACACGATGGAAGATCCAGGTCGAAAACTCGAAGAGACGATACAAGACTGCCAAAACACGATGCAAAACAATATCGCGATTCCGCGCTGTTAGTATCTTGTTTTCGCGTTTTCGTTATACTGACCACGAAGGCGAAAACGCGAAAACAAGATATTAATAGCACAAAACACGATATTGTTTAATCATGTTTACGCGTCTCAACATTTTCTAATCGTGATTTCGTTCCTAGTGGAACACCGTACAAAACTATTGAGGAAATTTCCGTTACAAGTTTGGAATACTGATGGCCAATGATCTGTTAACAGGAGTATAGTATGATAAAGACTGTAAGTATTGTGTGCCGATCGAAATTATAAAGGAACAACCAATCAATTTGTACATTTCGCAGATCTAACATTATCTATGTAGAAAGTTCAGTTTACGTCCTTATTTTCAAAATTACAAATTATACGCCGAATATCTGTATTCAAGACATGCCTTGTTACACATACGGGACGGTAAAAAGGCGAAATATAGGCGCCAAAAAATGTAGATACAAAGCCTTTGAGTAGATAGAGGTAAATAGACTTTAATAAACTCTTGTGTTTTGTGCTTGCAACAGCGTATATTGAGTTAATGGACACTAAAGTAAGTGAATAGTGTTTCGGATAACTCCTTCCACTGATATTTCGGATGACAATAACCTATGTCGTTATATGAAAGTTTACCAAATAGTATTTTAGTTTTCAGATGTTTATACTTACCTTACATGTTTAAATGTTAAAATATCGTTAATTATGACTTAATTGTCACAATTTATTAACGCTTTGAACATGACATAATATATTATGAAAAAAAAAAAAATTACATTGACATAAAACTTTTATACTAAAACTATTATTTTCGTTATGTTTGTTTTTGAGATGGACCATGAACGAGATCACCTGCATGGTTTCCAACACATAACGGAACAGAACAGATCAGAAACTGACCGTTCATATGCTGCTAATATTACCTGCCTCTATCACTCCATTAATTAGACACGGGAATTAGACACGCCGAATGATTCCGGGTCATAGACTTTGTTGGGGATTTAGATCGCGGTAATATTGGCCCCCCGGGCCATTTGATACAACAATTAAGCACCCCTATTGAGGGGATTTATACAAATATGCTTGGCTATAGGTGGGGAATTAGATCCGCAAAAATACAATTAGTCAAATTTCCCTGGGATTGCCCGCCGCTCTCCCCCTGGGGGAAAATATTGATAGGTGAATTACCGGTAATAAAAACTGTATTTACAAAAACTGAAAATAGTAAATGGTCTATAATACTGCTTTTCAGCACTTAACATATTGTAGAGACATTATAGTACAGTGTTTGTTGTTGTACAGTATAATAATACTTGTTACCTTCACTTGATTGATTTGAATACAGTTGATTCATATGTATGTATATACAGAATTACAAGCATTGTACATTTAGAAAATAGTTTTGTCAAGTGTGAAGTTATGGGTCATTATTCAATAAAACAATCTTAACAAGGCTTTGATAGTCCCCTATCGGTGAAAACCCCTACTAATTAAACATTGTGCAATACCGTCAAATCGCCCTTTATCTGTAGATATACAAAGTTTCATATTCAAATCCCATTTGTCACTGCAGAATTAAGTTGTTGTTTCAGCTCACCTGAGCACGAAGTGCTCGGTGGGCTATTGGTATAGGGGACCTCCCCGGCGTCGTCTGTCGTCCGTCGTCAAGGTGCCGTCAACAATTTGGACCGTTATCGCGATAAAGACTACATTTTTAATTCAATCTTGACCTAACTTGCACAGTTTGTGTAAGACAATAAAATCTCGGATTGGATTGTTATTGGGTCAGATCACACCAGTAACACCAGGGTTATTGCCCCTTTTTCATGCAAAAAAGTGCAAAAGTGCCCTTTTCCAACGTTTAGATTTTATTTTCCATCCAATCTTAACCAACCTTTCATAGTTTGTGTATGACCATCAGATCTCATCAGACGTCAAAAATGGACCAGATAGTTCAAACACCTTTGTTTATTTAAAAAATACACAAAAATGAACATTATTCAGGATAGAGACCCTTTGTTTATTAAAAAAAATACACAAAAATGAACATTATTCAGGATAGAGACATTTTTCATCCAATCTTCACCTATGTTGCACAGTTTCTCTATTACCATGAGATTACAGTTGAAGTCGAATAAAAGCAAGATAGGACTAGAAACACTAGAGTTATTGCCCTTTGTGAAAAAATATGCAAAAATGGACATTATACAGGACAGAGACTTCATTTTTCATCTAATCTTTACCAATCTTGCACAGTTTGTCTGTGACCATAAGATTAAAGGTGAAGTCGAAAATAAGCAAGATTGGACCAGAAACACCACAGTTATTGCCATTTGTTTGTGAAAAAAATATGCCAAAATGGACATTATTCAGGATAGAGACCTCATTTTTCATCCAATCTTCACCAATCGTGTACAGTTTGTCTATGAACGTAAGACAACGACGACGAGTGGGGTTATTTACCCTCGGGACTTCGGTTAAAAATCATTGCCCGAGCACACTGCTTAACATTTAAAACTCTGCTGAAGTAAAACTATAATACATCCCTTCTTTTAAAGGGTGTGACACATAAAATCTTTGCAGTGTGGGTACGGTGCTTTATATAAAAATCTAAGCGCAAAAATATACCAGAAGTACATAAAAATACTATTTTTAAATAAATCTTTGTAAATAGTAAAGCGAAACAGTAATATATGCTTTAGAAATATATTTTCTAATATACATGTAAAAAACACGTGTATAAACTTTAAAATTGAATATACAGCCTTTAAGAGGAATGCGATAGCTCAAAACGGATAGTAATTGAACAAATCAAAATTCTCGTTACTAATCCGTCTGACCAATCAGCGTGAGGCTTATATAATGACGTTTGGGTTGGACGAGTATGCACTATTATGAACAACTGCAAAGAAATATTGAAAATAATAGATCTGCTAGATGAAAATATGCAGATTTTAATATGAAAATGTTTATAAAATTTGGGAGAATTAATTTCTCTATGAATGTAACATAATTATGTATGCTTTAATAAAGTATGAAGAAACTTTGATGTGTATGATGGTCTAACCAGTTTTCGTGGTACTTACTGTGCAATCGTTTTGTTTATCAACCAAACAAACCAAACAGTTGAAACAAGCAACTAAAATTAAATATTTAAACATATTTCTACAAAATTTGCTTACTTTCTTCATATAATGACGGCTATTAATCCGTGTAGCGCCTTTTTTTAAATGTCACTGTCGGCCATTTTGAATTTTGCGTCACCACCAAGTTTTCGGGGGTCCTCTCAAAATAGTCATTGTCGCAAAATGTAAACATTGTCAGCTGTTTATTAACAGTCTAAACACAGGTTAAGAAGTCCTCATCAGATTTCAACCGGATTTCAGTTAAGTTGGATAACATTTTTGTTATTTATTCTAAAACAGTTTGTTTATGGCTAATTGCCATTTGTTACATCATATAATGTATGTACTGGGGTATATCAATATCTTATAAAATTAATAAAACATAGATTGATTTGTTGCACCATATTTATAGGTATTGTTGCACCATATTTATAGGTAATTCAATTGTCAACTGCCATAATTGGCATTTGTTTTATTCAAAAGTACGTTTGAACAAAACTTTAACAGTAGCAGTCAATCTTCATATCACTCATGGTAAGTCATGTACACGTCCAAACATCCTTTTTAACATTCATACAATTAACAGATTTAACTTTTAAGCAATAATTTTATTCCTCAGAATGGTGTGGGTGGCATGGGCAGACAAAAGTGTCATTTCTTCTCAACACTCTCACTGTGGTACAGTATTTCAAGTGAACCCAGTGCCCACAACCATCAAAGTCACATTGACCCCAGTTTGTAATTGATACAAACATATCTTGTTTTTTTTTCTACATACAATTTATGGCAAACACAACATTTTTTCAGATTCCCCTATTTCACTTTCAGTTTCAGTTTTAGAATCTGATCCAAGCAAAGCGTTTGTTGCTGCCAGTCCAGAAGAACCAGGTTCAGGTATTGTACTTTTTAAGGGGGGATTGAATGTTTTTTTCTTAGTTACTTCTTTGCATTTGTCATTTTTTTGTTTTGCAGCAATAAGCTTTTCTGCCAATTCTGGGTTTGTGATTTCTTTTCCAGATGTTATAATATTATTTGAGCTGCATGCTCTTGTTTTCTAAGGGGGCACAAACTTTGGTACTTTTTTCTTCAAAAATATTTTCACTGGTGTTAGGTTAGTGTTATTTTCATGTTCATGTGAGGAATCTGCTGATTGTTGTTCATTTGTAATGATATTTGGCATTAATTTTTCAGGTTTAATGACGTGTGGATTGAGTGGAACAACTCCTGCTTTTCGAAATGTACTGATGATGTTAGCTGGTGTCAATGATTTCACAAATGCTTTGCAAGCCAATTTACATATGTCATATCGAGTTATTTGCCTTCCAACATTTTGGCGCATAAAATCTTGACATGAACTTGCAATTACTGTAGTTGTGTTGGATTTGTTTGATGTAACTGCTGGCACAGATACTCCTTTAGGCCCAATGATGTTAGTTGGCTTGTGTTCAGGAGATATAACTGTCTCATCAATGATAAAAATTCAGAAAGGCTTCTCAATCAAATCATATTTGTGTAATACATTGCCCAATTCTTCATAATAATTGTTAATTACTGATTGGCTAACTGCTTTTGCTCTCATCAGTGACAAGGATCTAGGTTTGAGACTTTTCAAACTGGGATGCCGTTTTAGGAATCTGTTGAGCCACATTTCACTAAGTAGTTGCCCATTGTTTGGTAGCTTTCCGAGAAAAATTGCAGTGTCAGTAGCTAAAAGCCTAAGTTCATAGTAGCTGTAGCCATATCCAAAGAGGGCCATTTTTACAACATGTTCAGTTATTGTTTGCTCATCTTGTTCACTAAGAAGTGATGATGGGCCTGATTTTTTTACATCAAATTTTATAATCCCCTTGGCCCTGTCACGAAGTGTCCGCTCCGGAACACCATACTGTTGGGCAGCTTTATACACAGAAATATTGCCTTCCTGCCATGCCTTATATGCCAGTTGCAAGGCCTCAGGGTTGTATCTTCTGTATGATTTGTGCTTTTGTGGATGAAACTGTCTGTTTGGTACCTAAGAAAGTTGGGCTATTTTAAAATGTCGGTTCCCCCCAGGGTGGCATTGAAACAATTGTAAAAACTACATTTATTTATATACATAAAATGCAGCAATAGAGGCTGCTAGTTACAAAACAGTCACCTAGATAGGGCCACTTTAAAACAATATGTTAAGAACTTAACCTATAATACAGTTAAGAATTAAAGAAACAAGAACATTATTTATAATATTTACAAGTTAAAAATACTTTACATGGGTGAATATGATACTGTGTACCTTTAAGGTAATACAGTAATGAATTAGGTAAAAGACATATAGCCATCCTGGGAGGGATAAACGGTATATTGGAAGTGTAGGATTGGGAGGCCGGCGGGGGGTTGAGGTCTGGGCTGGGTTGGAAAGAAGGGGAGATAATTGAATGGGAAAGGGCGTAGCTATTGGAGTTTGTCCCATGGACCAGAGGGAGTGCACGGCAAGACTAAATTATTTAAAAGTAAGCAAAAAGGCAGAAAAGACATACAATCTTTAAAAGTTGAATAATTCAAGTAGGAAATGATACCAACTAGGTAAAAATGGACTATAATACGGGATTTTAACTAATCCCTGAAAAAAAAAACTTGCAAGGGATCATATCCAGATAGTAAAAATGGATATAATTATATAGATAAAATACAGTAGTAGACATTGTACCTATCACAGTATGCCAAAGATAATAATATTAAAAACTCCAATATCAATTAAGTGGTATTGGTCTTGATAAGACCGAATGCAAATAAGTGCAAGGTTCACAGATCCTTGCGCCGTGCACTCCAGTCCGACGTGGTTCTTTGAGGATGAGAGGGGAATGGGGGTGTCAGAGGGGAAGGGAGGGGGTGCAATGCAGTCAACTGTACCCAGGAAAATGGACGGCCCCGCCCTTTCTGATTATTAAAAACTGCAATAAAAAGGGGGCTTATTAAGATACTGATAAATGTTAATGGTGTACTAACGTAATACTCTCGTCTGAAAAATGTTTTTTAAAATAAGGAATACCAGGTCAATACCATTGACTTAGTTTAAAACGGGCAGGGAATTCCATAGTTTCCCAATAAAAGCTAAAACAATAGTTAGCATTGAAAACTCATAGAGAGACAATGCAATAAGAAGTATATACAGAAACTGCAATGTATCACAAAAATAATAAAAACAATTACAGGAACTGTATAAAAGTTGGTTGGGTGTTGACTGCTCCTCCCCCCCCCCCCCCAAAGTCCTAGATCTTGTCAGTTAGCTGACAGTCTAGAAGGAATTGTGTCAGGGCAGAAAAGACCGGGCTCCCTTGGGGTCTAGCACGTTGGTAAGGTTTAGAACTAGTCCATGGAATTGCAATGCGGCCCGGAGCTGGTCCCTCTGCCCTGTAAAGGAGTTGCACTGTAGCAGTAGGTGGGCTGCTGTGAAGGGCTCCCGGCACCGCGGACATGCAGGGTCTAGCCCAAGGACATACTTTCCCGCGCCACAAGGTAGACGAGTGGTTCCCATCCTCAGGCGCGTGATGGCTCTGTCAAACACAATGCTTGCTGAGTATTTGTTAGGCGACCTGAGGGTTTTCGCGGGTCTGAGAAAGGTATGTCGGTAGGCAGACAAATTGGTGGTCTTGAGATTCCACTCACTAAGGACAAATTTCTTTGCCAGTGACTAGATCTCGGTCGGCGCCAGGGATTCCCCAGCATCAACTGTCCCCCTCCTGAGACCCTCCTTAGCCCCCCTGTCCGCCTGTTCATTCCCACTGATGTCGACGTGTGCTGGACACCATACTAAAGTGACCTTTTAAGATTTATCTAGGCACTGTTGATGAAGTTCCAAAATATTAGATAAAATATCAGGCCTCGATCTGCTATTTCTGTTTTTGATAGACTCGAGAGATTACAATGAGTCTGATAAAATAGCTGTTTTAGTAGGTTTATTAACCAAAATCCAGCACAATGCATATTTAATTGCCAAACGTTCAGCCGAATAAATAGAGAGATGGTTGCTGAGTCGGTGGGGTTTTGTGATGTTTTTAGAATGAATAACAAATGAATTGGCTACCAATCCAGAGTTAGGGCATTTGGAGCCATCTGTATAGATTTTAGGTGCTAAGCATACCTGTTATCAATATGAATAAGAGTTTCTGACGAGCTGCGGTAAGTCAGATTTCGCGAGGGTCTTTGATAGAGTTATGTCCACATCAACAGGTCCCAGGGTCCAGGGGGGTGTTTTGGACGGTCTCAGGTCTGCTACGGGGGTCTTGTCGAGACCGGCATCCTCCAACAGGGTCTTAATACTCGCCCCGAAGGGGAGCGCTATGTGTTTTCGCTTAAGTATTTTACTCTTGATGAAGGTGCCGGTCCCGACAAACCAGTTTACGGGGTTTGAACCACGCCGGGACATGGCTCTGGCCCAGAAATTAATAGACTGCTGTTTGCGGCGCAGACTCAGAGGCAGCAAGCCCGCCTCCTCCTCAAGCATGTCACTAGGGGTACATTTCAGGGCCCTCAGAGCTTTTAAGATTTTAAGAGTTATGGCCGGCATATTCTTGAACATCATATATGATATTCTATCTGGGCCCGTGGCAGAGTTACTCCTACTATTAATTGCATTAATTAATTCAGTCATCGTAAAAGGTAAATAACGAGGCGTGTTGTTGTCCCCAGGCTCGTATAAAATGTTTTTATTCTCCGCTTCAAATCGCTTTTGATTGTCCAAAGTTTCTTGAGGGAGATTTGAATCACTGGAGACAGATTTGAAATGCGTGACCAAAAATTGAGCCTTTTCCCTTGGGGTCTTGGCAATTTCGCCTTTATATTTTAGTAGCAGTACAGGATTTATGCGATTTCCTTTAATTATGTGAATTTTTGCCAAAAATCCCTAGAATTACTTTTATTAACAACTTCTGATTCACAGAATTCTTTCCAATTCTGAGTATCTGCATCCTTAATAACCCGTTTTGCTGAATTTTCTAGGGACCTATAGTTTTTGAGATTGTGCTCAGCGGGGTTCTTTTTAAGTAGTTTTAATGCTTTTGTTCTTTCCTGTACCGCTTTAGAGCATGCCTCACTCCACCAGGGCACATTCTTTCTGGCTTTTTCCTTACCGGAGCAGACGGGAGTGCTGCACTCTGCTATGGACAGGATCTTATTTGTTAAATTAGAACGAAAGGTACTGGGGTCCTGGGAGTGGACATCTGCTAGGGAAAGATCTGAACAGAGATCCCTGAACTGATCCCAATTTGCTTTATTTAGAACAAATTTCTGCTCCCCTGAGCTGGGGGTATCAGTTCCTTGTACAAGATAGTTGTACAATGTAACCAATTGTGGGAAATGATCAGATCCAAAATTATCTGAGACAGTGTCCCAAACAGAGGCACTGGCTATCATGGCACTAGCTGCAGTAAGGTCGATACATGTTGTTGACCCGTAGGGGTTAAGTCTGGTTGGCGAACCGTTATTGAGCAAGACGAGGTCATGCTCATCCAACCATTCTATGACCCCGCGAACTGCTGCATCTGAGTTATTGGAACCCCAAGCTGGGTGATGTGCATTAAAGTCCCCTGTAAATATTACATCATAGGGTCCTTTAATGGTCCTTAAGTCTGTAAAAAGGCCACTTAAAGTCTCAAGATCACATCCTCTTGAGTAAAGATTGACCAATATAAGGGGCCGGTTCTTATTTATTACCAATTTTATTGCTAATGCCTCAATAGCAGTGCTACCATCAATCTTAAATTGGTTGTTCACCCCCAGTAATTCGTATTTAATACAATTTTTAATATAAATGGCAAGACCGCCAGCTATATTATTGTCTGGATTGATATGGTTTTTAAATTCACATGTAAAACCAGGTATTGATTAGGATTCATTTCTGGAAAATTTAGTGTCTTGAAAGGCGAGAACATGAATGTTGGGGTTCTCGTCTAAGTAATGTTTTAATTCTGTATGTTTAATGGAGGTTAAACCTCCAATATTGAAAGATACAATGTTAAGGTCACTGTCCTGTCCATAGTGATTGGAAATCAGCCTGCGCTTGAAATTGTTTAACTTGGCATGTGGAGATCTGATGGCCAGCTTATTGCCGGAGAAGGCCCCTTTGAGCTTCGCCGGGGTCCGAGCCGGAGGGGCTGGCCTGGATTTCTTTGCGGAGGGTGGTGTGGAGGTGGGTATAGAGGGGGGTTTCAAAGAGGTGGAGGGGTTGCCGCTGTCCGGAGGGGGACCCAGGGTCAGGAGGTATCGGAGGATCCTTAGTTAAAGAATGGCTTTCAGTGTCAGATATAGTGACTTTAGGGGTTACTTTGGATATAGATTCCCTGCCCTTTTTGAATCGTGAATCTATTTTACTAGTGATATAGCCAGTAACCCGACACCCAGTTGGCCTGTCACGGTCCTTTATTATCTCAGCAATTAAATCCGTCAGCTCGCTGAGATGTATATGGCGATAACGTTGACCTGTCGCTGGCGGATCTTTAATTTTAATGTATGAGTCTCCTGAAAGCGAGTTACGCTTGCTATTATTAAAGGCAGGAGAACTCATAGGGGATGTCTGGGTGTCGAACATTCTGGGACGGTTAGGGGGCACACTAACCAAGGGCTCCACCTTTATCTCGCAGACGTCTGAGATGGTACGATTCTCTAGAATACTAGAGTGCACTGACACCAGAGAGTCATTCCCGGTAACGTTGAAAAGTGAATTATCGGAAATTGTAGAGTCGAAACAAGTGGTGCTACTACAATCCGGCAACGGGGAAGACCCTCTGGGACCCGCAGAAGGGTGTCGCTGATTGGGTGTGAAACAGGGGGGGGGGTGATTTTACAGGTGTTTTGTGTGCAACCGGCTCCAAGGGAGGAATAACCTATGTAGGTGGGAGGCTACATACCGGTTGAGGGGGGGGGGTAACCTTATCCACTGGCCCCTCAACTGAAGGACATGCGCACCCGGTATCGGTCACTCTAGGACCGGGGGCTGCATGTGTGGGTAGAGACCTGGACCTGGAGTCGGTTGGTGTTGGAGTGTGTTGGACACCCTCCTTGTGGGCCACAGTATCAAGTGCTAATAGCTTGCACTCCGCCTAAGACCAAGAAACACCATAGAAGCTGGAATAAGAGGCAATGTTTAAGGCTCTCTTATATGACGGACAACCTTGGTAGGAAGCAGAGTGCGGGCCACCGCAATTAACACAACGGCGGATGTTACGGGTGCATTGACATAGGCACCGAGTTCCGGAACAGCGGCAACAGATAAAAGGGTGAGGACATTTACCCCCGCTGGCGGTATGTCCGTACCCCTGACAGCGATAACATCTGACAGGGGGTACGGGCCAAGGTCTTATGTCAAGTGAGATGTTGGTCCCCGCAACGTAGACCTTGGGAGCGACTGGACCAGAGGTGAGTAAAGTTATTAACCAGCCGCGGAAAACCAGGAGGGGGTGGCCTAGGGGCTCGACCCGCTCTAATTTTGTAATTGAACAACTACCGATAGATGCAGGGAGAAAATGTAGGCATCCTTGAAGTTCTAGTAAGTCCTGGTTCTCCGGGATCCCTGCAATAAGACCTGAAGCCGCCCACATGTTTGACGGTGATAAGGCCCGGGCCGCGACTGCACCAAGTTTAAAGACTCCTATGGAAAGGATACTGGTGAACGCCTGAGCGGACTTTAGCTGTAAAAGAACACAGCCAGAGGCCAGAGGCACAGTCTGCTCAATAAGTCCGGGGAGTTCCTTGGTCAGACACGAGGCCAGCTGAAAGATAGTCAAGAGGGAGGTCAATTTACCTACACTTCTGACTGACTGGAGGAGGCACTTAAATGGCATGGTGTTGTGGGACAGGTGGTGTGTGTCCTGCCCAGTAAGCGCCTCCCCTAGTAAAGGGGACAGGTTTGTGCTCCGCCCCTTAACGGTCTTGTTGCTCGCGGGCATGGTTGGAATAACGTACAACGTGTCAGCTTATAGAAGACGTGTATACGTAAATGCGTATTATAAACGTATAACGTGACAAAAGGTTTTGTATGATATGACGAGTATACGTAATACGTGTAATTGCACGGGACAAGACTAAAGGAAGAAGGAAGGGATGAAGGGAATAGTGCAAATACTCAAGATTACTAATTGACAGGCAATAACTGTAAGTAAAGTAAGCCGCACGATAATAATATTAATAATATTATTTTTCACTAAGCAACTTAACTAGATATAACTTATAAAACAATAGCACCGTACCTGTAAATAACCCCGTTTTGCATATGCTATAATAAAGCAGAAAAAGTCATTTGGTAATGTTATAATTACAATAGGGAAGATTGCCAAAGAAGAATTTCGGATACCAAATGACGTCCGAAAGGGTGCAAGTTTAGAAAATTACAAAACAAATATAAAAAGGAGGGACGGGCGAGGGAAGGACTATACGTGTGACATGGAACGTGATGTAGGCAGTGGACCTCTGGTAATGTTGCTCGATGCCCTATCTTGTATAACTCTGTACTTTTATATTTTCTTTGTTTACGTTTTTTCTCTCTGTCAAGATGGCGGCCGGCAGTTACGATGATGGAATGTAAGACTGAGGGTGAAGTAGAATATAAGCATGATCGGGCCAGAAACACCAGAGGTATTGCCCCTAGTGTTTGGAAAATAACATCAACAAGTTATCAATGATTGGCTTGCACAAACGATTTTTGATTCAATGTTGACCAAACTTACACAGTTTGCGCATGACCATAAAAATTGATTGATAAAATTTGAATACCAACTTTGATGTCTTCAGAGCCTGCATTAACATCATTTATCATCAATGGAAAGACAATTATCAAAGAAAAAGCAAAACTTTACCTTATAGCACAGCAATCGCAATTATCGCATTGCAACTAGTTTTCCAAAACTGTTTGCGAAAAAGACATCAAAATCTACTGTTTGTGCATTTTCCAGAATTGTCAATGATTTGAGAACCATTAGCAAAAAAACGCACATCCACTACCCAAATCATACGTTAGTTAGCCCTTTGCACTTACCGATGTTTTAAATCAAAATTGATCCCATCCCTACTGTGTATTGTTCAGAAGCCTGAATTTTCAAACCTGTCACAACAGTATGGTCTTCATCTGTACCAGTTCTCAGGCGGGCGCTTTGGGCCATCATGCCCCTCTTGTTTCTATTTTAGTAACATTGACCAGACATTCGAGTTACTTTTTGAGTTATTGCAGTACTAAACTGACAGAGGGCAATCATATAGTCCATTATGTGTACCAAGTTTCACTAGTTATGTTCTTTTCGAAGTATTACAGTATTAAGTTTATTTTCTTTTTAAGTAACAGTCACGTGACCTTTGACCTCTGATGAAAAATAAAGGGTCGTGTACAATCCTCACCTTGTTCTTTCTATGTATACAAAGTTTCATCAAAGTATCTTCAGTACTTTTTGAGTTATCGCAGGATCCAGGTTTTGGGGACGGGACAGACAGACAGAGTGAGACCGACGGACGAACAGACAGACAGACGCACACATACGGAGGGCAAACCCATAGTCCCACCTGTTTACCAAATTTCATGAAGTTTCATGATCATATCTTATGCACTTTTCAAAACATTGCAGTATAAAGTTTATTTCTATTTTTAGTAACAGTCACGTGACCTTTGACCTCTGGTGAAAAATAAAAGGTCGTGCATAATTCTCACATTGCTGTTGCTATGTATACAAAGTTTCATCGAAGTATCTTCAGTACTTTTTGAGTTATCGCAGGAATAATATTTTGCGGACGAACGGACAGGCGGACGGACGGAGGGCAAACCTATAGTCCCCTCCGGCGAATACCTGGTAGGGGACTAACAAGCTGAGTAAGTGTATAGTAATGAAATTTGATTGATATGTCTCTTGTATTTTTAAATAGATATAACTTTAGGCAATGCAAGAACATGCAAAAAGAGCACTTTCTATACAAATGTCTGGCTTCTGTAGCATATCTGTTGGTGGTGCTGCTTTTAGATTGAGGTAAATAGGTATTATCAAGAGCTAAGCACTTAAAAGCAAATACAGGTATTAAGGATTGTCATTTATATTTAATAACAAATCAATTATTAACATTATATAATTCTTTTGTTGCACAAAGAAGTTACTTTGACGAAGGATGTATCTGTGCAGAACATTCGAATTCTGCACCCATTTCAAGAGTTACAGAAGAACATATTAACAATTTTGTAGATTCAATTTCTCAAATGATCCCTAACCAGTAAAACACATTCATGTAATACCAAAACATGTATTCAAGCTACAAAGCAACTGTTGGGATAGTACATGTACGTATGTTAAATGACTTCATAAACAATAACAACATGTGAATTAAATGAAATAAATTTGTGATGTTACATTGAGCATATTACTTTCAGATAATATTGTTTTGCCATTATGGCCAATATATCCCTTTATGCAACAAAGACAGTATTGAAACGAGTCATTTATCCGAAATCCCATTCTGGTTTGTTATGTCCGAAATACACTTCACTTGTGTTTTCCTCTGTTTTAGCATAAACGTGTCGCGCATTACAAAAAAAAGTCTTATTCTTTGTAATCTAACATAAATTTGCTTCACCATTGCCGTGTTAATTATATATGGACTCATTTTTGTCAAAATTGTATAACTGCAGACAAGCCATCACAGTCAAACATTATTTGGTTTGTGCCAGGCATACTATCTTAGTACGAACCGGAAACCAGGCAAATATATCAGTTATACACAATGATTATGTAAGGTGGTTGACAAGTCTGTTTGATACAGATTGTAAAGTGCATGCGTTAGTCCAGCGCTGTTGAACATCCTAAACTTCTAGCGAATACCATTCTATACGCAGAGGATGACGTCACACGCCAAACCTCTGTACTTAACGGCATTATTTCGCCCCAAACGGCGAAATGTGCTTACGCATGAAGTAATCCCGCGTATGAAAGTTGTTTCATGAAAGGACTTTATTGATGCCATTAATCATTCTAATATTAAGTTAATACTGATAGTAGAATTTATCATACCATTATGCAGATATCGGCCTGATACAAAGGTGCCTGATATATTTTTTTTATATCAGGTCACTATCGTTTATATCAGTAAATGTTTGGAGGTACGTCATATTAATCGGAATCAACTATAAAGTCAACGGTTTCAGTAAAAATGAATCAGATTCAACAAAACAAACAATTTGATACCAAGAACGTATATAGTGTATTGTTTTTAATCGTCATAAATCACAAAAACGTTATTTTTTTTAATATTCACATAAACCCGCACTTTGGTAGTGATATGACGTCATCTATGGAACACAATAAATCATCCATACAAATTTATTTCAATACATTCATAATAAATGCACTAAAAGTCACTACACAGCATCAGTTTATGTTGAACAAAAAACATTATTACCAAAAATTGAACACACTATAGTCAAATACTGTCAATATTAACACGATCTTGGAAATGTCAATTTCAATACACAACTCCAAAATGGCGTCTCCAAACAATTCGGCGTTGTGTGTTCTCCGATAAAATTGATCGTTGCAATCCATTTCAGGTCGCATTTTCAGTATTTTATTAATGAGCATGCGTGTAAATTATGTATTCGTAGTGAAAACAGTTCACTTATCATTACGAAATGTTAATAATAAGGTATTATTTAGTCAACTTTTAGAAATCCATAACTACATGTACGTGAACGTGTAAAAGTCGGCTCAGCGAAATCAGCGCAGCCCTTAGTTTTTAAATATATAAAAAATCAGCTCGTTTGGTGATATTTTACGAAAAATGTGGGATGATAAATAAATAAAAGCCTCGCCGTTATATTATTCTAAGCCTCACCTGATATATTACACAAGACCAGGCAGTAACCTGTTATTCTCTATATATTTCTGTTGAATAAAATACCAGTAGCTCGTGTTTAACGCTGTTTAGCATGTATATTATAAAAAGCTATTTTCACTTTCGTTTTGTTGGAAAATTCTGGGTTAGATCCAGTAAATCCAATTCCCAATAGGGTCCCATTATAAAACGGCGAAATTTCAGATTTCAGGGAACAAAAATGTATAGGTTTGTCAGCGCTCTGACGGCCGCATCAGCGTTTACATTAGAGTCCATTTCTCAAAAACTATCAAAGGTATCCATTTGAAACTTTCAATACTGGTTCACTATCAAAAGGGTTGTCCATTACAACAAGGCAGGTAACCCTGTGATTTGTATTTCCATAGTTATCTGTCCTGGTTCGACTCAAAACTTAGCATATTTTGACAATTCTTTGGTAATTATAAAAATGTCCAATAACTATTATAGACATTAAATTGGAACTCAAGTTTACTTGTTTATGGTGCTGACCTCTTTCTGCAGACAAGAGGAAGTAACTCTTTCAAGGATTTTGTTAGAGTTATTACCCTTTTTAATCCCCCGCCGCGAAGCGGGAGGGGATTTATAGGAATGACCTTCGTCCGTCCGTCCGTCTGTCCGTAATATGTTCGTGTCCGCTCCATATTTCCTTTACTCTTTGAAGAATTTTCATAAAACTTGGCTCAAATGTTTAGGTCATTGAGACGATGTGCAGGAGGCATGAGTCAGTCACGCCGGCTCAAGGTCAAGGTCACACTTGAAGGTCAAATATTCGAGCCTCCAGTTCGTGTCCACTCCATATCTCCTATGCCTTTTGAAGGATTTTCATAAAATAACTGTTTTGTGAAATTTTGTGAAATTTTATAGCCATCATTGTTATTCAGATACAGTTGTGAAAAAGTTTTGCTTATACATAACCCCACGACTATCAAGTACGAATATAGATAACCCACCATTAAAGGATTTTCATCATTGAAAAGACAAAGTATCCTGTCGGCTGCACAATGCCATGTCCTGTTGATGTAGCTGTAACATTTTCAGCTAAAACACCCTGAAACAATCGCAAGTAAATGTTAAGCAGATACAGAAAGAACAAATACGAACACCTGCAATCATCTTTATTATGACTGCATTTGCCTACATTATCCATTAGAATGCTACTTACTTTTTGAACACTACTTTCTTAACCCTACTTGACATATATTCAAATCTGACCCATGTTCCATCAAGGTAATCAATTTGACAAACTATATTAGAAGAAAAATGAAGATTTTCCCAGTAGTTTTTCAAACCGCATGGATCATATTCAAACTTGACCAAGATCTGTACCAGAACTGATAAAATGTGTGGATCCAACTGTTAACATTATTTGACATAGATATCCAGTTTTGCAAGCCAGACAAACCATATTGGAACTTGGTTAAGATTTCATTGATCTGACCTGAACACAGATGGCGAGTATTTTACTTGAACCTAGATTTCATAGAGGACAACAATCTGACCAAGTTTTAAATTGATCTAATGAAAAATGTGATTTGTAGAGTGTACAAAAATGATATAACTATATTTTACCTAGTGCTCTAGGCTAACTTTTGAACCCACATGATCCATATTCAAATTTCATTTGAGATCATCAAACTGATAATCTGTCAGAAAACAAGATGCTTGTGGAAACATGTCAAGCCCATTGTCAAGAAAATGGTGAATATTCGTACAAAACTATGTCAACTCAACTCACAAATGAAATACTTCTGGTCCAGATAAGCTGTATTATGCCCATATTTGACATTTGACCTCTAAGTGTGACCTTGACCTTTCAGCTAGGGACACAGTTCATGTATGTCACACACCGTCTCCACATGGTTAACAGTTGTGGCAAGTTATTTTAAAATTCGCTGATGGATGATAAATTAACAGTCCGCACAAGCTGTATTATGACCATATTTTCAGTTTAATCTCTCAGCGTGGCCTTGACCTTTGAGCTAGGGACACAGGTAATGCGGTGGTGAACATGTATGGCAAGATGTTTTAAAATCCCGATGAATGATGAACTAAAAGTCTGGACATGATCAGAAGGAAGCGCGCACGGCAGATGCGCTCATGCACATACACCAAAACGCCATTGTGAAAACTAAGTTGAACTGACCACAAGCGGGCTCGAGAAAAATAAAGCTTAAAGAGTGTGAAAGCTACAAAAAGTCAGTATTAATTTAGGCTGGTTTTGTAAACACATTTAAGAGATGTTTGTATGTAATGAGTTACGACCATTACTTACAGTGTTCACATGCATTGTTCATTAACATTTTGTTCAAGCACAGCGAATTCTCTCCAACTATGATGGGGAGTTGATGTTGGGTATTTATTATTATATATTCATTTGTTTACATGTGTGTTCTTTTAAATCATTACCATATATCCAAGTCCTCCAGTGAATGACCAGTCTGATGCCATATTCCCACACATAGTCTTGTACCAGCGAATTGTCATCCTGAAAAACATATCATTGTTTTTATCAGGTATTTTATCAGGTATTGTATATATTTTATTTCTAGTCTACTCAGTTTTCTTTATTAAACAATAATTATAATATCAACAGAACTGATGGATGCTCCCCGATGCCGCTTTGACCTCTAAATGTGGCCTTGACCATTAACCTATTGACCTGATTCATACCTGTTTCTGTGTATTGTTTTTGTCGAAATTAGGCAAACACTTGTGGCATTTAATTTGGAGATCCCCATATCAATGCATGGCCAAGTTAAAGTCTAGAGCAGTTAAAAAAACAATTTCAACTTTTGACCTCTAAGTGTGACCTTGACCTTTGACCTAGGGACCTGAATCATGAGCGCTACATACCATATTATTGCCGCAAACATTTGTGCCAAGTTATTTTAAATTCCCTCCATCCAAGTTAACATCCAATAATTAACTGGACAAGCAAACATCCAATTTGTAATCAGAGGCAATTACTCCCAGAATAATGCTCAGACCATAACAATCCTGACAAATATGTGCATTTCCTCTTTGTAGGAATATAAAATTTGATTGAATTCGAGTCATTAGTTCCTTAAATCTCCTGCAGAAATGAAGACTGATAGAATGATGGAAAGGCAGACAGAAGGACATTGAGTATGATTGATAAAATGTTTAGGGAAGAGCATTTGACACCTGACAAACTGAATGGCGGTTGTATTAGCATTCGGACGGTCAGACAAAGTGGTAACTCTATGCTCCTCTCATCGGGGAGCATTAAAATGTGCATGTATGATTTTATTGTATGTTTATTTTATCAAAATAAAATGAAATAAACTATAGAATATAGGAATATAATTATAACAAGAGTCTTAAACTAAAACTAGAAATGTGTCCATAGAACACGAATGACCCCACTGATTGAGAGTGGACACAGAAATGGATCATGATCTCGTGCGTGACACATCGTCTCATGATTGTGAACATTTTTACCAAGAAATTTCAAAATCTATGCAGAAATGACAGAGTTATTGACCAGACACGAAAAAGATCTCATGTTTTACCTTTGAACTCTAAGTGTGACCTTAACCTTGACGGAACAGCCCTGGGTCTTGCTCTCAACATATCACCTCATGATGGTGAACATTTCTACCAAGTAATTTTAGAATCAATGCAGAAATGGCAGAGTTATTGACCAGACACTAAAACAGACGCCATATTTGACCTTTGACCTCTAAGTGTGACCTTGAACTTGGATGTAAGGACCTGCATTTGCGTGCGACACATCGTCTCACGATAATGAACATTTCTGCAAAGTAATTTCACAATCCATCCTGAAATGACAGAGTTATTGACTGCACATGAAAAACAGACCCCGTTTTTAACCTTTGACCTCCAAGTGTGACCTTGGAGGTATGGACCTAGGTCTTGCGCGTGAAACATTGTCTCATGATGGCAGTACTCCAGCAAGGTCTGACTGGCAGGGCGCAGCGTCCTGCCGCCGCCGACCCCGCTCTGCCGCCTTTGATCCCGTCCTGCCCTCTCTAATCATGCCCTGTATTCAGCCAAATACAAGTTAACTGGGCCTTCATGTCTATATACATATAGATCCAAACGGATACATGCTGTGTCCACTTAATCTCCCGAGTAAACACCGACCGACAAAACCCATGTATACATGTATATTACGTCACTTATCTCGTCTTTAATCACAGTTACATACCTACTTCTTTGTTTCATTCGGGTCTGTATTTTTCGGAACAATCTGCGAGAACAATGCAATCCTCTGCGCGGGTCTATCTTTGTGCACGTGGTCAGGTTAGGATGATGGTGGGCATACGGAGTATGATGGTGGAGATAGGGAGGATGGTGGTGGGGATAAGGAGGAGGGTGGTAGGGATACGAAGGATGATGGGGAGATAGGGATGATGATGGTGGGGATAGAGGGCATGATAGTGAGGATTGAGGTGATGATGGTGGGGATTGCGGGGATGATAGGGATGATAGCGGGGATGATGGAGGGGATAGGGAGGAGGATGGTGGGGGAAAGGGAGGATAATGGTTGGGATAGGGAGAATGATGGTGGAGATAGAGGGGATGATGTGTTTGAGACACGTCTAGCTAGGCGTTTCTTACTTCGGTTGATGGTGGGGATAGGGAGGATGGTGGTGGGGATAGAGTGGATAATGGTTGTGAGACACTTCTAGCTAGAGTTCCCGACCTCATTTATAGTTTCGGAAAGAAATTGGAAAGAAGTTCAACTATTGATCTAGCACAGACACTGTGAGACACAGCTATGGCATGGAATGTGCAAAAACAGATTGATGTTATGATCAGAAAATAGTGCACCAAGTTAGATATTCTGATTGAATACCGGTATGTAAAGCCATCATCCTCCCTATCTCCACCATCATCCTCCCTATCCCCACCATCATCTCCCTATCTGTACCATCATCCTTCTAGGGGTGTCGCGGTATATTGGTATATTGCAATCTTTGATTCTGCAAAAAAAAAAGTATCGCGATATGAATGTCAATACGGATTATTGCAGTACGTATGTGGTCTGTTTTGAGTTTTTTGTTCTTTCCTTTTAGAATATTGATTCCAAAACATAAAATGGCAAATCCAACAATTCACGGCCTTAAAACTAGTTGCAAAATAGCATTTGCACTTATCTTGTGGTGTATGTATACTCATGTGATCATTGTATTGAAATTTATAATGCATAACAATAAAATTCAAGAAAAAATCAGCAAAATGGCAAATTCTGCGTAATCAGTAAATCTAAAGTTACATACATTTGCGTTTGATGTAGTGTACGCATATAAAAGCGGCAACTTCAAAGAAATGAAATGTATTCGTCGTTTGAAACCGGCAGATTTATTTAATGCGCAATAACATGTAAATTACATGATTATAAAACTTACTAAGTTATATGTTGTGGTTCCATATATATTTTATGTGTTTTTTCATTCGGGCGTACAGCAAAACAGAAGACTGCATAATTAGTAAATCTAAAGTTACATACATCTGCGTTTGATGTAGTGTACGCATATACAAGCGGTAACTTAAAACGAACGATACTCATAATCGTTTGAAACCGGCAGATTTATTGCTCAATAAAATTATATTACATATAAAACTACTACTAAGTGCTAATTACAATTTATTTGATGCAAATTTAAAAATAAAGTTTATGTATGGTGTCGTTCCAGATGCGTTATTTTATGTGTTTTTCATTCGGGCGTACATTTGATTTCGCCTTAGATACACCCTTGAAAATCATATTAATATTTAGATCTACTCTTACAATTTAAGTCAGATAATTTTAGTAATTTTACACTGCTACTTACAGAAATATATCATGATTAATATATGGATATTGACATTGAAATCCTAATTGAACAGTTCCCCAACAAGCAACCCCATATGTGCCCAAAATGGGCTATACCTGGGCAAATAAACCATATGAGCCCCATGTGTGTCCCATATTATATTTTTCTGCCAATATCGGGCCCATATCGGACCAAGCCACAAGCCCACATGGGTTCCCAGCAAGTATGCGACCCATTTGTGTGGTCTTGCCTATTGTTCTAGAGCGTTTTAGGGTTACAATGTTGGTTGTTTGTAGCCGTAAAATTGTTGTGGTTGTAATAGTCGCTTCATCAATGTGAAAATTGTTGACCACGAGTTAGGAAAGTGCAAAATAAAGAAAATAGAAACTTTATAGTTGTTAGGGTGTTTAACAAGCATGAAATAAAGTATATAGAACACCCATATCAGAACCAGTTGGGTCCTAGGCAAGCAAGTCAATGTGGGTCCCAGAAAGAAAGCCCAAAATGGGCGCACTACAAGAAAGCCCATATGGGTCCTAGCAAGAAAGCCCATATAGGTCCCCAGGCATGCAAGCATATATTGGTCCCAGCAAGAAAGCCTATATGGGTCCCGAACAATATGTCCATATGGATCAACAACAGAAAGCCCATATAGGTCCCAGCAAGAGAGCCCTCATGGGGTTCCAAAGAATCAAGCCCATATTTGCCCCAGCAAGAAGGCTCATATGGGTCCCCAACAAACAAGCCCATATGGGTCACAAAGAGCAAGCCCACATGGGTCCCCAGCAATCAAGCCCGTATGGATCCCATTCAAGCAACCCTATATGGGTCTCATCAAAAAAGCCCATTTGGGTCCCCAGCAATTAAGCACAAATAGGTCCTGGCAAGCCAGCCCATGTGTCCCCGATATGGGATATGCCTGGGCTTATTAACTACATAGGCCCCATATAGGTCCCACATACATGTCATGCCCATATCAGTCTCAGATGGGTCTAAGGCCAACAAGCTCAAATGGGTCCCAACAAGAAAGCCCACATGGATTCACACAAGCAAATCCATATGAGTCCCGTCAAGAAAGCTCATGTCGGTCCCCAAAAAGCAAGCCCATATTGGTCTCAGCAAGAAAGGTAATATGGGACCCCAACAAGCAGGCCTAGATGGGTCACCAACAGCAAGCCCATATGGGCCCCAGCACGAAAGTCCATGTTGGCCCCCAACAAGCAGGTCTAGATGGGTCACAAATAGCAAGCCCATATGGGTCCCATCAAGATAGATCATGTGGGTTTCTAACTAGCAAGCCCATATGGGCCCCATATCGGTCTTTGTGCATCTATGACCAGTCCTAATTGCTAAACTGGTACTTGCAAAAAATACAAACGCGCGCAAAAGTGCCCTTTTAGGAATTAGCACCTGTCCTTTTTAAATTCTGGCTGGAGCACTGGATGGTGAACATTTCTACCAAGTTATTTCAAAATCCATAAAAAATGACAGAGTTATTGACCGGACACGAAAAAGATTCCATTTTTGACCTTTGACCTCTAAGTGTGACCTTGATCTTAAGGGTACAGACCTGGGTCTTGCACACAACACATCGCCTTATGATGGTAAACTACCAAGTTATTTTACAATCAACACAGAAATGGCAAAGTAATTGACCAGACATGAAAAACAGACCCATTTTTTACTTTGACCACTAGGTGTGACCTTGATATTGGATGTAGGGACCTATCGTCTCATGATAGTTAACATTTTTGAGAAGTAATTTTACAATCCATCCAGAAATGACCGAGTTATTGACCGGACATGAAAAAACAGACCCCATTTTTACCTTTGACCCTCTGGCCACTGACTTTGGAGGTACGGACCTAGGTCATGCGCATGAAACAGCGTCTCATGATTGCGAACATTTCTACCAAGTCATTTCAAAATCCATCAAGAAATGACAAAGTTATTGATCGAAACAAAAAACAAACCCCATTTTTTACTTTTCACCTTAAACTTGGAGGTATGGACCTGGATCTTGCGCTTGATACGTCGTCTCATGATGGTAAACATTTCTTCCAAGTAATTTCAAAAATCCATCCAGATTTGACAGAGTTATTGACCGAACACGGCCAACTTTTGGCCTTTGACCTCCAAATGTGACCTTGAACTTGGAGGAATGGACCTAAAGCTTGCGCGCGACACATCGTCTCATGATGCTGAACATTTCTGCCAACATATTGATCAGACACAGAATTTGAAAGGACGGACGGACGCATGCACGGACAGGGGTAACACCTAATGCCCCTTCACCATTCTTTGAATGGTGAAAAAAAAAGATTTAAGATAAAAAGATTTTACCAAATACCCATTAGTGATGGTCCTGCATTCGATTTCCAACACAAGCGGGTGGTATCTATGTGACAGCACGTGCTCCAGTGCAGAGTTGGCATGATGTTTCATACAGCAGGATTGGTTCCTTTGCATCAAATGCTGCCAACTGCAAATCCAGGCTTCTTAAATTGCATGTTCAAAATACAATTCTATATTAGTCTTTATGTATACAACAATAATCAATGTACAACTGACTTATATGTTTACAATTTAGTATATGATTGTTCATCACATAAAGTGTTATTCTTTCATTACTGGTTTCAGTTAATTCATACTGTAATAATAATGGCATCTCAGACAATGATCATGGCCCTTGAATTGTACCCCTTTTTCACCCTCAATCTTCCAGTGACTACCACCAAAAAATGAATTTTCTCCCATAAATCTGACAAGAATTAATGACAATTTTCAATATAAATTTGTAAAAGATGGCGATATTGTCTTGGAAACAATAACAGTTTAAAGCTTCAAACTTTTGCATATTTTACATGACACTTCAATAACTTTTGGTTGTGTAACTTTTGGTTGTGTATCAGTCGATTAATAGTGTGCAACACAGTAAGCATATTTTGATTTATGTTACACTGAATTTATAAAAGGACGTAAAAGTATGATAAAGGTATTATAATATAATTTACTAGTATAGGAAAGTGTTAAGGCATGCTAAATAAAAGCGTTGGACTCTGAAAGACTACGGCTTGCAAAATAAAGTTTAAGATCACGAAAAATAATAAATTATAGTTCGTATAAACTTCGTAAACACACACAAGGAAACATATCGAATTGGCATTATAGGTTATGTACTTGTAAATTTGGAATAAAAGGATAATTATATTGATTGTTCGCAATGGATTAAATAGGATCTACTTCTTTTTATCTATCCATAGCAATCTCTGAATTAATGCATTGTTAGTATTTCGTGGACCAATCCACTGATAGCAAAGAATTGTTTCGCATGTTCTGATTGGCATGCTATCAGTGATGTAAATTGTTCCACGATATTGAAAGCAGAGAAGCAGGTGAGGTCACTGTGCAATTGCCATGTCAAAAGCGATACGTGATTTCCATTTGCGATACTTAAGACTCCGGCTATCGCCCAAGTCTAAAAACCAAACCAATATAATTTAAGTTGTGTATGTTTGACACCTTTCTTGTATAAACGTAGTTTGCAAGTGTTTTTTTAATACAGAGTTAAATTGGGAATTGTCAGTTATTCTTATGGCACATGCCTCTTGTGTTTGATACCCATGGGCGGTTTATTTTTTCCAAGCATTTTATATTATCATTATTAATGCTATCAGAGATAACTTTTTGTAGACATAGTCCCTCTAAAGACAAGACAAGACAAGACAATAGTTTTATTCAAGATTAGTACAAAGTACATGATCTAGAAAAAAAAAAAAAGAACATATATACATTCTATACGCGGTCAATGCATTCGGAATTTGTTCTAAAAATCGTGAAATATATGCAAATTCAAAACGAAACGAATTAATTGCAGTATAACATAATATAAGTTGCAAACGTATGGAGAGTGATGTACATGTATATTATACATGAATAGATTGTCTAATTTCTAATGCATATTTAATATATTTGGCAACACTTTTAACAACATCAGAGTTAACTGATCCCATTAATGAATTGAACTTATACACAGATGGTCTATCGTAAAATCGTTTATCAAGAAATCGTCGCCGTACTGTTGAGTAACATGGACAAATGCATATAAAATGGTACACATCTTCTAAATCACGCCTTCCACAGTAGAGACAGTGCCTTTCATTTCTTGGTATATTATTTGAGCCATAGCGGCCTGTATGAATTCTTAACGAATGAGCACAAATTCTAAAACGTGTAAAAAATTTCCTGAGACTAGCAGGCAATATATCAAGATAACATTCGTACATAAAATTATTTTTGTAATAAACGTAATCCAACAGAATTGAACTACGTTGTAATGAACCATGCCATTCTTGGATAAAGTTATCAATTACACGTTGTTTGAAAATTAATGGAAAAGAACCATGGATACTTTCGGGATACAAAAATACATCCGAAAAAACAAAATCATCTAAAAGTTTCTTCACAGAGGACACCCAGTTCGAGTGGCCTAATTTACAATCGTCTAAACCTCGACGATACAATGATGAAATAATAACATTATCACTTTGCAATACCTTACACCAGTAAGAAATGATGCGTGTATATCTTGATATATATAAGGGATAACGTCCAAGTTCGCCGTATACACCAATGGATGATGTAGACTTTCTTACGTTCAAAATAGATTTGCAAAATTTTAAATGTACCCGTTCAATATCTTTAGACTTCGTAAAATCCAAAACTTCTGATGCATAATTAAGTGTTGATCCTACCAAAGCATCAAATAATTCACAGTAACTTTTTGGAGTAAGTGGGACCTTCTTAAAATTGAATAATAAAGTATTTAGAGCTTTCAGAGATTTACCAATGATGAACTCATTATTTGCAGAGAAATTGCCATTATATTTAAAAACACAACCAAGATAATTAAAATTATCTACTATTTGTATTGGTTCATTTTTATAGAACCACTGTTCATCATCTTTTAAAGCACCACGTTTTCTGAACACCATAATTTTAGTTTTGGAACTATTTAACTTCTAAACTCCAGGTATTATAATAATCCGCTAATTTATCCATGTGAGTCTGTAATTCTTCGGGGGACTTACCCAAAATTACCATATCGTCTGCGAACAATAATACTAGTAAAACAATATCATACAATTCAATTCCAGCACTTACATTACTTTGTAAAAACTTTTCTAAATCTTCTAAAAAAAGGGAGACTAGCAAAGGGGAGATAACTTCGCCTTGCCTTAAACCCACAGAATATTCGAAAAATTCAGAAAAACTAGTACAATGTTTAACGCAGGATTTCACATGCATATACATATTCTTTAGAATTCGTAATACTCTACCACGTAAATCAGCATTAAACAGTTTAAACCAAAGTGCATTTCTATAAATACTGTCAAATCATTTCTTGAGATCTATAAATGCCACATACAACCTTTTATTGGTATTCAAATAATGTTGAACAACAGATAACAATGAAAATATAGCATCCGTAGTGGACACGCCTTTGCGGAAGCCGAATTGTGCATCACTAAAAAGGTTGTATTTTTCACAGAAAGACACCATTCTGTCGTTTAACACAGTGGTAAATAATTTAGAAAAACAACTTAATAGTGTGATACCTCTGTAATTAGCGACAGAGCTGCGATCACCTTTTTTAAACAATGGTATTATAATCCCCTCCGCCCATGTGTCTGGAAAAACACCCGAAGCTAAAATAGCGTTGAAAATGTTACAAATATACGGAGACAGAATATCACTACATTCAATAAAATATTCGTTTAATAAACAGTCAATACCATGTGCTTTATTACGTTTCAATTTTTTAATAGCGTTGTTAACTTCATCAATAGAAATAGGAAAATCTAATTCGTCATTGTAATCGTCATCTCCATCAAAATTGTGGTTATTACAAAAATCTTCCACATTATTGTTAGATGATTGAAAAATATCTTGCTCCAAGTTTGAAAAGAAGTGGTAAAACTCGTCAAGAGAAATTGAGTTCTCATTTTCAGTGCTTTTCTTTTTACTAAAGTACTTCCAGAAATCCCTGGGTTTACTCCTTTTCAAACCTTCAATATCTCGCAATTTTGTAGACTCAAAATTTTTCTTTTTCTTTGATAATAACTTTTTATAGCGACTTTTACAATCACAATAATTTTCGCGAGAAGTAGACGTCATGCGCTGATTAAATATACGCAAGGATTCTTCGTAAATTCTTCTGGCTTGCATACATTCGCTATCAAACCATTCAGCATGTTTAAGAACTGAAGAAGGAGCAAAAAAACTTTTATTATTATGCTTAATGGACTTTTGAAATAATGGATCAGCAAAGCTTTTCACAAGCGCTGAAAATTTATTTACAACATCATTTATGCATGTTGGATCAATACTAGCTGTCAACTGATCAAATTGATCGCAACATGTCAACAATCCATTTTTAAAATCATCTTTCAAATTTGCATTCCATCTGTACTTATTTTCAACATAATCCTGTTTAGGCAATAAATTATTATTACAAATCACAGAAAAATACAATGGTGCGTGATCACTCCATTGATTAAAATTCAGTACGGAGAAGTCCGTTATTTGTGAAAAGTGAGATTCACGTGTTAATACATAGTCAATAGTGGAAGTACCATTTCGAGATACAAATGTGAATGCACCTTTGTTAAAATCATCAAATAATCGGCCGTTCACAATTCGCATTCCCGAGGATTTATCAATTTACACCCAAACGAATTGCATTTTTTGTCCATTGAGGCCCTGCTTAAACAATTATCAGGAATATAATTTTCACAATCAATAAAATCGACACACTGGTCAAACAAGATAAAATCATGTTTTTGTCCAATTCTGGCATTAAAATCACCAGTGATAAAAACCGAACCCAGGATACTAAAATCATTGATATCGTTTTCTAACGCATCAAAAAAATCAAAATCCACAATATTATATGCTGGTGACTCCTCGGGCCAAATGTATACACCACACAAATAAATATTATTTTCTAGATTGAAGAAATATTTACATAGTTTTAACCAAATGATGGAATCGTGTTGATGACTTATTATTTCTACACCCACTTTAATACGTTCATGTATAAATAAAGCGACTCCTCCACTATTACGCCGTGCATTTCTGTGTTGGAATTTTCGGAAATAATTAAAGCTACTGAAAGAAGATAGATTGATATCACTAGCTTCTGAAGCCCATGTCTCATACATAATTATGATGTCATATTTTGATATAAGTTCCGCGAAGTCAGGATCATCCCTTTTCTGTTCTGTTAGTCCATTAACATTCCAGCTGAGGACCTTCACATCACCCCCCTGGAACACCTATTCCTTCATTGGACGGCCATCAATGTAGAGGGTATCGTACGAAATCCACGCATTCTTCCCCTGCTGTTTTGCCTCTTTCATCCGGGGAACGAGCTTCCTCCTTTTGTCTGCTACTTCCTTGGGGAATTGCTCGTTTACATAGAAACGGGTTCCTTAAAGACGACAATAACATTGTTGCGCGTTATTGTATACCTCAAAATCTGTTTGCCCTGGATTCTCAGGTTGCCCAGTTCACCCTGTGTTCATTTTTCCTGACATAAACAATAATTATGTCCCAGCCAATCAAATTCTTAATCCATATAGCCAGGGATTAATAAACCTGTTAAAGTACTTATACAAGGGAATACACTGTATATAGAGTGACACCCCAGCACTTAATAATTGGTGAAAGGATCAAAGCCTTGTCGGAAAATTACATTAGGGCTGTGGATCGTTGGGTAAGCGGCGATCCGATCCACGAGTCGGGGCTTACAATTCACAGATAGAACCACGAATCAGCAGTTACAAATTGTGATGCAGGAAAACACTCTCATGAAGACTAATAACTTAAATTTATCATATTCAACAAATTCATTTTGACATAACAGTGCAAATTGTAAGGAGTCTGTATACACACCTTTAGTCACATTATAGCAAAAACTGAAAGGTTTAAAATGAACTATGACATTAGGATGTGTATACACATTAAAATGCAATATAATGTCTCAAAAGGGTTTATTTTGCGTATTAATGAACTCATTTTATGGAAAATATATGTAAGGTAAATATAAAATTTTAAGATCACAATTAAACGATCTTGGCAATGATGAGTATTCGTACTCAATTCCCAGCCCGGAATCGTGAGTATCCGAGTACTCAGTTACTCGCAGCAGCCCTAAATTATATGGCAAGACCCAATGAGAGGAAAACAGGATACTACAGTCCGGACTCCTGAAGCCAGGGCTTAAATACATACCTATATGATATGTTTTTGTTCATTCACATTTCAAAAATTATTAAAACTTTAATTAAATTCTTAAAACTGGCTTGATGACAGATTGTTTTATAAAAAATAATAAACATATTTATTATTTTTTAAACTATTATGAAATGTGTAGTGGTTTCAGTTACATGTATCCCTTATTCTCAAGATACTGTTCATCCCATGATACTGTTACATAATAATTAACTTTGAATCAAAGCAATTTGTGTACAGATACTTTGCTGTCTGAAAGTCTGAAAAGATGGCCCTTCTGTGCAGTCTTTGACTCTTTGTGTAGCTGGAAGTAAATCAAGAAAAAATCAACTGAACAAACAATTTTAATTAGTCCTAGATGCATGAGCCCAAACAGATTTGCATAGGTTATTATTTTTATTGTTTATGGTTCTTATTTTTCGAATACGTACTAGTTTATTATTTTTTACAAATTAACACATCCACTGCAGCCATTTGTTTAACCACAGTTACCCGTATATACATAATTATATATTGACCAATGCTTCACTATAAATGCATGGGTTACATGCAACCATATGTTATATTTGAAATTAAAATGCATTTTTAATAACTATTGTTGAATATTTGGTCATAAAACCAATCATTATTTTGTCTAGACTAAGAAATCTGTGTCAGGAGTGACAACGGGCCCCAAATGATAGCATGTTTGAAGGTGGCAGCCAGGAAATGAAAATTTGTGTATTTTTTTATAAAAAATTGAAAACCCCATCTTTAAGCATAACTAACGTTACATGCTACCTTCAACAATGAAGACAAGTTTCAAGAAAATCCGTAGGAGGAGTTGCGTTCACACGGCGTTATCCCTATGTACGGGTATTCCATAGGGAAAAATGTTCAAAGGGCCATAACTTCCTAATGGAGGAGAAAAATTAAAAAAAAACTTCTTTACATGTACTCACAACACATTACCATCAACAATGAAGAATCTTTTCAAGAAAATCCGTTGAATTATGTAAGATGAGTTGAGTTAACAAGGAATGTTCCCTATATGTTCCATACAGGAGAAATAATCAAAGGGCCATAACTTGCGAATAAAGAAGAACAATTTTAATCCTTTTCTGCATAACTACATATTTACTTCACCAATAAACTCAAGTTTCAAGAAAATCCGTTGGAAACTGTAGGAGGAGTTGTGTTTACATGGAATTTTCACTATACTGGTGAAGTGCCAAAATCCGGACAGTACTTAAATCCGGACATCTAAAAAAAATGTCTTTGTACGATCAAGACCCATAATTATATGGTATTACTTGATGCACACACCTGTCTCATCAATGTATGTCAAGTTTCAACAAAATCAATAGAGTATTAAATCATTAACTTATTATTGTTGTTTTCTTCTTTTCAAATGTAAACATTTGCATGATTGAAATAAAAAAAAGTATATCCGATAAATAAAGCTTTACAGAGCAAAAATTGAAAGTAAACACCAGAACACGGAAAACAAAGAAGAACAAGATTACTGACCAACAAGTTGTAGTTTAATGTGTATTTATATTATTTTTGTTTTTAATAAACCATTTTTTTTTAAGCGTCCGGATTTAGGAACTCTCAAGCTGTATTTCGATATGTGTTACAGGCCTTTTAACCAACACATCATTCAGTGACTTTCAGATAGCCGATACCACTGAGATTTTGATCAAAGCTTAAGATTAAACCTAACACATTATGTGTAACTTTATATTTTCGTTTCATGCAATTATACATAGAAAACTATACTATAATTATACCCCAAACCAGCAAAATTGTCCGGATTTAGGTATTTCACCAGCATATTCCATTCCATGAAAAAGGGCAATAACTCCAAAATTATGAAGTGCAGAGTAAAGGGTCTTGTGTACTGCGCTTTTCCTTAATGAGTTCTATCCACCTATGAAGTTTCAAGTTAATACCTCTTATAATTGTAAAAGTTAGATACTATGTTCCAGGCAAAATGACGTATGAAAAATTAACAATGGGCAATAACTCCAGAAATTTGAAGTGTTGAGTACTGATTTTTGTGCATTGCACTCTCCCTAATGAGATTTATCTTGAATGCTTTTGAAGTTATGAAGAAAAATCATGAAAAATGTGGACGGATGGACAGACAGTGTGATTCTTATAGGGCACCCTCCAAAATGAGATAACTGTTTTGAATAAGATTTATTCTCATTAAATTTCATTATACATTTTGCCAGCAAAACATGCTACACACATTGCTTGTGAAACAATGGTCAGTACTACAGTATAGCTCGGACGGGTTTTTGATACTGTAGTATTCTACCAATAATTTAGCCATTATGAAAAAAAAACACTACAATTTACAATAATTCTACCAGTTCAGGCGAGGTTCGCGAAATCTGATTACAAATTAAATGTGTATAAATGAATTCAACGACGACCAAGGCAACGAATAAATATGTTGAGAAATAACTGTGTATTTACCTGTTAACAAACATCGAACATTTTAACAAAAAGCACCGGCCGTTTACCTGTAATAAACTGCGATATATTTTAACTTAACAAGTTTTATCAAGATTATCAATTTACGCCGAAAGCGTTAAAAATACTTTTTTTCATGTTTTCTTTTCTTTACATTCTAAATTAGGTTTAATCTGCCTCTTAATGAAGAGTTTCTTTATTCGACATCGATCGGACGTTTCCGTATCATTGACGGTATAGACGACCGAGGACCAAAAGAAAAATCTTTTTTTTTTTTAGCGACACCGTCTTTTGTTAGTGTTCGTAGCACTAACACAATTTACCGTAGGATGAAAGGCTCATTTTGTTAGCGCTAGTAGCGGACTAATACGTCTAATAATTTTGTACTAGTAGACTAGCAGCTAACAAAACAGAATCGGTTGGTTTTTCTTGAAGGATCAGTGTTTTTGCAATAAACAATATCCAGCAAACCAAGACAGTCAACACATGCTAAGACAGATAATAAGATAATTGTTTTATTATAGAGTCTGCATTTGGCCATTTTCACCTTTAATGCGGCTTTAATAATACACATTTACCACATGGTTTAGAATATAGCAATGTTATTAACCATAATAACATAACATTATGGTTCTTAATTTAATTTGAACTCCCAATTTCTTTATTCCTTTTTTTCAATTTATTTTATATGTTATTTAACCACAGACAGTAGTAACTGCCTAATTGTATCGGTTAACTTCAATGTTTGGTACATGTTTACATATTAATTAATTTAATTGGTCATTAAGGTCTGTTAAAGCAGATGAAATAGACAAGACAAGACAAGACAAGACAAGAATATTTATTTAGACGTGTACAATGTACATTGTCTTAACACAAACATGCATATTTTAATACAATAAGGTCAAGTAACAACATGTAAAGACATTAAGCATGGAAACGGTTAATTTTATACACATATTCTATTATAGCTTTATACATTCTATAGCATGTAAAGACATTAAGCATGGAAACGGTTAATTATATACACATATTCTATTATAGCTTTATACAGGTAACTTATTTGGTTTACAGAATGAAGTTTTTCTCTGTTTGATATATAATGTTCCTCAAGGTAGTAGTAGAGAAATCTTAAATGATGCAACTATCTTTGATTTATTAACAAATGATATGATTTATTTCGAACAGGAGTATGGTAATGATTGTAACTTTATACTATGCGGGGATTTAAATGCACGGGTGGGGATTAAGCCAGATTATGCAGAATATGAGAATAAACATATTTTAAACATGTTGCCAGATGATTATGTAATGGATGATGTAATTGAGAGAAACAGTCAAGATAAAACAGTAAATGAATATGGTAAAATATTACTAGATTTTTGTATATCGACAGGTTTAAAGATAGTAAATGGCCGTTGTGGTACAGATAAAGGCATTGGTAAATTCACATGTGTAAATTCACAAGGGTGTAGCGTTGTCGATTATGTTTTGTGCAAAGCCGATCTTCTTAAACAGTTTAAAACATTTGACATTTACGACCCTAATATTGTGTCCGATCATTGTGTTATTTCGTTTAGTTTAAGTATGTACACATTGGATAATTCTGTTGATGGCAACAATAAAGGGGATCCTGTTAAATTGTTATACAAATATAAATGGGATGATAGTAAAAAAGATTTGTATATGAATGTATTAAGCTCGGAAGAAAATACTACACATTTTGAATTGCTTTGTGAAAACATTCTTGTGGCAATTTCACATGAGGATTTAGATTTAAATGTTAAAGCTTTTACAGATATATTAGATGGGGTATGTAAGCCAATATTTAAACAAAATTTACATAGTAATTTTTGTTATAAAAATTATAATAAGGATGCTGTATACTTTGACCATGAGTGTAAAAATTTGAAGAATTCTTATTATACTTCTCTTAATTATTACAGAAATAACCCTTGCGATGAAACAAGGAGGGACCTGGTGGCAGCTAGATCAAATTATAAAAAATGCGTTAGAAATAAAAAATGTGACTATGATAAATTGCAAACACATAAACTGGAATTAGCCAGAAAAAATAATGCCAAGTTATATTGGAAAATGTTAAAAGGATCGGTTATGTGCAATTCTAGTTCTTTGGCATCAGATGATTTTTTAAATTATTTTAAATCTGTAAATGATCCCGATTCTGTGTTTTTTCAACCAGATGAAGACATTTTATATTTTAATGAGAGATATCTAGGAGGAGAATTAAACATTATGTTTGAAGAATTGAATAATATCATTACCAAACATGAAATAAAAAAATGTTGTAAAAAACTAAACAAAAATGGTAAATCGGGTGGGCCAGATAATTTTCTTAACGAATTTTTTAAGTATGGATGTGAGATAGATATGTTCGCGACAGCTCTTTGCACGTTATTTAATACATTTTTTGATATGGGTTACTTTCCAGAAACATGGTCAGAGGGTTATGTGGTCCCATTGCATAAGAAAGGTGATATTAATAATACGAATAACTACAGGGGTATTACTTTACTGAGTACATTAGGCAAATTATTTACGAAAGTTTTAAATGACCGTCTAACGATTTGGGCGGAAAAGTATAATGTTTACATTGAGGCTCTGGCAGGATTTAGACAAAACATGGGCACAATAGATAATATTTTCGTACTGCATAATGTAATAAGTCATTTATTAAATAAGAAAAAGAAACTGTACGTAACATTTATAGATTTTACAAAAGCATTTGACTACATAGTTAGAGATATTATGTGGTATAAACTGATTAAATTAGGTATCAGAGGGAAAATATTAAACATAATTCGTTCAATGTATAGTATTGCTAAGTCAAGGGTAAAATATGACAATGAGGTTAGCGATAGCTTTACATGCTTGTTAGGGGTACGTCAGGGCGAATCATTGTCTCCTTTTTTATTTGCGATGTATTTGAATGACATTGAGGAATATTTGCTGACAAATAATTATGACGGAATAAATTTAGACACTTTAAAATTATTCATAATGTTGTATGCTGACGATATTGTTTTGTTTTCAGAAAGTGAAATTGGTTTACAGAAAGGGTTAGATTTGTTAAAACAATACTGTGATCGATGGAAATTAAAGGTTAATACACAAAAAACTAAAGTCATGGTTTTTAAAAAAGGAGGAAGACTAAGACGAAATTTGAGATTCCTATATGATAACAACGTTTTAGAAATTGTTGATAAATTTACATATTTGGGATTTGTCTTTTCCTCAGGGGGCTCATTTTCCAAAACTTTTGATAGTCTATGTGGACATTCTTTGAAAGCTATTTTTAAATTAAGACAATATTTGTCGAAATTTTATAACATCACAATACAACACAGGTTAGAAATGTTTGATAAATTAATTTATCCTGTTTTAAGTTATGGCTCCGAAATATGGGGATTACAGAGCAATATAAAGATAGAGCGAATACATTTAAATTATTGCAAAGAACTATTAGGAGTCCGAAGGCAAACACAGAATAATTTTATATATGGAGAACTCGGTAGAACATCTTTATCTGTCAGACATAGCATTAATGTAATTAGATATTGGTTAAAGATAGTAAACACACGTGATATAAAATATGTAAAGCTTGTTTATGATATTATGTCCCGGGAATTAGAAACATACCCCAATAACAGATCTTGGGTCTACATGGTTAAAAGCCTATTAGGTAATTGTGGTTTTAACCATGTGTGGCTGAATCAAGGGGTAGGGGATGTAGACATATTTTTGAAAATTTTTAAAATAAGAGTTACAGATATGTTTATACAAAATTGGAAAACCGAATTGAGTGAATCAACTAGAGCAAAAACATACATATTAATATCCGATTTTAAATTTCAATTCTATTTAAGTGATGTACATATTCTAAAGTATAGAATGGCACTCTCTAGATTAAGAGTCTCTGCACATAGACTTAAAGTTGAAACGGGTAGATGGCAAAAACCAATAGCTATTCCATATGAAGAAAGAAAATGTCCTTTATGCAATGTTGTAGAAGATGAATACCACTTTGTTATTGAATGCACATTATATACTGATGTAAGAAAAGCTTACTTAAAACCATTTTATTACGTAAGACCAAATATGTTAAAGTTTATAGATTTACTGACCTCTCAAAATAGTAATATTGTTAAAAATTTAGCTATGTTTATTTATAAAGCATGGGAAATAAGAAATACTTATAATACATATTACGATTAGGATAGGATTTTTGGTATATATTTATGCATATGTATGTATACAAATACAAACCACCTCTTGCTGTATATTGTCTTATCTAAAATACCCAATATTTTAAAATGTACCGATTTAATTTTGATGTTTATCCTTTGAATGACCAGTGACTTTGTTTTATGTATATTGTATTGACATTACATGTATACTCATGGGCTTATTGCCTACTGTATTATCGAATAAACTAAACTAAAAACTACATTCTATAGCATCTGGTATGATATAATCCTAATTATATTATACGGCGGTTTACATCATATTATCTATATTATTTAAGATATGTGCACGGATGCCTAAAGCATCCTTGACATATTTAGAAAGTTTAATTAATTCCATTCTATTATTTGATTTTAGAAGTAAGTGGTATTTAAAAACCGATGGCCTATTATAGTAGTATTTCTTAATGTACTTCTTTCTAATATTTCCAAAACACGGACAAATACAGATAAAATGGTATTCATCTTCGATGTCTGCTTGGTTGCAACATATGCAGTAACGTTCTTCCCGTGGAAGACTTTGGCCTCTATACCTTCCTGTTTGTATTCTTAAAGGTAAAACTGATAACCTAAGTTTGCTAATAAAATATCTACATGTTTAAGGAAGTTTATCTAAATAATTCTCGTATCCAAACAATTGTTTAAATATACAATACATGTCAAGAACTGGACTATTCTGGGCGGATGTTTGCCACTCTTGCTTATAATTATCAAGTAGCCTACATTTAAATTCGTTTATAAAACTTTGAGCATTTATTGCGTTACCAGCAAAAAATATATGCGAAAGGCCATGCGAATCTAATATATGTTTAACACTAGAAATCCAATTATTTTTTCCATTGCTGCAATCGTGTAATGCTTGCGTATACACAGATTTTAAAATAATATTTTCACTAGACTTTACTTTTAACCAATATTTAATCATTTTCACATAACGATTTATGTACATTGGATATCTTCCCAGTTCCCCATAAATCGACGCATTACATGTATTTTGTTTGACATTTAATATTCTTTTACAAAATTTCAAATGAACCCTCTCTATTTCATTACATTTACTAAACCCCCAAACCTCACCTGCATAATTCAAAATAGAACCAACAAAGGCATCGAAAAGTTGGCAAAGAATTTGGGCTTAATATCAAATTCTTTGATTTTACAATTCAATAAATTCATGGCTTTAAGAGCCTTACCAACTAAATATTCTTGGTTAAGATTGAAATTCCCATTATAATTGAAAACAGTCCCTAGGTAATTAAAACTATCAACAACTTCAAAAGATTGTCCGTTAAAGGTCCAATGTTCATTTGCACGAGGTCTACCGCGTTTACGGAATATCATAATCTTTGTTTTATCAATGTTGACTTTCAATCCCCATGAATTACAATAGTTAAAGAGAAGATCTAAATGCTTCTGGACCTCTTGAGGTGACTTACCTACAATAGCCATATCATCAGCATATAGTAATAAAATAAGTGCAATATCATCAAAGTCCAATCCAGACAACGAGCTATCTTGCAAATACAATTCCAAATCTTCAATAAACAAGGAAAATAATAACGGAGACATTACCTCCCCCTGTCTTAGGCCAACAGCATAATTAAAATACTCCGTGTATGTAGAACAGTGCTTAACACACGATTTAACATTCTCATACATGGCCTTAATAATTCTAAGTAATTTACCTTCAATTCCACATTTAAATATTTTCAACCACAAACCATTTCTATAAATAGTATCAAAGCATTTCATCATATCCACATATATAATATACAGTCTTTTATTCTCATTTAAGTATTTTTGAACTAATGACATAAGTATAAAAATAGCGTCCACTGTAGAGCGACCTTTTCGGAATCTGAATTGCGCGTCCGAAATAATATTATTATCATTGCAAAATGTTTCGATACGTTTATTAACTACAGTAGTAAATAATTTACTCAAACAACTTAAAAGTGTTATCCCTCTATAATTATTTACATCAGATAGACTTCCTTTTTTGTGTAATGGAATAATAATGCCCTCTGTCCATTGCTCGGGGTAATAACCAGAGCTTAGAATACAATTAAACAAATCGGTGATATGTAACCCAATAATATCGATACATTCAATAATATATTCATTCAGAATACAATCGCTCCCATAAGCTTTATTTCGCTTCAACGATTTAACAGCTATTTTTACCTCGTCGAGAGTGAAAGGCTGATCTAATTCTGGAAATCGGACATTTTCTGCATCAAAGTTTTGCGAGCCACAGAATGTTTCTGCTTCGTCATTTTTACAATCAATAACTCCACTACTTATATTAGATAAATAATCGCGAAAATCTGACAATGAAATAGTGTTATGTTTATTACTTTTGTGCGATTTGAAGTAATTCCAAAAATGTTTAGGCTTTTGTTTTCTCAAATTTTCTATCTCGTTCATTTTTTTACTAAAATGTTGTCTCTTTCTCCTATTTATAAACGATTTGTATTCTTTTTTACATGTAAGTAATTGAACGCGATTGACATCAGTTTTATCACAATTAAACAAACGTAGCATGTGTAAATAACGAGACCGCATAGCAGCGCATTCGCTATCAAACCACTCTACAGTGTTCGCTGGACAGCAATCATCAAATTGCGGTGCATTTGATATACAGCGTGTGTTCGTGAACAAAGGGTCAGCAATTGAACGCAGAGTATTTGTAAAATCATGCAACGTGTTATTTACAGAATCTCTATTTGAACAATCAATATTGCTTAAAATGTTATTAAACTCCGGCAATTTCGAGATAATACCTGAGCGGAATTTATCACGTAATGAGTCCGACCATTTATATTTGGTTTCAGTAAAGAATACAGTCTCGGGTATATCGCTTTTACAATACAGTGAAAATATTAGCGGGGCATGGTCACTGAATTCATTAAAACTACCAATAGAAAAATCCTTTATAATTGGGAAATTACGCTCATGGCACAACAAATAATCGATCGTAGATAAGCCATTATGTGAATAAAATGTGTGTTTATTAGTATCACCTAATCTACCGTTAGCAATGCGATAACCTGTGGACTTACATTGGTCTAATAGTTTTACACCATGGGCATTATGGCTATTGTCGACTGAGGCCCTGACAGAGTATGAATCTGGGTCATAATCTATATCATCAGTAAATGTACATTTATCATTGATAATAAAATCAATTTTATGTCCTACTCTGCTATTAAAATCACCGAAAATTAGCACTTTGCCTAAATTGTCATAATGGGATATATCATGTTCAAGCATTTCGAAAAAATCTACATTAACAATGTTATAGCAAGGTGAATCTTCACACCAAATATAGGATCCACATAAGTAAATATCCTCTTTCATGCAAAAATAGTTATGATCAAGTTTGATCCAAATGATTGAGTCGTGATGATTTCTAATTATGCTTATACCATCCTTCAGACATTCTCTATAGTATAGTACTAATCCACCACTGCATCTACGAGACTTTTTATTTTGAAACTTTCTAAAAAAGTTGTGTGAAACATATCCGTTAATCGAAATATTACTAGACGATTTTGTCCAAGACTCGAATAAAAAACAAATGTCGTAACGAGTCAAACTTTCTAAGAACAATGGGTTTTCTTTCTTACTATTTACAAGTCCGTTGACGTTCCAAGATAGAACGGAAATATGGCCGCCGTCGTGCCCCTAGTCCCGGACGGGTTTCCCATCAATATACAGCGTATCATATGAGATCCACGCCCTCTTGCCCTGGTTCTTCGCTTCCTTCATCTTTGGGACAAGCTTGCGTCGCTTTGACACTACTTCCGGCGGGAACTGGTCGAATACGTTGAAATTCGTTCCATTCAAGTTTTTCCACTGGCGCCTCACTTGCTCTCTGTCTTTAAAGTATGTAAACTTCGCCACGATAGAGCGAGCTTTTCCTGGCGTATATTCACCCGACGAGCGATGAACACTTTCAAACTTGATAGAGTCCGCCGTTTCCTTGGCAATTTTCAGTGCCTCATGTAGATGTGTGCGCGATATGCGCTCCGTGGTCTCCAACGACTCGTTCACCACTTCCGGTACCCCATTGAATATTAAGTTATTCCTCATACTTTGTGATTTGAGATATGTTAGATCATCGCGAAGGCTGTTGCGTTCACGCTCAAGGTCGTCTACCCTGCCTACAATCTGTGCCGCCGCTACATCTGACTCCTCAGTGGCATGTTCAGTGGCCAGCCAAAGACTTTTTATGTCCTTGTCGAATGCCACCATACGCTGTTCCAACTTGTCTAGTGTCTGTAATTTATGTTCAACAGCTGTTAAACGCCCACTTATATTTTGCAAACAACTCATGACATCTTTAAGTGTAGGCTGCGCTTCCGCCATGGTGCTAGCCTCAGATGGAAGACTGCTCTCGCGGTTGCTTATAAATACACTGTTACTCGTCACTTCACCATCATCTCCATCACCGTACAACACAGAATTTGTTAAATTTAGTAAATCACTTACTTCAAGTGTTTTGTCCAAATCCTGAACTTCACCGGACGGGCCTCTTTGTTTTGGTATTTTTGTATTGCTAGGTGTCACAGTATCATTTTCACTACTATTCCTTTCCTTTCTTTTCTTATTTCCTTTACCTCCCATCGGATCAGCCACTAAATATTATTCCACATAATTCCACACATAATTCCACACAAACAAGATGTGACAAATTTGAGAAAAACACTTTTTTATGGCAATTTGGCTGCAAAGAAAAACACAACCGCTCCCCGCGTTATCACGTGACACGTATAAGCAGATGAAATAGAGCAATTTGGTCTGTTTTGCACATCTGATTCACACAACTTATCATTATGTTTTAGGAGATCTGCTAAGACAGATAGTATCTAATCTGGTAAGTTCGTGGCCTCCGGTAAGTTCGTGGATGAAATTATGACGTAATTTTCTCCTCAATGACGTAACGTTGCTTGTCCGAATTCTATGCAAGTGTGAGCCGAAGAACAGTTTGACTTACTAGAGCACAAAATTGCGTAGAAAACATCGACAAATAAATATATCATGCCAGTTAATTTTATTGCAGTTATTTGTGTTTTTAACTTATTGTTTAAAAAAAATCTCCACCTCGTGTTGTTAATAAAACATTTTATAAGTATTATTTTCATTAAAAGCCAACAAAAATCAAAGGAAATAAAAAAGGACATTAAAAACTTGCTGTATTTATATCAAAACACAAAACAACCAGTGGAAGGGCCTCTGCGTATGATGTCATAAAAAGTTGCCCACCAACTTACATGAAGTTGAAAAAGGTCAAGGTGAGTAGTTGGGTCATGTTTATTTTCAAGTAAGATTACGGATTTCCGAATAAATATTGTCAATTTTGACATATGCAATAGTTAGTTTACATTCAGATCGATTTAATGTGATGTGTTTATAATGAAACAAGTGGGGTTTTATGCGCATGCGCAAAGTCGAATGCTTACCACCCACGAACTTGCAGGTGTAGAGGCTATGTTAAAGCGAACCGCGTAAACTGAATTCAATGAAATAATATCATTATGTTACGTGATTACTAAACCATTCAGGCTGACGCCCGTGTTGTTTAATTCCTACGAACCATAACTCCAAACCGTGTTGTTTATAAGCCGATAAAAACAACGCTAAATCGAATCATATTTTTTAAATTAAGTATTTCCTATGCATTGCCTTATTTTTATATGTTTTATGCATTTCATCAGTGTATGAACTGTCGGGAAAAATACGCTTAATTTGCATAAACGCATAAACACTGACGTTATTTTGCAAATAGTGAATGAAAAATTAAAGATGGTTAACTATCGAGCAAAACAATGACGTCATTTTGCAAATAGTAAATGAAAAAGTAGTACGGTCATGAATAATAACGAGGTAATTTGCATACGCAGCCGGTGTATCGGGGTATGAATGACAGGTCACATGGGCGGCTTATCCAATCAGCATGCAGCGTTTTCGAGAATGTTGTAATTATTTATATTAAACTCCTCATAAGCTATCGTTTACCGTAGTAGGCTTCAAAGCTTTCCCGCGTGCGAACACTTAATTATTTGCATAGGACTGGCAGTTGCGGAAACGTCTATTTGCAGTTTTGCCTGGCTAGTGTAGCCTGGGATGCCGGATGTGATAGTACGAAAGGGTGCTTTCCGGCCCGCAAGAACGCCGGATGTTCCTATCTGGTCACATGGACGCCCTCGGCCAGTAGCATCGATTTCACATTGAAATACGTAAAGTCGGTAACCAACGGATATCTAGCAATAGGATTTTCGGATATCTTCGAATGGTAGGATTACTTCTTATACATTCAGCGGGGCTGTATGCTTTGTGCTTTAACGTTTTAGAAACGTTTTAAAGAGTGTATGTACGACCTTACAACAGATATATTAAAATAATTTAAAACAACCCGATAAAGTCAATAACCATATACTTTGATAAAAAAATGAAAGAAAATGTAATAAGAAACTTGGCTGTAAAACGCATACTTGACAACTTTTTAATTAAAAACTACTTTTCGTCTGTACAGCCGAAAACTCCAATACATGTATATACATTGACTCGACAGTTGTTTTAGGTTACACAACACTAATAAACGATGCAAACGTTGACACTCGTATGTGTTGATTTATTCGATATTTTAGTGCTCCTTTGGTCATGTTATGTTTTTGTTTATATGTCTGTTTTAAAGTTATATTGTCGGTTTCATCTGCTTAGTTTGAAAATAATAAAATTTGTTAACTATCGTACATACACACTTTAAAGATAAAATACCTGTTTAAAGCATCAGGGCACTAAGGATGGCCCATGAAAGCCTCAACGCTTATTTGAGATCGTTTTTTGGGTATATTCAGAACTTGAACTCTCTTGTGAAGACAGATCACTGAGTTGGAATTGAACTCACATTATCCCGATCGCAAAACCCACACCATATCACCACTGCCATCTCACACTTGGTTTTACCAATTACATTCTTTCACTGTTACCTCTTCACAGGGTGGCGACAGCGTGGTCGCCTGCTTCCGGGCCGCGTCAACGAACTCCGTCCAGTCATGGTACAACAAGGCCGCTGAGAGCGAACCCCTGACCTCGGTTAGTACTGGTATCAGAAACAATTTAATTGAGACGTGTCGTGGGAAAACCGGGCTTAATGCATCTGCGTAATGCGTCGTCCTTGGGCAGCCTGTGCAGTCCACACAGGCTAATCCAGGACGACACTTTCCGCTTTTGGGGTATTTTCTGTTTCAAGGAAGTCTCTTCTAACTATAAATCCACTGTAGGCCGAAATAGCTTCTGCGGATTGCACACTTTACGTACATGCATTAAGCCCGGGTTTCCCACGACACGCCTCATTTGATTCCTTCAGCGCACCACGGGGCTCACAGCGACGTCGGCGTCCCAAACCAATGGCGTCATTTCCTGTAACTTCACACGCACAATGACCGACACCAACGCACATTTGTTCAACCTGAACAACGACTACCTGCTGTTTGTAGTATTTGGCGTTGCAGAACATGAAAATGGTATTCATTTACAATACATTTACTCATTTGAATCGAAACTCAGAACCCTGTGCCCTCCTGTCAAAATTAGTTTTTGTCAACTTTATCCACATCAATCTCAAATGCCGAAGGTGGGACTGCTTACGGCTTTGAAGTCAGAAACCGGATTTCCGATAATATAAATTACTTGAATAACTAGTTAACAGTTATTTAAAGTCATAGACAGTTGTTTGTTATTCGACTAACTTGTGAATTTTAAACACAATGGTACGATCGTTTCCACCATTTCTTATTTCTTGCTTAAGTGAAACAAGTAAACTTGACTTGATATGTGGACAGCTATTTTAGATAAATATCACAGTCTCCACCCATTATATTGTGAAATTAAAATTTAAATAGAAAATTAAGATCGAGAATATCGAAAACATTGACGAGAAAACGTGGTAATATGCGACCTTTTAAGATCTTAATTGAGAACGTCAACGTAAATGTGAAGTGTCCAGTGATGAATTTGAAACGTATTTATTTAAGCCCAATTATAATTATCGTCAAAGGCATTTTAAGACATTATTTAGTATCCTTACTTGGTAGAACCAGTACTTGTTGTCTGCGCGAGCGAGGTCACAACCTAAATGGGGCATAGAACTCATCGGATCTCTTGTATGCGACATTTGACACGTGTACTTCATACTTCGCCCGTGATCTAGGTGAGTGGAACATGGGGATGCATCACATGATACCTCACACTAGCGATGGCAAGGTTGACTTCAACTCAAAGAACATCTACAAGCTGTACAACCTCAACAGCCCGCTCGTCAAACTCCATGGTAACCGCAAACTTTTTTACTCCTACATTTTAGCTCACCTGAGCACAAAGTGCTCATGATGAGCTTTTGTGGTCGCCCATTGTCCGTCGTGCGTGCGTGTGTGCGTGCGTCGCCAACTTTTCATTCAAACAACATCTCCTCCTAAACCGCTTTGCAGATTTTCACCAAACTTACAGGAATGATCCTTGGGTGGACCTCTTTCAAAGTTGTTCAAATCTTTCCGGTCCGCTTAATATGTAGGTCACCAGAGCTAAAAATAGATTTAAAAAGTGAACATTTTAAAAATCTTCTTCTATGAAACCGCAAGGCTCAGACCTTTCATATTTGATATGTGACATCCTCTAGAGGTCCTCTACAAAGATTGTTCAAATTATGCCCCTGGGGTCAAAACGGGCAACGCCCCGGGGGTCTCATGGTTTATATAGAATATATAGCAAAATGACTTTAAAAATCTTCTCCTCTGAAACCGCAAGGCCCAGGGCTTTCATATTTGGTATGTAATATCCTTTAATGGTCTTTTACAAAGTGTGTTCAAATTATGCCCCTGGAGTCAAAACGGGCCACGCCCCGGGGGTCACATGGTTTATATAGAATATATAGCAAAATTTATTTAAAACTCTTCTCCTCTGAAACCACAAGGCCCAGAGGTTTCATATTTGGTATGTAACATCCTATAGTGGTCCAAAGATTGTTCAAATTATGCCCCTGGGGTCAAAAGTGGCCACGCCCAGGAGGTCACATGGTTTATATAAACTTATAGAGCAAAATGTCTTAAAATCTTCTTCTCTGAAACCGCAAGGCCCAGAGGTTTCGTATTTGGTATTTAACATCCTATATTGGTACTCTACCAAGATTGTTCAAATTATGCCCCATGGGTCAAAACAGACCACACCCCATTGGTCACATGGTTAATATAGACTTAAATAGCAAAATGACTTTAAAATTCTTCTCCTCTGAAACCGCAAGGCCTAGAGGTTTCATATTTGGTATGTAACATTGCATAGTGGTCCTCTACAAAGGTTGTTCAAATTGTGCCCCTGGGTTCAAAACTGGTCACGCCCGGGGGGGGGGGTTTCAAATGGTTTATATAGACTTAAATAGCAAAATGACTTTTAAAATCATCTCCTCTGAAACGGCAAGGCCCACAGCTTTCCTATATTTGTTACGTAACATTGCATAGTGGTCCTCTCCAAAGATTGTTCAAATTATGCCCCTGGGTTCAAATCTGGCCACCCCCGAGGGGTCACATGGTTTATATAGACTTTAATAGCAAAATGACTTAAAAAAATCTTTACCTGAAACCGCAAGGCCGACAGCTTTCCTATATTTGGTACTTAACATTGCATAGTGGTCCTCTCCAAAGATTGTTCAAATTATGCCCCTAGTGTCAAATCTGGCTACCCCCGATAGGGTCATGTGGTTTATATAGACTTAAACAGCAAAATGACTTAAAAAATCTTTATCTGAAACCGCAAGGCCCAGAGTTTTGTTCAAGGTTGTTCAACTTATAAAAATAAGCCACGCCTCAGGGATGCAAATTCCAGTTGGGTTACAAGGACTCAGGTGAGCGTCCTAGGGCCCTCAGGGCCCTCTTGTTTAAAATGTGGGGTTTATTTTGGGATCGCGTGTTGGTCTGCACGTCCGTCCCTATTTTGTTTCCGCACCATAACTTATAAATGCATGGAAGTATTTTAATATTACTTCAGATGTTTAATTTCATGACCAGACGATATGTCACGTACATGACCCATGCCTGTTTGTCAAAGGTCAATGTCGCAATTCAAGGTCAATGTCAAATATTTGTACTATTATTTCGCATACGTTCCAAATTTCTACATGCATGAAGGATTTAATATTACTTCAGATTATTATTTTATTGACCAGACAATGTGTCGCGTATATGACCCATGCTTGTCTGTGAAAAGTCCAAGTCGATATTCAAGGTCAAGCCAAACATATTTACTTCGTTCGCAAGATCCAAGCATGCATTTTAAAGGTTAAGACAGATGTCAAAAGCCAAATATAGAAAAGTCCGTCCATTTTTTGTGTCCGTTCCATAAATTCTAAATGCTTGAAACGATTTTCACAGAACTTTAGGTCATTATTTTCATCACCTGATGATGTGTCACATACATGACCCATTCTTGTATGTCAAAGGTCTAGGTCACAGTTTAAGGTCTAATACCAAGTATTTTTCTGAAGCATACTATTTTCTGGCATGATTTGTTTTTAACTCACCTGAGCACAATGTGCTCATGGAGGTTTCATATTTGGTATGTAACGTTGTATAGTGGTCCGCTACAAAGATTAAATAAAGCCCCTAGGGTCAAAACTGGCCACGCCCCGGGAGTCACATTGTTTATATAGACTTATATATCAAAATGGCTTTAAAAATCTTCTTCTCTGAAACCGCAAGGCCTAGAGGTTTCATACTTGGTATGTAACATTGTATAGTGGTCCTCTACAGAGATTGTTCAAATAATGCCCCTGGGGTCAAAACTGGCCACACCCCGGGGTCACATGGTTTATATAGACTTAAATAGCAAAATGACTTTTAAAATCTTCTCCTTTGAAACCGCAAGGCCCAGAGGTTTTATATTTGGTACGAAACATTGTTTAGTGGTCCTCTATAAAGATTGTTCATATAATGCCCCATGGGTCAAAACTGGCCACGCCCCGGGGGTCACATTGTTTATATAAACTTATATAGCAAAATGATTTTAAAATCTTCTCCTCTGAAACTGCAATGCCTAGAGGTTTCATATTTGGTATGTAACATTGTTTAGTAGTCCTCTACAAAGATTGTTCAAATGATGCCCCTGGGGTCAAAACTGGCCACACCCCATGGGTCACATGGTTTATATAGACTTAAATAGCAAAATGACTTTTAAAATCTTCTTCTCTGAAAACGCAAGGCCCAGAGGTTTCATATTTGGTATGTAACATTGTATAGTGGTCCTCTACAAAGGGTGTTCAAATGATGCCCCTGGGGTCAAAATTGGCCACAACCCGGGGGTCACATGGTTTATATTGACTTAATTAGAAAAATGACTTTAAAATCTCCTCTGAAATCTCAAGGCCTAGAGGTTTCATATTTGGTATGTAACATTGTATACCGTTAATACGCAGTCATAAGTCAAGAAGTTAAAATTCATTCCAGAAACATATTTGTAATAATAATCATTCCATAAATCGAGTTAGAATGATCATAAAACACCATCTGAAAATTGGCCAGAGTATGCCTCATAAAGTAGGTACATACGGTACAGTCTGCAGTAAATGCCTTGAAGTGTGCACACACTGCCTTATCCTCTTTGACAGGTCTTGATGTTGACAAAAACCGGTTCCAGCCAGTTTACTTAGCAATATGCTATACAAGAAAATCATGGGTTTCGTCTGCAGGTTTATTGCTTTTTTATTGGTGGCTGACGGTCTAGCTGGGGCCTACAGTGGGAAGTCAATTAAAATAGAGTAGTAAGTTTCATTCACAGTTTGCATCTTATTTAATAATGAAACAGTTATGCATTTTGTCTTAATTGTCGGTAATTAATAGAAAGGGCCAACTGTGATAATTATGAATGGATTATATAGTGTGGATTAGCAAATATGCAGGTAAGAAATAATATGCATTTGACAAATATTTCAATATAATATGCTAAGATTTTTTGTGAACTGCCTCATAAGTCAAATGTACTTTATAACCACTGGCACCAGAGCTCCAGATCATAATTGTGTAACACTATATTTAATAAAATATAAAAATCATTAAAAAAAAACAATACAATCGTTCGTTATTCATTCAAACCACAAAACAATGATTTTTTTATATCTCCTAAATTAACGAACGATTCATTGTTTCTGGTGATTTTAATGTTCTATGAAATAAAGTGATAAATATCTTATTACGAAATAATGTTACATAATTAAGATCACATAATGGAGCTCGGGTGCCATTGTTTATAACTACTATTTTTGAGGCTTAAAATCTCGACTTTTGACTGAGTATTTACGGTAGTGGTCCTCTACAAAGATTGTTAAAATGATGCCCCTGGGGTCAAAACTGTGCACACCCCGTGGGTCACATGGTTTATATGTACTTTAATAGCAAAATGACTTTAAAAATCTCCTCCTCTGAAACTGCAAGGCCCAGAGGGTTCATATTTGGTATGTAACGTGGTATAGTGGTCCCTTACAAAGATTGTTCAAATGATGCCACTGGGGTCAAACTGGGTTATCCCGGGGGTCACATGGTTTATATAGACTTAAATAGCAAAATGACTTTTAAAATCTTCTCCTCTGAAACTGCAAGGCCAAGAGGTTTTATATTTGGTATGTAACATTTTATGGTGGTCCTCTACAAAGATTGTTCAAATGATGCCCCGGGGGTCAAAACTGGGCACACCCCGGGGGTCACATGGTTTATATTGCCTTAAAAGTTAACTAGCAAAATGACTTTAAATATATTCTCCTCTGAAGCTGCTAGGCCCAGAGGTTTCATATTTTGTATGTAACATTGTATGGTTGTCCTCTAGAAAGATTGTTCAAATGATGTCTCAGGGGTCAAAACTGGCCCTTCCCTGGGGGTCACACTGTTTATATAGACTTAAATAGCAAAATGACTTTAAAATCTCCTCTGAAACCGGAGTGTTTTCATATTTGATATGTAACATTGTATAGTATTCCCCTACAAAGATTGTTTAAAGTATGCCCCTGGGGTACAAAGTGGCCATGACCCGGGGGTCACACGGTTTATATAGACTTATATGGCCTTAAAAATCTTCCTTGTTGAAACTGTATGGCCCAGAGGTTTAATACTGTGCGTGAAACATTGTGGAGTGGTCCTCTTCAAAGATTGTTCTTATGATGCCCCTGGAGGTCACATGGTTTATATACATTTAAATAGCAAAATGACTTTAAACATCTTCTCAGCAACCGCAAGGCCCAGTGGTTTCATATTTGGTATGTAACATTAATAGTGGTCCACTACAAATATTTTTCAAATTATGCCCCTAAGGTAGAAAGTGGCCACGCACTGTGGGTCACATGGTTTATATAGACTAAAAAACTTCTGAACCTGCAAGGCCCAGATTTTTATACTCAGATTATGTGTTTAGTGCCATTTTGCCCTCTTGTTATTAGCCATTATGATGCCTTAAACTCAGGTGAGCGAACTAGGGCCATCATGGCCCTCTTGTTTATTAATTTGGCAGAAATGATCACCATCATGAGAGATTATATCGCACGCAAAAAAAAAAGATTTTAGTTCACCTGAGCACAACGTGCTCATGGTGAGCATTTAGGATCGCCTTTTGTCTGTCGTCCGTCGTGCGTTGTGTGCCGCGCGTCGTGTTTCAACATTTTCATTCAAAGAACATCTCCTCCTAAACCGCTGGGATCTTCACAGGACTTGAGTGACCCTCTTTCAAAATTGTTCAAATCGTTCCGGTCCACTGCATGTGTAGGTCACCAGAGCTAAAAATAGATTTAAAAACTGAAAACTTTAAAAATCTTCTTCTCTGAAACAACTAGGCTTGAATCTTTCAAATTTGATATGTGACATCCTCTAGTTGTCCTCTAAAAAGTTTGATCAAATTATTCCCCTGGGATCAAAACTGGCCACGCCCTGGGGGTCACATGGTTTATATAGACTTAAATAGCAAAATGACTTTAAAAATCTTCTTCTCTGAGACCGCAAGGCCCAGAGGTTTCATATTTGGTATGTAACATTATATAGTGGTTCTCTACAAAGATTGTTCAAATGATGCCCCTGGGGTCAATCTGACCACGCCCCGGGGGTCAAAATATTTGTATGGACTTAAATAGCAAAATGACTTACTTTTAAAATCTTCTCCTCTGAAACCACAAGGGCCAGTGGTTTCATATTTGGTATAGTGGTCCTCTACAAATATGGTTCAAATGATGCCCCTGGGGTCAAAACTGACCACATCCCGGGGGTCACATTGTTTATACAGACTTATGTGGCAAGTGGGCATTAAAAATCTCCTTTGAAACCGTAATGCCCAGAGGTTTCATATTTGGCATGAAACATTGTGTAGTGGTCCTCTACAAAGATTGTTCAAATGATGCCCCTGGGGTCCAAACTGGCCACGCCCCGGGGGTCGCGTTATTTACATTGACTTATATGGCAAGTGGGCCTTAAAAATCTTCTTTGAAATTGTAATGCCCAGAGGTTTCATATCAAGCATGAAACATTGTGTAGTGGTCCTCTACAAAGATTGTTCAAATTATACCCCTGGGGTAGAAAATGGCCACGCCCTGGAGTGACATTTTTAGTTTGTAGCATTGTATAGTGGTCCTCTACGAAGATTGTTCACATGATGCCCCTGGGGTCAAGTCTGGCCACGCCCCGGGGGTCATGTTTTATACAGACTTCAATAGCAAAATGACTTTACAAATCTTCTTCTCTGAAACATCAAGGCCCAGAGGTTTCATATTTGGTAGGTAACATTGTATATTGGCTCTATACAAAGATTGTTCAAATGATGACCCTGGGGTCAAAACTGGCCACGCACTGTGGGTCATAGTGTTTATATAGACTTTAATAGCAAAATGACTTTAAAAATCTCCTGTGAAACCACAAGGCCCAGTATTTTCATATTTGGTATGTAATATTGTATAGTGGTCCTCTACAAAGGTTTTTCAAATGATGCCCTAAGAGTCAAAAGTGGCCACACCCCGGGGTCACATTGTTTAAATACACTTATGTGGCAAGTGGGCCTTACAAATCTACTCTTTTGAAACTGTAATGCCCAGAGGTTTCATATTTAGCATGAAACATTGTGTAGTGGTCCTCAACAAAGATTGTTCAAATTATGCCCCTGGGGTAAAAACTGGCCACGCCCCGGGGGTTACATTGTTTATATATAGACGTAAATAGCAAAATAATTTTTAAAATCTTCTCCTCTGAAACCGCAAGGTCCTCTACAAAGCTTGTTTCAGTATTTTCCAGGTGTAGAAAGTGGCCACGCCCTGGGGGTCACATGGTTTATACAGACTTCAAAAATCTTCTCGTGAAACTGCAAGGCCCAGATCTTTATTCTCAGGTAAAATGTTTTAGTGTCATTTGGCCGTCTTAATTGTTATAAGCCTTTATGATGCCTTAAACTCAGGTGAGCGACCTAGGGCCATCTTGGCCCTCTTGTTTAGTTTATAGGTTACGGTCACACATGAAGAGCAAAGGTCAAATATGAGAAATAATATTTGTGTTTGAACCATGTATTCTACCTTCAAAGAGGGATTCTGCTATAATTTTGAAGATAGTGCTCACCATCATGAAAGGATGTATCCCACGCCACATCATGAAGTTATGTGGGTCAAAGGTCACACTTAAAGGTCAAACATAAGAATAAACTTTATTTCGGAAGCATATTTTTTGTAAAACATTGACATATTTTAAAATATTTTACCTGAATTGATGAACATTATGAGACATTATAATGACCAGGTCTGTAGCTGAAAGTTGAAGGTCACTCTTTAATGTCAAAATAATTGCCCTATGCATATATTGTACTCTTTCTATTTGCATTTCAAGCCAGGTATCTCTAATTTAAAGGTCATTTTTTCAGTACAAACAATGTACTGTGTCAAAGCACTACAGCTTCAAACCTCTTCATTTGTGTCAAAGTGGTATGGGAGGTATAAATCTCATTTAGTGATTGCTCTAGTTTTACCTGCTGTTGTTCAAGGTATTGTTTAATGTACAGCTTAAGCAAATCAATGTTTGCTTTGCGTCGCGATGTTGGAATTTTTGTGTCCTGTACTTAACTGGTGTATCTGCTATGAATTCACAGGTGTTTTGATGACCCTGGCCTGGATGGTGTGCTGTTCCATCGGTATCGTGATAGCCAGGTACCAGAGATACCTACTGCCCGACAAGAAACTGTTTAGCACGAAGTACTGGTTCCAGGTCTGTAATGTAAATATGCGTATTGTATTCATAATCCGGTGAGTTTTGTCCTTAGGTCGTTATCTTTTAAATTTGCATCCGTGGTTTTACGATGGCGTGGGAATCAAGAAAACCCGGGGGAAACCGTGTTGAAAAGGATATGGCAAATCTCCAATAGTCACTATAGCGGAACAATACATGTTGAGCGCATGACGATGATGATGACAAGGAGGAGGATAGTTATGATGATTATGATGATGATAATGATGATGACGGTGATAATTGATGATGATGATGTTAATGATGATGATGATAATTATGATGATAATGATGATGATGATGATGATTCTGATGATTCTGATGATGATAATGATGATGATTTTTTTTTTTTTTTTTGTAGCTCCATCGCGGCTGCATGATTGGCCTGATGATCTTTGGAACAATTGGATTCATCCCAATTTTCGTCGAACTGAAAGGATATAGTCAGGTCAGTTTGCATCATCCTAAGCCACCATACACTACTCTATTTGTTCTTCTTTTGTTTGCAGAATTTGCATTGTGCTGTGTTTTGTTGTTGCTGTTGTTGGTGGTGGTGGTGGTGGTATTTCTGTCGTTGTTGTTGTTGATGATGATGATGATGATGATTGTTTTACGTTTATTTTAGCTTAAAACAGCTTTCGAAACTTTTTAATCAGTGTTTATGATCTAACATATCTATGACCTACAAATTGTATATTTAAGAAATAATTTTCGAGTTATCGTTGTTTATCGGCCAATAAACAACGATTTCTGATGCGTATGAATTAAACCACGAGGGCGTTAGCCAGAGTTGTTTAATACCGGTAATCCCGCATCAGAGCAAACGAGTTGTTTATTGGCCGTTAAACAACGATAATGCGAAAATAATTTCGATTCTAACATGGTTTGACATATATATTTTGCAATTGTAATTTGATCTAATTTTTACTATGCTCCGCTCAGAATATGAGCTTCTTTTTGCGTTGTTTATTGAGTAGCTTAACAACGATAATTTTGCTCTTTGTCTATAGAAAAAAACAGCGAGTATCATGTTAGAATACAAAATATTTAATGGATACAAAATATTAAAAGTTCGTTGAATAAATATTTTTGTGACATTTCCAGATGCCTGCGCCGTTCACGAGACCTACGTCTGGACATCCGGTCCTGGGAATCGTCGTCACCGTCATCATGTTTCTGAATGTACGCATTAACCGTATATTTATTTCGTTGTTTTCCACCTTAATCACGTCTCCTGGCGATTACAGTGGTCCTTTTTGTCACGGTCGTAATGGGAAGTATTATTCACATATTTCAGTTGTTTTTGTTTCGGGGTTTATAGTCCTTCCGCGCAAGAGGCTGCATTATGTGAGGACTTCCATCTGTGGCTCTTCAGATTGTAAATTTAGATGTCGAAAGTTAAAAGAGCCAATTGATAAAAGAAATTTACTATGTTATTTATGTATTAAATTTTTTATAAAAAAAACATTGTGTGTTTTTGATATGCCAAATTTATGTGTATTGGACAAATTTATGTGTATCCATAATAATATTTTTCACACGCCTGGGAAAAATAGGATCTCATTTGTCACATTTAGAAGTGTGAAGAATGTGATTGGCCAAAAACGGGGTATGCGTAAGGTTCACATTTTTCACATATTTTATGGTGAAATTGTATCGCGACAATCGATGAAATTATTATTTGGAGCATAATTATACAGTACTCATCATCATCATCATCATCATCATCATCATCATCGTCATCAATTATTCTCGTCATCACCATTAGTATGATTATAGTTAACGTCATCATCAGTATTGTGATCACTATGAGAAACTAAGCACTATTTAGGAGCTATATACTAATGTATGCATGCGCTTAATCGTTAGTCAATACGTTTGTTCGGTCTAATTATGATATAGAAATGCATTCTCACGTACGTCAATACGAACGTACACCGTTTTATTGTGATATTAACAAATGCACGCATCAGAACGTACGTACAAACAAACGTCCTATTTTGGATTATTAAAACCAAAATAACCATGCATATGTCCGCCCGAAATAGAATAGACGTATACACGGGCGATAATATATTGACCTTATTAGAACCCCCGCACATGTTGGTAAGTACGTTTGGACAGTACAGTATTGTACCGAGCCGTACCTAACCGTATCTAACAGTACCGTACCTAACCGTACCGTACCGCACCGTTACTAACCGTTCCTTGCCTAACCATACCGTACCATACCGTACCGAACCGTTATACCTTGTCATACCATATCATTACAAACCATACCATACATGCCATGCCATGCCGCACCATATCGTACCATACCATGCATGCCGTACCGTAAATCACACCTTTATTATAGTGGGAAAAATAGCATTATGTTGTAACAAATTCCCTTTTTTTTAAATTTGAACACTTTTTTCATGTGTGAAGAACATGATTTGAGTGCTTATCAAAAACTGGACTCGATCACAAATTTCACAAAAAAGGTGAAACTTGAGATTCCGAGGTGTGAAGTATGACATCCAATGTTTCACACCTGTTAAAAATGAGATCCTATTTTTCACACGTGTGAAAAATATGATTTGTGAAAAATATTATCCTACAATGCTCACAAATACTTCTGTCCGACGGGGGGGGGGGGGGCGATTGCGTGGCTGGTGGTGGCTTGTTCTCAGTAGGCGTGGACGCTGACATTTGACCTGGCCTTACTTGAATTTCTTAGTAACTATGAATTATAAAGTCTTTGAATGCCAAAAGGTCAAGGATAAAGTAGTATTACTTGTTTATTAAAAATATTGAAACAACTGAAGCAGTGTAGTGGTTTTATTTTTGTATATTGGTAAGAGTGTTTTAGAGAGATAGCTCGGGTATTGTGTTGTGTTTGTGAACCAAGAAAGGGTAAGATATGGTGGGATGTTGTTTTATGGGTCGTTTGGTTACTTCAATGAACGTATTCTTTATAGTAAAGATATAGAGATTGTTAGGCTAGTTTATAACAGAAAACCGGAATGAACTACTCTGGTATGTTTAAAATTTCAAAGTGGATAGTGTGTGTGTAGTGGATTTTTATCGAGTGCACCGGGATTTTTTCCCAAATCCCATCGCCCCCAGAAGACTCGTTATTTGGGTTACGGGGGATAGCGCAAGATACAGAAGACGCCCCTTTCCAGAGGCGATCCTGGGTCTTGTAGTGCCCGGTGTAAAGCACCTAGTACAGTTCACCTCGGTTTAACGTCTCATGCAAAAGACAAGTTAGTGGATTAGGTTGGTGAATGTTTTAAACATGCATGGATAATCGACATGAAGATAAACAAAAATATGCATGGATAATCGACATGAAGATAAACAAAAATATGCATGGATAATCGACATGAAGATAAACAAAAATATCCATGGATAATCGACATGAAGATAAACAAAAATATGCATATATGAACGACATAGATAGAAACAAAAACATGCATATATGAACGACATAGAGAGAAACAAAAACATGCATATATGAACGACATAGAGAGAAACAAAAACATGCACATATGAACGACATAGAGAGAACCGTCACCTAGTTTTTGTTTGTAACAAAAAGTAGGTCATGTCAATAAGTTTATTGGTACTGTAAGATTGAATAGAGTGTGATGGGTTAGTTATATATGGAAAGTTGAAATCTGCACAGAAGGTGGTCCACGCGCAGTCCTGTTTGTTATATACTTTTTGTTTGATTACGGAGTATACTTCTCTGACACTAAGTTGCAGGCGAGTGTCTCTGCCTTCTTTTGACCCCAATTTCGCTAAGAAGTCGGCTTGTTCGTTAACTCAAATACCTTTAATGTTAGCCAATTCACAGCTGTAAATGGAAACTTCGTATTTGACTGATCAATATTTTATAATAGCTTTTTGCAAATTATGTACTATATAACCGGCGCCTGCTAGTTCGTTTTCTTCGTCTTTACTGCCGTCAGGGAATATTTGTGTGTATTGTGAGCAGTGTTCATTGATATATGTATTCTCTATAGTACCATTGTCGGATTTTCTTATTACGGATTGTAAGTGGAGATCTATGGTGGGCCGGATGAGCAAGCTTAAACTAAAATGAGTGGGTGGCGAAATATGTATCTTCTCCAGGTTGTATTCGCTCTTTAACAGACTAACGTTCTTGACATACGGAAGATTATAATCGGCGTTAGATTTGTGAAGGTAGGCAGGATCGTCTGTGATTGTTTCATTAACCGGAAGATTATTTCCTTGCATGGCCGTGCTTGCCCAGTATTTAAGTGGATTAGCTTCTCTTTGCAAGTGAAGTTCGAGTTGTCCGCATTCACTATAAAGAGCCTTGGTGGATGTTCGCTTACACGCACCTGTGGTTATTTTTAAGGCTGAATTTTGAATAACTTGTAGTTTGTGAAGTAGGGATTTATGCCCGGAGTTGTACGCTATGCTTCCTTAGTTGATTTTTGCTAGGATAGTGGCTTGATATATTCTAAATAGGCATTTATTGTCAGTGCCCCAACTGTAACCCTGTATCGCTTTTAGAAAATTACGGTCATTTTGGCATCTTTTATTTAATTTTAAGACATGATTAATTAATTTTAAGACATGTTTATCCAAAATCATACCTAGGAATGTAATATAGTTTCTAAATATTGAAGTTTACTGTTTCAGAGTGTTAGGGTAGGGAATTATCTGACGTTTCTGGAGCTTTTTTTCTGTAGGAATGGAAAAGTATAGTTTGTGTTTTATTGGGGCTTATGATAAAGCCAAATTTGTCACTCCATTAAGGCGCGTTGTTATCGTTGTACTGCGAGTTTTGGGCAACGGGAGGTAACCCAGATAGCGCCGTCATCAACAAATTGAGATAGCTGAATACGATCTGCGGGTGATCAGAATTATGCTGTTTAATTGTGTTTTCTAAAGTGTTCATGACAATTGAGAAGATTATTGGAGAGAGGACACTACCCCTGGGGACAGCCGTTTATTGTTTCTACTACTTCTGATGTTTGACCATTAAGTCGGACTTTAATTTTTTAAGGAAAGCAGCTAGCCAAGTTATATTATGGCCCTCAATACCAAGCTGAAGTAAGGGTTTACCGGTAATTGCATGTTCGTTCCATAATTTATCAAATGCAGCAGTAAGATCCAAAAATGCGGCTGCTACAGTTTCCCCTAGTAGTTGTGCCCTTCTAATATCAGCTTCAAGTATGACAATATTATCATCATAAGAGTGATTAGCTCTGCATCCTGATTGAAAATTTGATATTATTTTTTTCCATATATGCACATGAACGGGGTCTAATCATTTTCTGCATTAGTTTAATAAATGTAAATGTAAGGGATATAGGTCTGTAAGAGGCTGGCATGTCTTTAGGTTTATTTTGTTTAAGAAGCGGTATAATGGTAGATTCGTTCCACGCATCCGGTAAAATGCCATTTTCCCAAGATTTGTTAAACAAATTGAGCAATTCTTGTTTCGCCAAAAGGGGAAGTTGTTTCAGGATTTTGTAATTTATATTGTCATCGCCGGGCGCTCCATTTTTACATTTTAAAAGTGCTGCATCTAGTGCAAACATACTAAATTCGGTATTATATTTGTGTGTTTTAGTTTGTGGATGATTTTCTAGCCACGTAGAGTATGTGTTACTTAATTCAATTTTAGACTGTACAAAATCAGCTGAATAGCCTTCATTGCTGCTTACTGTTTGGTAGTGTTGTACTAATGCAGGGGCTTTTTCTTTATTTAGTAGTGAAAATTTGATTATTAACACTGAAGATAGGTGTTGAAGGTGGTGGTTTCCCTTTAATTTGGTTTACAAATGTCCATGGTTCTTTGCTATTAGTTCTATGAGTTATATTGTTGCAGAATTCAGTCTAGCCTCATAGTTTTTTAGGGCCAATATGGGGCCGAAATTCGGCCTCATTCCCTTGCTTTAAAAGTATATATTTTCCCCCTATATTGCCCTTTAAAATCCCCACAGCATGTAAGCTCCATTTTGAAACAAATTTACCCAAATCGGACAAAATTTTGCTAAGATACAAGGGTTTTTGTAAAAAATCCCAGCAATTTTCATCAAACCAAGTTAATCTAAGTTAACATGTGTAGCAAAAAAATTCCTTAATGTTTTATAACAATGTAGAATATAAACATGTTATAATGTTTTTCTAAAAACAAAATCCCCTTTTGCCGTAAAATTACTCATTTGAAAGGGCCCCGCCACCTTTGCCCCAAAGGTGAATAAAAAACACTGAGCCTTTAGATTTAGCCTTAGCTATAATTTGTTGCGCCTGTTTTCGTGCCTCTTTAAATTGTTCATAAAGTGGAGCTGATTTAGCATGCATTCACTTTTTTCTGCAGTTTTTTCTATGTTTAATTGCTTCTTCACAATCTGAATTCCACCAAGGTACACTTCGTTTAATTTTCCTAATTGTTTTGTTAGATACTGGAACTGAGTTATCGAGCGCATTTGATAATTTATCTAAGTATGACCGGAAGTGTGCGTTTATCCCTGAATAATTGAGGTTATTCTGGCTATTTTGTGCTTTAGAGTCGTCTGCATAATACTGAAAATTTCCATTTCATTTTTACCAACTAGTTGTTTTGCTAATGTATGAAGAATCAGGGTATTGTCGATTTTTGGAGCGTTATTAATGAACTGATTTGTTGCTTTAATGTTTTTCTCCTTACTTTCCTCCATTTATTTTATTTTATTTTAAAATTTAGGCGGAGGAATTGCACTTTTGTAACATCACCCTATTTCCTATAGAAATAGAATTTTGGCTTAAATGAGTTACCTAAATTCCCTCGTTCGACATGCTCGTTTATTTCCGTATTGAGTCACGGAAATGAATTTTAAACTATATTTAAATCATATAAGCCTAAATTCAACCGCCTAAAATTTTTAATAATAAAACAAAATTAACACCATTCGAACAAACAAAGAATGAATTTTCCAAATCCGTCTGTATTTTTCTGACAAACAATGGGAAGTTTATTTTTCTTTGCGATAAAGTTGAAAATGCACCATGTTTCCGATCAAAGTTCCATTGATTTCTATGGGAAATAGGTGATGTAACAAAAATGCACATTCCTCCGCCTAAACTTTAAAAGAACATAAAATAAATGGTACCATGTAAAAGAGCATAACATTCTCTTTTCAAATCCGCTTGTCCTTTTTTGAGAGTACAACATAAGGAAGTTACGGCAAATAATATTTAACGCTCCCTATCAAATCAATGTAAATATTAGGTGAGAGGCATCTAATTTTGCACTGAGAAGCGAGATTGTTGCACATGTATTTATGTTGTTGTTGTTTTTCCGCAAATTAGCTATAACTCTATTAAGTTGTCTAGGAAAACCTTTTACAGCTGTGCTTAATAATAGACTTACAAATTATTTAGAAGAAAACTATTTGTGAAAAGAACATCCGGCTGGATTAAGAAAAAAAAACACTCAACAGTTGATCATATTTTTGTACTCCATGCTTTAGCCGACATTATGTAAATTGTGAAAATAAAGTTGTTTTAATGATTTTCAAAAGGCCTTTGATTCTGTTTGGATTATCGGCTGATGGAACAAATTACTGAGTTGTACTATTAACGGTAGTTTCTTGAGAATCCTTACAAATATGTATAATGGTATCAAGTCGTGCAGATTGTAAATAAAACACAATCAGAGTTCTTCCCATGTGCAAGAGGTTTACGCCAAAGTATAAATCTTTCACCGGCCTTATTGTCTTTATATTTAAACGATGTAGAGAGTTACTTACTTACGAAATAACAATGTAGGTGTAGATATTCATGATGAAACTCTAGTCTTGTCACTTAGATTAGATGTAATTTTATATGCTGACGATACTGTGTTATTCGCAAATCAAGAAGACTGGCTTTTAGTCAACAACACCTTTCATGAATATTGTTGTACCTGGAAACTCGATATTAATTTAGAAAAAAACTAAGGTTATGGTATTTGGTGACAAATTTAAAAGAAACAGAACTATCTTTATTAAAGGAAAGCAAATAGACGTTGTTGATTCTTTTAACTGTTTGGGAATCCTTTTCTCTCAAAATAGACAGAATGCATCTGCGAAGAAATAAGGAAAAAGGCACTGTTTGGTTTGAAAAGAAAACTAATAAATTTAGCTGTATCAATTGAGTGTCAACTTAAATTGTGTGATGCTACTATTGTACCTATTTTAACATATGGATGTGAAATATGGGGATACTCCAATGTTACCTTTGCTAGAAAGAGTCCATGCGGATTTCTTAAAATATATATTGAATGTTAAAACAATAGCTGTCAGAGGACAGCGCGCTCGACTATTGGAAGTATTTCACAAAAACTTTAACCACAAAATGTATGTAAAAAGTGTGCATAACTCTGTCAAAATACAAAACAGAGTTATGGGTAATGTTGTCCCCGATACTAGAGTTGATGACAAAGGTTAGTTCCAAGTTTCAAGTGAATAAGTTTTGTAGTTTTGAGGTTACGAAACTTTTGAATATAAACTTTAACCGGAAAATCTATGTGAAAAAGGGGCATATCTCTGTCAAAATACAAAACAGTTATGGGGAAGGTTTCCCCTGATACTGGAGATGATGACAAAGGTATATTCCAAGTTTCAAATGAATAACTTATGTAGTTTTGAAGTTACAAGACTTTTGAATAAAAACTTTAACCAATTCAGACGCGGACGCCGACGCCGGGGGTAGTAGGATAGCTCACATATTCTGCGAATGTCGAGCTAAAAATCAACTCCACATGTGATGTTGTATGGTGACTTTGGTAGATTTCCAATACTTATTGCTATTAAACATATAGTTATTGGTTTTTGGTATAACATAATTTTAATTCCTAACAAATTATCGTCCCTTTTATATACATTTATTTTCTTTGATTATGTCACTGGTCAGTCAACATACAATTGGCTTAATTGTATCAAATCAATTCTAGATCAATGTGGTCTTAGTTATATCTGGTTCAACCAAATGTTTGATGGATCAAAAGAGGTTTTACTACATCTTGTTGAGCAGTGTTTAAAAGATCAGTTTAGACAGTCATGGCATTGTCAAGTGTATAATTCGTCAAAATGTTTTAATTATTGTATATATAAAACCGAACACAACAACGAACCTTATTTGGACATTTTGCCCTGCATCTACATGTGGAATTTCGTAAATTTTCTCATGTGTTACAATCATCTGCCAATATAAAAACTTAGATGGGCGAACATTGAACGAAATGATTGAAAATGTAATTTATGCAATTTAAATAAAATTGGAGATGAATTTCATTACCTCTTTAAATGGACATTTTTAATGTATCGCGTAATAAATATATACCCCAGAAATATCGCAAAGAATAAATTGTTTTATATTTAACTCACTTGTGAATGAAATAAAAGAAACTGTAATTTGCAATCTTGGTAAAATTTTTGCTATTATCCTAAAAACAGCCAAAAATAACCACCTGGCTAGTACCTAATAAAGTTAACCAAAATCTATGTATCGGTTATTTTCACGTGTGTTTACTTACTTTATTGAACAATTAACCAACAGTATGGGCATCAATTGTGTTTATATATTTGTGTTTAATTTTAAAATCATATCACATATGCATGTGCTGAGACGTGAATAAACTGTAAACAAAATTAAACTAACATACGTGGTTAAAATAGAATCTACAAATCTGACAAAATGTGTTATTTTTAACCTATCCGCTGCGTTTCATAATTATGACGGTTTGCATACTTGTCATACATCGTTGAAGATAATGTGTGTGATTATCGTTCATCAATCTTACACAGTTGTGACAAATATGTTAATACAAAAATACTGTGTCAAATACTTTTTAGTGTACCATTTAGCCTAGACGTGTGCTAAATGTATCATATTTCAATTTAATACAAATAATTTTAAATTGTGAATTTTAAGTAAATGGATTTTTTTATATTTCATTGATTTTCAATGGAAGTATTTTAGTGGTATATTCGATTACTTTTATATTAAGGCGTTGTTTGTCGAGCTGCAACGATTCTTTCGATGCATCGATCAATCGATTGTCAATGGCCCTATTCGATTGTCGATTTTATATATTTATAGATGATTTGTCATGCAACTACAATAATGGTTTTGTGTAGATTAATCATATAAATTGACTATGGCAGTATGGCTGCTGTTATACTGAACTAGTTATCTTAAACATTATCACTATTTTCCACTGTTCTTATTTATATTGATATACAAGTCACATACGTTCACATTTACAAGTACAATGACATTAATAAACAAGAGCTGTCAGAAAACTTTACCACATATCTATGTAAAAAATACAAAACAGAGTTATGGGTAATAATGCCCCTGATACTAGAGTGGATGACAAAGGTTAGCTCCAAGTTTTAAGTGAATAATGTATTTAGTTTTGAAGTTACACAACTTTTGAATATAAACTTTAACCAGAAAATCTACGTGAAAAAGGGGCATAACTCTGTCAAAATACAAAAAGAGTTATGGGGAATGTTGCCTCTGATACGGGAGTTGATGATAAAGGTATATGCCAAGTTTCAAGTGAATAGCTTACGTAGTTTTGAAGTTACAAGACTTTTGAATAAAAACCAATTCAGACGCGGACGCCGACGCCAGGGGTAGTAGGATAGCTCACCTATTCTTCGAATAGTCGAGCGAAAAATAAATATAAATCATATCTATACAGCACGTCATGACTCGTTAATACGCAAAAAAAATGCCTGTATTCAACTATATGATAATCGAAATCGAATCGATTCGAGCCATGGCTTAATCGTTGCAGCTTTAGTTGTTTGGCGCTATCGTGAATGACCACTTGTATACAGTAAGCGCGTTGTTGTTTCTTTTCAGCCCATCATGGCACTGTTCCGCCCTAACCCCGAACATAAGCTCCGCCCACTGTTCAACTGGGCCCATTTGGTAGTCGGTATAGTCGGGTATATTCTTGCCGGTGAGTTACACTGTGTTCACAAATCCAATATTCACTGTGACAAAACCTGTATTCACAAAGCATCGTATAAGTAACTTCTCAAATATTTTAATTTGTAAAATAGTGTTGAATTCTAAAGTGTAAACCTTTGATTTCACTATATATGTTTAATTAATTAAAACATCGACATGATGTATATATTCGTTGTACGTTCATTAACACACTTAAAAGGCAATGTATACCGGTAATAACATTACATGCAAAACTGTAATGTAATGTCATAGGACATAACTACAAACTCATCATCAAAATAATTTCCTAATATGATACGTTATAATGAAACAGTGAATATCGTTTTTTGTACATACAAATTCATAAAGAAAAATATCAAAATTGAATGAAAAAATAAAACAATGAAAAGAGAGTAAAAAATCAACGTATGTAAACTGTGCGGTGATGTGGTTCAAAAATTAAATTACAATGCATAACGAAATTATGTTATCAAATCCTTGAACAACCAAGAAGTCTGTTTCCGTACTCTAGTGTTCCAACGTGGACCAAATTTTGGTGTGTCTGGAGAAAAATATATTAATAGTGGGAATGTTAGTCTGTTTGGTAGTTGATCAGCAGGTTTTGGGACTGCAGAATCTACTTCAGATACAGAGCTTGTTTTGGGCTCTTGGACAGGAAGTCCAGAAAATTACAACACAAGATTCCTATGTAGTAACCGGGATCATCTTTTCTCGTCTCCTCGTCGCAACTGAAAAATTGGTATGTTTGGGTCTGGTTGGGTTTCCACTACATATAACTTTTTCCCATCTGTCACCTTAGTTGCACTTCTCTTTAACGTCTAAGGTACGTTCCAATACCGGTTCCCCCTCTTTTAGACGAGCATATCTGACCCGCAAGTCGTATTTCCGCTTATTTCGCCTTGCCTGACATGCTGCTTCGTGCACATCATCCCATTAGCAAATTGTAAACGTTTATATAGACCATAAGCATAATCTCTGCGGTTTCATGTTCGTTAATTTGCATCAGGCTCTGTTCGTAAAATGAATCAATTGCCAGACGGGGATGCCGACCGAACATAAGAAAGTGACGGGTCAGGCCAGTGCTCTCATGACGGGTAGGCATGGACAACTGCAGGGGCTGTGCTCGCCAGTTGGACTTTTGAGTTTTCTAATAAGCATGCTAAGATGGTTTTGATTAAAACTTTCTGGCAAACCATTGCTTTGTAGTGATAAGGTGATAATCGACTTGTTTCGATGTTAGCGAGTTTGCACAACTCTTGTATAACATGGCCATCGAAATTATTTCCTTTTGACCAGCATGATCGTGTTAGACAGTAAAGACAATATCATGAAACATGACGGGGAAAATAAGTATATCTATGACCAGATAAATAGGTAATTATGTTAGTGTAATCATATGGCGTTTGGGTTGACCAAGGCATCTGCGACCTTCCAGCGCTTGATGGAGAGATTTATGGGTGAAGTTCACTTGCAATAACGTCTTATTTATTTAGACGATGTGATAGTTCATTCAAAGACCTTGAAAGAACATAATGAAAGGCTGCAAGCCGTCTTTACACGCCTGTATGAGGCTCGGTTGAAGATAAAAGGCTCAAAGTGTGATTTTCTGCTCCCTAATATTTCCTATCTAGGTCACTTAACGGAAGTTAGTGACAAGGGTGTTGAGACCGACCCAGCAAAGATAGAGGCTAAATAATATTGGCTAGTTCCTACTTGTATCAAGGACCTTCGAAATTGTTTTAGATTTTGCTTGTTATAACAGGCATTTTAAATAAGGTTTTTCCCAACTTGCGAAGCCTTAACATGATATGCATGTAGGACACCTAGCAAACAAAAATGGGAGGGGACAGAGACAACTGTTGTTTGGTGGCCAAACGTGTGTAAATGGTGGTATATGGCAATTTTGTATTAAACAATCCATGGCTCGAAGGCCGGAGACCATATTATACCCCTACTAACTCGCCATTTAAATGTTACACGCTAGGATTTGAGAGACGCATAGGTGTTCCACGCTAGTCATTTAAAAGACGCCTAAATGTCGCCGTAGACATATAATTTAGTTTAAATTTATTTATTTAAGCTGGTAAGCCAGAAACTAATTGAGACCGTTTTGAGTCTGTTTCCTGGGTAAAAACAGTGTCTTTAAGAAATATCACTTGACTGCTCCACGAGTAGGGATCAAACTTGCAAACTCCCGCTCGCTGACACCACGTCCATTACACAACTGCGTCTGTTCTCGGTAGGTATATACAACACGTTTAACTAAATAGTATCCTATCAAAATAAGACTGACAGCATGTACACACAACAATCCAGGTTAACTCTTCTCGAGAGTGGAATCATGCCTTGTTCAACTATTTGTAACTGTTACTTTAACTTCTTATAATGTTGTGTGTTACTTCCACAGTTGTGGCCACAATGATGGGACTCGCCATATGGAGGTCGGGGCTACCCCGTTCCGGTGTGATTGTTGGACTCATCTGGCTCGCCGCCATCATCGTCATGGGCGCCATCATGGAAATTCTCAAGTGGAAAGCGTTCTTTAACAAAACTAGTAAGCGTGTGTTATCATCGCAGTGCATGCTCATTTTTCACCACGTGACCTCCTTCTGCGAAGTGTTTCTTTATTTAGAACAAAGATTGCAACCCGGTTGTAGTTTATTCAACATAATCTATCATATTTGTATGTGTTAGGCATACCATTTCTAATCGCGGTCTGTGCTCAAATATCTTTATATAATATTTAGTATAGTTTCGTACACTCGTTCTTATGCACGAAAGCCCTATTAGAATTATGAATCAAAGCATGTTGTGTATTATTGTACTACTAATGTGAAAATAAATGATTGGCCGTATAAACTATACATCTGGTTTACCAAAATGTGATTTTAGAGCCGCAGTCTGTAGAAAGCAACGGATTTAGCGACGGTATTGCGCTGGAAGAGAAGAAAGACACGAAGGTATTTAAAGTATCCATCACACGATTCCGTTTCAATTTAAATACACATACTAAATCAACCAGATTGCTACCTGAGCAGAATCAGGTGTTCATAGTTTTGAATTATAAGAGACCACGTGTCCGACTATAAGACTGTGTTAATGGTGAACGATGTTACACATTTCCTCAGTTTTTAGATGAGCAAATCTGAGATTTTAAGATTGTTTAGAATGTCAGACTGCTTGTTTAAGGTGACCAACTCTCAGACTATGTGGATCTTAAATTCAAATCTTTTAGGGGGGATGAACTGTCATACAGAAAGTGCGATTGTTTTGCGCGGATTAATGGACACATTTTCGATTTGTTTGTGACAATGTGCGATATTTTTATTTTGATAATGCGACCATTTTTGATGTAATATGTTTGCACTGACTTACACAATGGTTAAAACAGGAAGAAAAATTCTGCGGAGGACACTGATAGTTTCTCTGACAATCTTGTTGTGTTGTTTTCAGCTTCCGTCGTCCCTCAACGGTAACATGTTGGCAGCGTTCATCGGGCTGATGGTGGCCTTCTGGCTCGCCATACTGGTCATCATCGTTATAAACTAACAGCAGCGCAGTTCAGTGCTTGTGTCGGGAGTAAATTAGTGTTTATTTGCCGCTTACGCCCTGCCAAAACAAAACGTTGCCCCGGAACAATATTTGTAAAGATTCCTATTTTATTCTTAACTACAGTTGAAAATAATTCAAAATTAGAATTGGTGTTTGAGACACCATACTTTAGAACATGTGCATGACAAATACTAAATATTGATATACTTTGAATTACACTGCAAAAGCATTTGTCATAAACATCAAACAATGCATTTTCTTGTCAGAGAATCAAATTATAGAATTTCAGACTTTTAAGATATTTCTTATTTCCGACTAAGGGCTTTAAAAATACCGGCTCAGAGCTTGCGCCTGTAATACATTAGTGCTTTTTCCCTCTCATGACCTGTCCTAACAAAGCGTTTCCAAACCTGAAGCCTGGAATAAAGTAATGTTTGTTCGCCTCTCACTACCTACCCAAACGAACGACCGCGACTAAGCTGTAATAAATAAACAATATATAATGTACAGCATTATTATGTTTGAATGTACGAAAATGAATATTAGTTGCTTTCAATATATTTCGCAAAAAATTATACTTGAACATTTCGTCTCGCAGTCGGCGCCAATTAGAAATGTTGCAATATGTGTAAAAATTAAAAACAAACACGACCCATATTTTAAATTGATTTTTATCTAAGAATGCAAACACCCTTTTTCCATTATATATATATATATATATATATATATATATATATATATATATATATATATATATATATATATATATATATATATATTATTTTAATCATTATTATATGTTCGTTTTAATATCTTAATTTTAGAAAAAAAAATAAAGAAATTACCCTATAGTTGACATAGCCCCCTTAAACTCGCACTAACAATATGTCGCTTCATCGCGAAAGAGCAAAGGTATTCGCTCTCGTGAATCGTAAAGGGGCCCATACAAAGCTCCTTACTGAAAACTTAAGGAAATTTCTTAAAATCATTAAATTCCTTAAGTCTGTCGTTGGTTTATTTTTGAGTCCATTTTGTCCTAAATGATCTTAATCATGTAAAAAATCAACAGATACTTCTTATTTTACCATATTTCAAATATAACATATTGATTTTTACACGGAACATTATATTTGAATGTTCCCCTTAAATATGACTTAAGTTAAGATTATCCTTAGGAGCTGTGTGGATATGGCCCCTGATTGTCACGTAAATCTGTTAAGCTTGTTTAGTTAATTTGTAAATGTATACATGCAATAAATATACATGCACGATAATTCTGTTTCTATCTCACTCATAGTGTACGTACATTTTGTACATCATGCATAATTTCCCATAGGCTATACCTTACAGAGTAGTGTGATATGTTTATTATATATTTTATATTTTATATAAAATAAAGCAACTATAGTATCTTTCCATGTTGTCATTTTCTCTGTTTTCGTCAATGGCTTAATGATTATACTGACAAAACGTTTATAACTGCGGCGTTGTTCGTACATTTTGCTTCAAGCTCACCTGTGCAACTATCCTGGCCCATGTTTGGATTTACTTGTTGGAGATCCATATGGTCTTGCTTGGTGGGGACACAAATTATTTTCTTGGGGTTTCTTTTTAGGGACCCATGTGAGCTTTCGTGCCGGAGTACATATGGGCATTCTTCCTAGACCCATAATGGCTTGCTTGTTGGGGACCATATGAGCTTTCGTGCGGGAATGCATACGGGCTTTCTTCCAAGACGCATATTGAATTGACTTGCTTGTTGGGGACCCATATGTGCTTTCTTGGGACACCCATATGGGCTTGCTTGTTGGGGACCCATCTGAGTGTTCCTTGCGATAGATTGCGATTACGAATCTACTTAAGATTCAATATGATTCGAAATGTTAATTTGAGCTCAAGAGAGGCTACTCTTAACAAATATACTTTCCATATGATAGACAGTTATTTCTCCGAAAAAAGACATGCGCATTTCTCAAAGGCCTTAGCGCTGGAAATACAAAACATTTATGGAAACATTTCAGTGACACAATTAATTGTACATGTACATGTAGATGCTTTATGCTATAGATAATAACTGCATACATTTTTTTTATACTTTTTTTTATTTGGCAAACACTGATTTCGACTTTATTATGCTCTTGTCAAGTTTAAGTTATCGTTTTAATGTATGCATTTTTGGCCACAATATTTCCCACACAGATTACTGTGTGCAATGTTGTTACGTGGGCATAATTAACGTTGCCCTTCCATCTTCGCGCACGGCATTGTGGAAATGCAACTACTTTCAAATTGGTTCCCTGCAAACGCCGAGTAAAATGACAAATATAACAGCGAATGCAACTGAAGAAAACAGGAGAAAAAAAAAAGAATTGCATTAATACCTTTGTACCAGGTCATGTTCGTTTGATGCAGGTCTTTGAGTAAAACGGTAGGATTAGTATTATTTTGGAACCACTTCATGTATGTCTAGCCCATATATTATAATGTAATGAAATAGGTGATTTAATAATACAGCTGACCAAGGACAAATAACAGCGCTTGTTCGAAATTACTTATTGAATAAGTATTTTTATTAATCTATTTAGTATTATTATCATTAGTTATTTCCCCTTAAAAATGTACTAATCCGATTGTTTGTGTTTTGTTTTATTTATTTCAAGATGGCGTCATTTTGTTGGAAAACTGCCATATTTTTAATTTCATATAGAAACAGTTCAACTGACCGATCAAAAGCGCTAAATCCCATACAGGCATTGAAATTGCGTACAGGCACTGGTTTTAGCCAATCTCAATGCTTAGATCCCATAGTGGATAAAGGAACAGTTGAAGTCATACAGGAACAGTTAACCAGTCGTTTTATTTACTCGTGCTAACTGATATAAGACGTGGATTATCACTGATAGTGTGCGTAATAGTGTAAAGTTGATTAATCATGCCGCGTACGTAGAGAAAAGCCTTGCCAACATTTTTAGTGATCCGCTTTAGGACAGAGGTCTGTGTCTGTCACGTGATTGCTATTCATAGAATAACTCACATATAACTCATACAACTGGGGTTCTAGTTTTAGAAAGTATGTAACTTGAATACTCTGTAGGAAAACGACGTAAATTGTGAACATCCATTAAAAGAACAAAAGACATTTCCGTGTGTGAGTGATAGAGAACTGTGGCATGCGATTCTGTAACAGTATCGTTTTGAAAACGTACACAAATTTTCGAAACCGAATACAGCTCAAAGTTCACCGTTAAAAATGCGTTTAAAACGTCCATTCATACGTAAGAAAGCAGATACCCTTTCTCTATTGTCTGATCTAATGTCCCCTAAAAGTCCCGGACAAAACAAGCGACGGAACTTCCGAGATGCCTATAGAATGGTAAATAATGCTTGGCCGTAGCCTCACGAATTGGAACCGCTATATGAGCTGGTCTGGTTTAATATATCACAATCTGAAACTCCCTTTGTGACCAGGTTAGTGGCTTCCACGATGCTACTGCGTCAAATAACAGCGTGTCTTGTGAAATTATAGAAGTGTGCGATTTATTGGCTAACATTACATGGTCTTGTATTGGAGAGTAATTTTTAAATTCCGCGTTTTACGAACATAAAATGTATTTTTCCGCTAGTAAGGATGAAATACCAATTTACTCCTTTCTCGCGTTTTCATTTTATATATCATTTTTGGATAGATTCTAAGTATTATTTAAATGAAAACATCAAGAAATAATATATATATATATATGAATTTAATTACTAAATTTAATATTCATTTCCCCAAACTAAAATAAAATGTATAACATTTGTAGGATTTTTGCAGCATTTTGTACAAAGTTAGGTAATCTCTACTAAACTTGCTGTTGTCACACACATCATTCTCTGGTTCACGATCTGTATCCAGAATCATCGGAAGAAACACCTTCAACGGCGTCAAAAAGGGTTTTTAGGTTACCTGGTTATAAGGCTTTTTTTAAAGGGCATTTGACAGGATAAAATAAGTTATCTTGCCTACTGGTATGTTCCCTTGTTTTAATTGTTCGGTGCAATAAAATGTATATTACATCCCATAGCGGGTGATACAACGTACTGTCAATAATGTCAGGTCAGTGCATCATATAAGGAAATGATACTAATACACATCGCTCATACATGTTGGCATGATTACATACATGCAGTTTCATACAAAAGTATCATATAATTTCACATGAATATAACATTTAATATTTAAGCCGTGAGAGGCGTACAGGGATTTATTGGTAATATGTGTAATACATTATCTAAGTTCAAAAGATTTCTTTACAAAAATATCTAAGTATCTATTTATATTATAGTAAGTACATTTAAGGAGCTCAATAAATTGTGGTATATTTGGTCTTACATAGTAATATGGTTTTAAATATGTATTTCTTACTTCGTTATTCAGCTTACATTCAAACAAGAAGTGAAATTCATCTTCCAGCATATTACACATGCAACAAATTCTATTTTCTTGTGGAATTGGTCTTGGTTTGTGCCATTCACCAGCCTCTATTTCTAGATTGTGTGCAGACACTTGATAACTTGATATAGATATGGTTGCATTTGAAAATCATCAAATGTACAATAAGATTTTGCTCTCGATGACTCATTAATATCGTAAAGCAAATTTTGCAGAAAGACATCGTGTAATCTTTGTTTAAATAATAACAGAAATACATTTACATCCCCAACACTTTGGATAAGCCATACATGGTTAAAACCTAATGATTGCTGTAAAACCTTAATCTTGTATGACCATGGTGTGGAGTCATGTGTGCTTTCTATCCTTTGGTACATATTATCATACCGGTATACTTGTCTAATATACTTAACATTTTTCATCTTTAAAATTTTACACCGGTAATTAATTACACTCAAGTAAAATTTAATTTCAGTGGTGATCTTCCTAGTTCTCCACAGACAGCGTAATTTTGGGTTTGGACTCCTATTCCAAGTAACTCTTAACAAAATGTTTTAATGTATTCTTTCCAATTGTATGATATTATTGTTTAGGCCCTTATATATCTGAACCATAACTCAAATCCGGAATAATTAATTTGTGAAATAGATCCAGCTTGTATTTGATGTTCATTTTTGTATACTTGAGATGCTGCTCTTGAACTTATATAACGTCTTTGTTGATTGACCTGCAAGTGAGCCTTAAACCATGCATTAAACCATGCATAAATATACTTGGCAAAACTCCTAACGCACATTATAGAAATGTGTCAATATGTTACATTAAAGCGGAAACAACACGTGTGTCAAAATGACCTTAGCTGGCCGATCAAATTTACCAATTATTAATCTGTTAAAAAGATTTGATAATTGAGACATTTCATTTATAAAAATATGTTTATGAATTATGGTCAAATATTAATGGAATTATGGTCAAATATTAATGTGCGTTAGGAGATTTGCCTAGTATAAGTAAACTGTTCAACAATCACCAGAGCTTGTCCCTTGTATATAAAACTTAAGTTTTTCGTTTGTATACCTCTTCTAAAAATTGTAATCTTAGTTTTTTCTGTATTAACTTGTAATTTCCATTCATTACAATATGATTATAATAAATGTAAACCATTCTTAAGCCCATTTTCAGTTTCTGATAACAGGACAATAAACTATCGCATTTTATACTTTAAAAAAACGTATACCCCGATATTTGTGAAATTTATTTCGCTTGCCTGTTTCTTTGAAATTCAATGGGAAATCCCCAACAAATCCATCGTTCTTATAGTTATACATGTACGGTGTATAACCAGTAAACCAGTGTTTCTGTTATACAAAATGAGTATACAGAATGCTGATGAAACTGAAAAGTAATGAACAATTAGTGAACTATTTCCAATTAATATTTAATATCATTTTTCTCTGCTTTGAAACGCCTTTAATGACACGAGAACCTTTGTCCGCACACAATTGAAGTTATTCAGCTATAGAAATGCATTATAATGCGATGTCTCGGGTTACATTTCACTATATTTTCAATTATCTGTGCAACATGTGCCGGTTATCGGGACCTGTCGGATGACTCGTGCAGTTGTAAACAACGACGCTTGTTACCGGGGTATATTGTACTGGTTAGACACCCGATATTCCAAAGTAACATATGGGGCGAAAGTTGCATGGAGCTGTGTGGCATTGTTAGGAAAATACAAAAAATACTAAATTATAACGTCGCCTTTCTGATATTTTGTACACCGTTCGGATCGATATCCTTCTTTTCCGTAAAGTGACAGGACACACTTTGTTATTTCGTATTACGAAATATATTTCGTAAAAACGTAATATCAATTCGTAATAACGAAGTATTACGTTTTTTACTTAATATTACCTCTATACGTTTATTGCATTTAAACGAAATACATTTCATAATTACGAAGAATTACATTTATACGAATTTAGGTTTCGTAATTTCGGTATGCACTTAACAATATTAATCTTAAAACAACAACAGAGAAATATTATTTAGACGAGTTTCATTCTGATCAAGTATAATATATAATATATTAACTAATTGTTCAAAAATGATTTCTATCAAACAATCGAAGTTATTGTAATACTTTAAATAACACTTTAATAACGAAGAAATAAAATTGCACGGTAATTTGTAATTCTTGACAATATATTCGAACAAAGTTTGCAACACATGCAAATTGCTGATATAATTTACAACACAAATCAATTAAGCGTTCATTTTGTACAGATATTATTAATTTTAAAGGGACCTGTTCACAGATTGAAAAATTGACCATTTTTGAAAAATTTTGTTATAGATCCCCCCAAAAATACATTGTATATAAAAAACGAAACAAGCAAAATAACACTGCTGACAAAGAAATATAGTGTCGATTATGAAAAATCAGCAATTAAAATGCATACAATTACACCGAGTTTCTAAAGCTATTCATCGGTATTTTGGAAAACACGTGTATTACTTACACACGCGTAAACAATTCATTGCTATGATTAAATTTCAGAATTGCCGAGTGGTAAGCGGCAAGATATGATCCCGGCAGTTGTAGGTTCGAGACCCGGCGAAGATACAAAAATTATTTATATAATATTTGTTTTTAGTTAGTACAGCCTTAGTTTTTCCTGTCAAGAAACTGAATGCCATTTTTCAAAAATACAAAAATCTGTGAACAAGTCCCTTTAAAATAAAAATACAGATCTACAAAACTGTACCCGATATATATAAAGCGACAACGTGGAATATCCGTTAACTCCGAAGTACATTTCTCAAACTTCTATCAAGCAACTGTCATGGTTGCATGACAGTTTGCATGTGGTAAATATTGTAAAAAGAATTACATAAAGAACTGAACTAACAACTCGTCATAATTTGATTGTTTACAGACTCTTGTAATATAAAATCGTTCTTGTGGTGAAAATGTATTTAAATGTATTCAAATTAGATCCTTACAAAACCATTTCTATTTAGTTTCAAAATTGTTTGTCCTTTATACACCACAATTTGTCAAACATTAAAATCATCACTTAAATGTACAGTGTGACGTAACTTACATTACGACATATTTTCTATATAATGTTATTGTCGAAATCTGTTTGTAGACATTGATTTACTTTTGTTTTATAATTAAATAAAATTTAAAAATTGTTTTTGCGAAAAGACAAAAATCTTCAATTTAAAAATAGCAGCCTTAACACGAGAACACATTAATTAGAAAACAAGGAACTTTAAGTCGGTATTCCCAATATACAGGTAGAAACAAAGTCACATTTCCAAAATAAAGCGTACTATAGTATGTACTTGTGCGTTGCGCAGAGCTGGTCACTCAGTTTTTACACGATTATATCATGGGACAGCATGTGCCAGTTTTCCAGTGCGTCTTCAGGCCACTCCCGCTGATGTACTTCCGGTGACACATAGTGCACTCGAACGGCCGCTCATTCGTATGCAGCCTCTTGTGAAGCTTCAGATGCACGAATTGGGTGAACTTCGCGGGGCACTGGCGACACTGGAACGGCCGGTCGCCGCTGTGGAGCCGCAAATGCGTCTTCAAGTTCGACGTGGAACTGAATCGCTTCATGCAGACGCCGCACTGGTGCGGGCGCTCCCCCGTGTGCACGAGGTGGTGCTTCTGTAGGTGCGCCAGCTGGGTGAAGCCTTTCCCGCACGTGCAGCAGACGTACGGTTTCTCGCCGGTGTGCGTGCGCAGGTGAACCTTGAGGTTGGACAGCTGACCGAAAGTCTTTAGGCAGAATTTGCACTCGTAATGCATCTTCCCGCCAACTTTCGTTAGCGGGTATGGGAGCGCGGATTTTGTTGTCGGCTTGGTCCCTTTCGTAGATAGGTTCAGCGCTTTCAAATCTTGGTTTCTCGGTTTTTGGATCTTTTCAGGTATATTTCCATGCAGTGAAAGAACTTTGGTGTCTGGTTTTCTTTCATCAGGTTTTATTGCACTAGTTGACTCATTTTGTCTGACCGGCTGTTCGGTTAGTTGTTTTAAATTATCAGACTCAACGGAATAACAGTTTCTTGGTCCTAACGTCAGACCGACGTCAAGTTTATCGTAACTGCTCTGTTCAGACCCGATGGTGTTCACTGGCAGCTGATAAGCATATTTTGGCGTTATGGGGACAGGTTGTGGAGTCGAAACATAACGGTTAGACACCGCCCATTCTTGCATTGACGGGGGATAACAGTTCCCAAATAATGAACGCATATAATCCATTTTCAGAACATCGTGAAAGTGCTTCATTTCATATTCTTGATACTGGATCAGTATAACCTGGTTAAGGTACTGACAAAGAGGACAGTCCACGGGCTTTATGTTATGATAATCTAATGATGTCACTTCCGATTCCCATCTTTGAGACGTTTCTCCGAAGTTCTCACTCAAGTAAGCGGTTTTCGTCACACCACGGTACAATGTATCGAAAAGTGAACTTTGAATGAACATTTCTGACTTGGCAGTATAGCCATTGGTTTGTTTTTCTTCTTGCACATGCGCGCGGTGCACTTCCGGTTTTACAGCGTGACGTACTTCCTGTGAGGGCACATGCACTCTAGCGTTCGGCGGTCGTGCGGACATGTCCAGGCAGTAGTGATCATGTGTTTGCATGCTGGACTCTGAAAAGTAAAATAGAAGAAGTATGACAGTTATTACTTATAGTAAAAGTATGTGTAGTTGTTGTTGTTACTGAATTTGTTATTGGTGTTATTTTGTAGAAACAGATAAACTAGCAGCATCAGCAGAAGTAGTAGTCGTAGTACTAGAAGTCGTCGTCATAGTAGTAGTAGTACCAGTAGTAGTAGTAGTAGTAGTAGTAGTAGTAGTAGTAGTAGTAGTAGTAGTAGTAGTAGTAGTAGTAGTAATAGTAGTGGTAGTAGTAGTAGTAGTAGTAGTTGTTGTTGTTGTTGTTTTTGTAATCGTAGTAGTAGTAGTAGTAGTAGTAGTAGTTTTAGTAGTAGTAGTAGTAGTAGTAGTAGTAGTAGTAGTAGTAGTAGTAGTAGTAGTAGTAGTAGTAGTAGTAGTAGTAGTAGTAGTAGTAGTAGTAGTAGTAGTAGTGGTAGTAGTAGTAGTAGTAGTAGTAGTAGTAGTAGTAGTAGTAGTAGTAGTAGTAATAGTAGTGGTAGTAGTAGTAGTAGTAGTAGTTGTTGTTGTTGTTGTTTTTGTAATCGTAGTAGTAGTAGTAGTAGTAGTAGTTTTAGTAGTAGTAGTAGTAGTAGTAGTAGTAGTAGTAGTAGTAGTAGTAGTAGTAGTAGTAGTGGTAGTAGTAGTAGTAGTAGTTGTTGTTGTTGTTGTTTTTGTAATCGTAGTAGTAGTAGTAGTAGTAATAGTTTTAGTAGTAGTAGTAGTAGTAGTAGTAGTAGTAGTAATAATAATAGTAGTGGTTAGTAGAAATAGTAGTAGTAGTAGTTGTTGTTGTAGTGTTGTTGTTGTTGATGTCGTGCTAGTAGAAATCGTAGTAGTAATCGTAGTAGAAGTAGTAGTAGTAGTAGTATTAGTAGTAGTAGTAGTAGTAGTAGTAGTAGTTGTTGTTGTAGTAGGAGTAGTAGTAGTAGTAGTAGTAGTAGCAGCAGTGGTAGTAGTAGTAGTAGTTGTGGTTGTTGTCGGGTGGTGATGGTGGAACTAGTAGTAGTAGTTAAAGTAGTAGAAGTAGTCGTAGTAATTGTAGCATGCAGTATAATAGTCTCTGTAATAAGAGTGGCATCAGCAGTAGTAGAAGCAGCTCTTAAAATGGTATTATTGATTGTAATATTGCTGCAGTAAATATTTAACTAAACTCATACAGAATAGTAATAATTAGAAAATTTTAAAACGTACATACTGTATAATATACCCGTTATTCCACAAACATTAACTTAAATGTTTTAAACGCATTAACATTTTATATAAATAGTCAGTTGTAAACCGACATGTGGACTGGTGCATGTATCGAACGCTTCAATTACTATTTCGGTAGAACTCAAAAGTAAAAGTGCCTTTCAATTACATCTGAGTGGTCGTGCATTCGAGCTGTATTGAAAAGTTCCATCGAGACATTGCTTGTCTTTGAAATAGATATCCCTTAAATCATTATGAAGTGTTTCCTTTTCGTTAAGTGCGGCTTGTTTAATGAACGGAGATCGGTCATTTATAGAAACTGATTTCAACTCACCGCACACTTCAACGTCTTTCAAAGAAGCTGTTAACGTTGAATTTTAAGAAATCATGAAAACGTTCTTTTTGCCTAAAATCTTGGGCCCGATTTCTGTTTGCACAATTAACTTAAGATGTCGAGTTTTGCAACTCTTCGCTATGTGTTCAATCTTTTAATAGGGGAGCAGTTTCGTCACTGAAGTGCCTTTAATTAAAACGTCCTCTTGTACCTAATTGTCTTGTATACAGCGAAGAGAATTTTCTTTTCTTTGATTTCAGTTTGTCAGAGTTTATTTTTGTAGCATGCAATTAAACACCTATTGTAACTAAAAGACATACTTAGCTTTATTTTGGGCAACCATACAAATCCGATGTTGAAATTATGTACCGATCAATATTTTCCCCCATGGGAGGCATCGGCGAGCTGACCCAGGGGAATTTGACTTGTTTTTTCTTTTTTTTTTTGGGGGGGGGGGTGTCTAATTCCCCGCCCTAGAGACACGCTTTTTTTTCTAAATCCCCTCAGCGGGAGATGCTATAGGTGTATCAAATGGCCCGGGGGTCAATATTACCGGGATTAAATATCCGACCAGTCTAATTCCCCTGTACCCGGAATCATTCGGCGTGTCAAATTCCCGCCTGTCGGAAATCGCTTTCATTGTAAAGTCCCGTATGTGCCCGCCGCTCCCCCCCCCCCCCCCCCACTGGGGGAAAATATTGATAGGTGCATTAAGAATACATGTAAATTATATATATGTATATAATCACGTGCTTCTTCTAGTAAACGGGAATTTTAAAGGTCCTATAAATGCGAAAAAATCGTATTTTATAACAATATAAATGTTATTATATAACATTAAATTGTATACATAATATACTACATAATTTTGGATGTAATTACACGGATTGATATAAAGATTAGGAGTGCGGATCGAACTTAGAAAGCATTATTAACATCTGGGTTCGTTTTCCAGAAACATCGTAAGTTTGCCTTAAAATATTTTCCAATTTTTGTAAGGTGATATTTTGAAAACAACAAGAATATTTTTATGAATATTTTTACAATTGTGTAAACCATGTGCAACAATCTCGCTTTCTCAGCGTGGCGCAAACATCGATACTTCTCACGTAAAATGTACATTGATTTGATAGGGAGCGTTCAATATTATTTGCCGTAACTTTTTTTTTTACCCTCAGAAAAGTACAAACAGATTTGAATAGAGAATTTTATGCTCTTTAACATCGTATCATTTATTTTATTTTATAGGCGGGAGAATTGGCACTTTTGTAACATTACCCTATTTCCAATAGAAATCAATAGAAAATCGGTCGGAAATTTTGGTGCATTTTCAACTTTATCGCATAAAAAAACTTCCCCTTGTTTGTCAAAAAAGTACAAACGGATTTGGAAAATACATTCTTTGCTTGTTCGAGTGGTGTTAATTTTGTTGAATTATTTAAAAATTTTGGCGGGGGAATTTATACTTAAATGAGGTACCTAAGGTTTAAAATTTATTTCCGTGACTCAATACGGAAATAAACCAACGATACCGAGTGTGTACCGTTCTAGCAGTATAATTATGTTCCCCGCGGCGTTTATTCAGGGTAATAAACAGATCAGAATATTGGTATTCGTATCATATACCTTATAATCTGCAGTTCAGTTTATTTTTAGATAATAAAATCCAAAAGGTTTTTCTTTTATAACAATGCATTAGAGGTATATTTGACATTGAGATAGTTCATAGTATGCTATGTTCATTTAATACAGAAAACATACTTAAAATTATTGTTTAATTAAAGATAAGAAATTATGCTTTAATATCGTGATCCAAACACAAAAACGTCAACATGATGCCCGAAAGTAATGAAAGAAACAAAGGAACAATAAACAGTTGTTTTAATACGCGTAACAATAATTCCTTTATCAAATTAATACAAAACAAGCCAGAATAACTGAAATTACAAAGTTCTGATAATGTAACCATGAAAATTAAGTTAAACCATTTAAAGTTATACAAAGTTTCTATATTAATTAAAGCATAATATATCATATAAAAATGGGATCGTGCAATCACTATATTGGTCGGTGGTATAATCAGCTGATAACGATCATTATACATAGGTGCTGTCCTAATTTTATTTTAATTATATTATTGAGACCTAAGTGCCAACGTGTGGATGTTTTTACACGGGTGCGCAATCTTGTCTGAAAAGTGGCTCTATAACTGGTCCCCACTGATAGGCGAAGGTGACAAATGGGGCCACTAAATAATTTCCTGGTGCAATCCCCAATATGTCATAGATGCCATTTCATAATGGAAAATTGTCGTAATTTTCCGTGGTCATTTCTCATTTATTGCCAAACAGAGCTTGTGGTATCACAAAATGTAACAACAACAACAACAATAATAATAATAAATCGAAAAAATTTGGTTAATCAAAACAGAAGTGTGTTGCTTTATCTCTTGCATACTGATATACTCTTGAAAAAACACTTCGCTAACAGGAAAGCCAGTTTACCGGTAAATTGTTGAGGGTATGAAAGCGTAAAATTTATTACCGATTGAATCATAGATAAGGCAGTATCGATCATCAGATGAAATCGATAGCAGCCGAAAATCTTCGTACGATTTCCAATTAGTACCGAGCAGCTGACTGTCTATCGGGTAGTACTATTGATTTTATCAGCTTGACTGTCTGGCTTAAGAAGAAAGGCGAGATTGTTCAGTGTACAATATGTTATAATTATTTAATAATCAATACAAACTAAGCACAGCGTGATTTACACGTGGAATTAAATGCTAACGCAATATTTTGAAAGATAAAATTCTACTTAAGATGTTTCTGAAATACGGACCCTGCACAATTCTGCCTGTGCCTGCGCAGCCACTGGGCGGCCCCCGTTTTGTCGGGCGGCCGGCCGACTTTCTTTGACTCGATACCTTTTTCAATACATTTTAGAAGCAATCATCTTTAATCCTGCGCGGCGATCGTCCGATTTACATATTCACCGAACGGGCGCCGCCCGGTCATCTGCCTGTCGCCGCCTGTTGCTCAAACTGCTTGTTCCCCATGTCAGTCAGCGAAAACCGTCCAGCGCCCGCTTGAGTTTGTGACCTCGCGATGTAAAAAATATATAAATCGCGCGGCCCTGTCAGATTCCGAAAATTGCAGATGCTTGACTATTCGTTAAAACCGGGCGGCGCCCGTTCTATTTGTGGCCTAGTTATTAATATTAATTGAAATACAGTTACTGATAAATTGGTACAGAAAGATTTTCCACGTTTTACTACGTTGGTCTAAAGTTATTTTCCATCGTGCTCGATTGAAATCATTTCATTGGAACCAGTTGCAGAAGCCAGCATAATTTAAGACAATTTATTTGGATAGACGCGACTTCCATGCTATTTGGTCCTGTCGAAATACACCGACGAGTGTGGGTCGGTACACGATTTACAACGACTCGATGTGTCAGAGTTCAATTAAACAGATTAATAGTTTCCTTTTATACGACCCGTGATCAAAAGAACCCGTCACCCGATAGACGCTTTTGTTGCATTCAAGCGAAGTTATTTCTGACCAGATTTTTATTTATGTATGTTATAGTATAAAGTAAGTAATAATATTATTTCCTCATTCATTCTGCTTGAATAAAACTATTTATGCAAATATCTTCAAGCAGAATTTCAAGTATGTATTTTAAGTGTTTTAACATTCTACGTTTGCTTTAATCACTTAAATGGAAGTATCTATAATTAATTAACTTAACTGGTTCTTAATTAACTTAACCCCCAATTAATCTATAAATATTTCTGAAAAATGCTCTAAAGGAATAACGATCTGCTAAAGGTAGTGTTTTGTCCAAACATCTGCCCTCTTCGTGGTGAATATTACACAAAATCAAGTATTTTACACGTGATTCTCACAAATTTGAATAGGTCTCAGTGGTGTAATGGTTATGAAGTGTGTCGTGGGAAAACCGTCTTAATGCATGTGCGTAAAGTGTCGTCCCGGATTAGCCGGCTAATCCAGGACGGCACTTTCCGCCTACAGTGGATTTATGTTTAGAAACATAAAAATACCATAAAAGCGGAAAGTGCCATCCTGGATTAGCCTGTGCGGATTGTACAGGCTAATCCGGGACGACACTTTACGCACATGCATTAAGCCCGGTTTTCACTTGACGCGCCTCATATGGTGTCCGCCTTGCGATCGGGAGATCGTGAGTCCGATCCCTACTGTCGTTCTTAAAAGACACCGAGTACTGGTTCTGCCCAGGAAACGGACTCGCAGTGTCCCAATAATCCAATGGCTTTTGGCACAATCGACTAAAATTAATTGGTTTTAAACTAAACTATAACATCTTTGAATCGTGCTTAATGTAAGTACTAGACAATGTAAACATGAGTATGTTTGGGTTGGATTAAACTGTTACATAATGTTTGAAGAAAGAGCAACGTTACAGAAATGAGAAATTAGTGTACAAGTCTCTTTAAAGTACACGTATTATCCAAGTATTTAATCTGTATGGATAAACCTGTTGTGGACTGCGCAATATAACGCACGATGGATTTTCCTACAAGCATTGTTTACTCCGGGAAAGGTATCGACGTGCACTGTTGGCAACACATGGTTATCTCCATCTGTAATGTGAATGTGTTTTCCATGTTCGAAATATTTCAAATTCTTAAAATCACGTCTGCAGCTCTTTAATATATATTTTATATTGTCTATAATCTGGTAAAGAATGAATAGATGCTTTTTATTAAAACACTGCATTCAACAAAGAAATGTTTATTTGAAATTTTAACTTAAATTAGACTTAAGTTAATAAATTCCTTAGGTGCTTTGCGGATGTGGCCCCGGGGATCAGTGTTCAAAAAGCTTTACTTAGGTTGTAAACTAATGTGCACCGAAATTCATATGTAAAATGTTAACGAGTTAGGCCCAGTTCTTATATATCTGTTATTACTAATTATGCGTAAAAAATATGTTTGTTTCAGGTTATATGCCCAAAACAATTAGTGAAGGTAGATATGGAATTATTTATTTATTTATTTATTTATTTTGGTAAATGGTCAACTTGAAGATTCTTAAACTTAAGGAATATTCAAAACATGTCTCTAATATCATAAAGAATTGTTTTGAAGTGGATGTTATCAAAACAAAACACTTATTTATCCAAAAAAACATATAATTATTGGAAAAAAAGTAAAATAAACAAAAAAAAGATCTGACCTACTCAATAAAATGTTCTAGGGTAGGTCGGGTAACTTGAAACAAACATATCTTTTACGCCTTAGTAACGTATAATTTTTGTTCTTAAATTTGTCTTTGGCGCAAATCAGCAATAACATATTTTTGTTTTATGATGTTGTGGATGTATTGAATTCTAAAGGACTGTCGTGACGATGATGAGGAGGAAGAGGAGGTGGAGGAGGAGGACGAGGTGATGATGATAATGATGATGATGATGATGATGAAGAAGAAGAAGAAGATGATGATGATGATGATGATGACGATAATGACGATAATGATGATGATGATGATTATTATTATTATTATTATTATTATTATTATTATTATTATTATTACTACTGCTTAACATATTTATTTATTTATTTCAAAAATTAATTTAAAAAAGATAACACATACCAGAAAAATATCCGATTAATACGACAAATGTAATGATGTTCTTTGATAATGTCCACACTAAAATTAATCAAAATAAAAAAAAAGCTCGGTAACTTCTTATTAAGTTCTTATTTATATTTTTTGTATCTCATTCTTCGACGTATGAACTCGCATAACCTTTTATAAACTGCCATGGGTAAGTAGGGCCATCCCTAACATGGCACGGGACCTTCAATACCCCAGATTGTTCGTGCAAAACATTCTCCTTGGTCCTGACATAAACGCACGAAGACAATGCTGTCATAAACCGAAATTAACCAAAATATTCAATAACCGATCATTAATTCCGCTTATCAGACATCGATACTTGGTGACATTCGATGCATTCAGAGTAAAATAATAATAACTCATTGACAACTTTCGTTCTGTTTAAAGCGTTTATGCAGTCAAGGGTTTAAGTAACTCTTTTGGCGAATATTGACTCAATTAAACACGCAATCAGAAGCTATTTTGTATATGTATTTAATCGTGATTAATTCAAGTAGGTCTATTAATTGTTACATTTGTGAAGTTATGTTTCAATAAGCGATCGTTTTCCTTTTTCTCTTTGGATCAAAGATTCGGATCTTTGGCGATTGTCACTTTCAGCCTTGGAAAATGGCCTTTGAACCGAGCACTTTCACTGACACACCGAACAAAGTTCAACTGCGGATACCCGTATATTACTTAGGCCTAGTGAAAGAAAATGTTCGTTACACGCAGATCGGTGGTTAAGTCATAGCATTATGTTATAGAAGAAACAATGAATTAGAACAGTACAAATTAACAAGTTTTTTTATTACTTTCTTTGCATTTTCTTCATCCGCGTTTCGCTAAGTTACTTTTAGGCCTAATGATTACAATGTTCTTACTAAGGCCTGGTGAAAGAACATATTCGCTTTGTGAAAATCTGCGTTTCAGCCATAACAATATAAAAAAATACTTGGATATTGTTTTTCGAACGGACGGACGGACAGACAGACGGACAGATAGACAGACAGAAACAAGCACACACATAGACACACAGAATACAGACAGACCCACAGACAGACAAACAGACACACAGACAGACAGACAAAATACAAATTACATAATCAAATGTATTTTAACAATACAAATACATGTATTGCAATTATAAAATCTGTATAACGAATGCAGTTGTGTCATTATTAATGTTATTTTTTTTTTTTTTTTTTTTTTTTTTTTCAATGTCGAATGATTTTATTTCCATATATACAATACATTATACAAAACATAGGTCATTTTCTTATGATGATGTACATTCAACAAGACGTGTAATATTATTAATGTTATGGTTCTTGCTGTACACAAATGTAAGCACCACAGTAAACGAATAGTTTGATTATATGGACAAATATTGGCCTGAGAAAGTAATAAGTCGTAAAAAATGTTATTTGTTTCAGCGTACGCGACCCCCCCTCCCCCCCCTCCCCTAATTTCAAGTTCCCGCTGACCCTAACTTTTTAGGCCAAAACGAGCCGTTTTTGGTTATATGCGGCTTTTCGTTAAGTCATATTTTGAATAAAGGTAAATTTCAAATTCATATTGTGAACTGCCTTTTTCTATGACCTTATTTATTGCTAAGGTACAGTGTCTGTGATGGGACGAGTTTAAACAGTTTACATGCTGTCCAATATACCTAAACTGTATGGTAAATATGCCGCGAAGAAAAAAAGTTATTCCCCCCCCCCCCCGCCTATATTTTTGTGGCGATGTAAGCGAAAAACCAACATATTTTTTTGGCCTAACGTATCTGAAGGGTTAATATTTTAATTATGACACGCGTTTTTGCTCAACTGTGTTTTCATTTTGTGCAATTTGGCGTATCTCAATTAATGCAGTACTAAACAAATTTGATATTAAGTATCGTTTTTACTTATTGAAATTATTATTAGTGACCTTTTTAAGGAAAATGTAAACATATCAATAATGACCGATCAGCAGATAGCTGATTACCCGCATGTGTTACAAGTAAAAGAACAACCAGGTTTTACCTTGTGGTTTGGTGGTAAGATCTGACGATACCAAATGTCATGGATCAGTTATACAATTTTGATTTATCAGTTGTAGTTAAATGAAACAGCTCGTAGACATAAATTAACCAAAAAAAGGAAATTAACAAAAAGTAATTTAAAAATGTAATACTATTGTTACAAATCGCCTATTTCGATTATAGTGGCCACTTCAATGATTACACATTTTTTTATTTGTATTGAAAACATATAAGGCGTGTCGTGGGAAACCGGGGCTTAATGAATGTTCCTAAAGTGTCGTCCCGGATAGGCTATTCCAGGACCGGACGGCACTTTCCGTCTACAGTGGATTCATTTTTAGACGAGACTTCCTTGAAATAGAAAATACCATAAAAGCGAAAAGTGTGGTCCTGCATTAGCCTGTGCGGACTACATGTGCTAATCCGGGACAACACTTTACGCACTTGCATTATTAAAATAAGCCCGGTTTTTCCACGACACCCCTCATATCATATATTCATCGACGTTAATAATGATTAATTACATGTATACTTACGAGTATTAAACACCAAATATTTTAACTTTCATGAAGGCAACCAGCGGCTGAATATTAACTTGGACATACAAATCAATGTATTATTTTATCATCAATATCTATATGTTAATGTTAATATTACCATTAAGTTCTGGTAAAATACATGTTCTTTATTTTCTGCTGTGTAAATATTTTATTTCTAAATGTACGAAATGTGAATATGTATATTATAATATGTGGTATTACGAAAACAACTTAAGTTTATCTACAAATATTAAAACTTAAGTTCAATTTTTGTATTGTAATATTTCTTAAACTGCATATTTTTTATAATTTTGAGAATGCCTTTAGACCAAAAGTAAATATTGTAGTTGATAGTTAATATAAGTGATATATCAAATATTGACAATTTGTGGATTATTGTTAAATCAAATGATAACATAAAGATAAGGATAACATTTTACTTAAGATATTTCTGTAACATGGCCCCTGTAGGGTGAATAAGCAAAAATTGATTGTATTTACCTTAGTATTTGAAATCCTTCGATAATAGGCCCTACTCCGAGTTATGGGTTCGTCTTAATGCCCAAACTGTTCCTTATGCATACAAATTCTTAACAATATATTATATAAGACACTATGATATAGAATTAAGTAGACACTTGGGGGTTTATGTCCCTTTCAGTTGAAGTCGTCTGTTTGTAGCTTTGATGCTTATATATCACGTAGATTGTTGATAAATAAGTAACAGGGCTCGCTATTGCACGCGTGTTCCGTGCAATGGATTGCCACGCCTACTGCTATGCTGGTAGCCAATCAGGAGCAGGGTGCGACACAAATATCAAATGGATATTGGATCCTGCTTCAAATATTGCTAGGGATGCACGTGATCCTAAACGGTTTCAGCGCGTGCACTGATAATGATGATCAATATGTATGACAAAGAAAAGAAAATAATGTCATGAACTGACTAAATTATATGCATTCTAACATGATACTCGCTAATTTACTATAGACAAAGAGCAAAATTATCGTTGTTAAACTATCCAATAAACAACGCATTCTGAGCGGAGCATAGTAAAAAGTAGTTCCGATTGCAATTGCAAAAATATATGACAAATCATGTTAGAATCGAAATACTTTTCACATTATCGTTGTTAATCGGCCAATAACAACTCTTTGTCGTTCTGATGCTAGGCTATTAAGCAACTCATAACCTCGTGGTTTAATTTCTACGCATCAGATCTCCAAATCGTTGTTTATTGGCCGATAAACAACAATAAATCGAAAATTATTTCTTAATAAAACATAAGCAAAATTAGAAAGCACTCGGAGAGCGAAGACGTCCGCCAAGGCAGTTCGTTGTCCCCATGAGTTGTCAATCTCATTAAAATCATCTCCAGCCTGACGCTACTATATTATCCGCTGACTGATGACTTCGCATTAGGTTCAGATGACCTTTTCGGCAGCCAATCAAATGTTGCCTTCAAAATCTTGCGGTATAACTTCACATATAAACCACAAATACTATGCACGAAATTAACGTAAAATTTGGATGTTTACTCGCCTAAGGTACCACTATATCCATTGTTATCCCCGTGAAAATTAACTGTAAATGTTTTTGTCCCGAGGATCAGCTGGAAATACATCACTTTTTAAAATCCGTGGCCAAACATTGCTGTGGAAAAGGCATTTTCATTGGGCGCAGAAGGGCGGATGTTTTATTGTTCGGAACGTGACCTGTAATACGATGTCTTCAGATCCTGACATTGTTAGGATTTGATTTTAATTAGATTGCATGAGTTGTAAAACTAATGAGTTATACATCATACTCATAACTGTGGCAATATGCCTTATTTGCCAGTTATAAAGACAACTTTGTAAAAAATTCCTGGATCCAGACGTTGATTCGGATCTTATCATTTTGTTCAGTGGCCCATTGTCAGCATTCCCAGAAATTTATTCAATTCCGTCAATTGCTGTTTCGTGTAAAGTTGTTAACTACTAAACAGACAACCAGACAAACGTACACCAGCAAAAACAAAACCGCCTTTGCGGAGGTATGACACGTTTTGCGTGCATGATTTCTAAGTTTAACAACACAATTGATAAAAATCGGTGAAAATGTGTCAAGATTTTATTTCATTATCGCTATCATTTTTACTATTTGAATTATGTAGACTGGTTTACAAAAATTTACTGGAGATGCCGGGGATTGAACCCGGGGCCTTTCACATGCAAAGCGATCGCTCTACCACTGAGCTACATCCCCATGGACTATGTTTGGATCTCAGAACGAACATGCCACTGTTCCAAACATTCCACCAAATATTATCCACAGTTGTCTCCCTTTTGTTGCATTACCGCATAGCAGAGCAGATAATTGTGAGAAGTTTGGAGATAATAACTTCTTACACTTCGTAGCTTTACTTCCTCTTGTGATTCAATGTAATATTTGGGTCAGACAACCTCAACGCACGAAAAGTGAAAGTAACCGGTGCCAGGAGTTTGCCAAACTCCTCGCAGCGGTTACCTCCCCTATCGGTTAACGGTAACCACTGCCATCACAAGCAAAGTCCTTCCAGATCTGGAAGGATTACGTGTTTGTAACTTTTACTTATGTAATGCAACTCAGTGCAATTTTCTACATAATTGGACTTTTTATATATCGTTTGCAGTCAATAATAAAAACAGAAAAAGAAAATAACTAATTAAAACCATAAATAATATCTAGAAGATTTAAATCGATCATCATCACGTGGTTTGTGATGACGGCAGGGATTTGATTAGAGCTATGCTCGGAACCAGTCAAATCTCTGCGCGGAGGTTGGGAGTTTGCTTTTTTTACACTTCGCAGCAGTTACTTCCCCTTGTGATTCACAGTAACTAGTGGCTCGGCAATAAATCCTTCATGATTTGGAAGAATTATATTTTTAATTTGTTTTAATACCCTATTTGGTAAACTCGTTCCCACAATGTTTAGGCTGTTGTCGGAAGCCAACGGTCTTTGAGAGAGTAATTTCCAGACCCTGCATCACGGGAACTACTTCTTTTCTTTGCAGGCAATAAGTCATACAGTCGAAACCTGAAAGAGTCCTTCTTCAAAACAGCACAAATTTGCCTTCTAATTATTTATGACAATGCATGTCATATGCCTTACAGTGTGTAAATCATGTAATTTATTGCAGTTACAGTTTCTAAATAAGTAATTTCAAACTAATGACAATCCTACTTTCGCAATTAACTTGTATGTAAATTAATGCGCTACATCGGCTATCTTTGACTCGTTGCAAAAAAAGTGTTTTTTTTTGTTCTTAATTCTTAATTTCTCGCCAACAGTCGTTCTACGCGGTCAGCGTTTTGATTTCTCAGTGTGTCTGTGCTTTAATATCGAGGTCGTAGTCCTATCGGTTGCAGTCAGTGAATTTATAAAATTCTATTTAAATTGTGTTCTAATATATCTTCGTATATACCAATTCTTTAATGTCCAATATGCCCTGACCTGCTTAATGGATTGCTATTTCTACAGAATTAATATTTAAAATGTACAATTGCCTATGTTGATTTAGTCCGCCTTAACCTTGCTTATGGTAATATATGCTTACTAAATCGGTAACTTGTTATTTTTGTGTGTTTTGAATCATCATTGCAGTAACGTAAAGACTAAAGACAAAAGTGGATTTTGATAGGCAAGTCTCAGATTATGATTTTGAATATGCACATTTTTCGCAGACAAGTCAATTATGTGGCTAATTGTGTGAATAACACATAGATCTACTTGTAGACTAAATATTATTTTCATAAAACATTCTTGAAGCAGAGGTGGAAAGCATTCGAAGAGAGAGTAGACTTCCGCCAAGGTAGCTCATTGATCGCATGAGTTATGCAACTATCGAGTTATACAGAATAATGTGGCAATTTTTTTTCAAATATGCCAATAATAAGAACTAATTAAAGAATTCCTAGATTCAAACGTTGATCCAGATCTAATCGTTTGTTCAGTATCTTATTTCCAACATTTCCCAGAAAATTAATAAAATCCGTTTATATCTTTTTGTGTTAGTTTAAACATATTTTATTGTATATACACATACATTTACAAACAATGACATATTATAGACAGTTTGAAATACATGTATACAAATGGATTGGGCCTAGAGTTATATCAACATCATCGAAGGGCCCTCTCCATTATGACAGTTTATTATAAAGGTTAACAAGATGGATATGTCAAGATACAGATATTAAGATAGTTCAATGTTAACTGTGCTGAGTTCATAATGAAAGCAAAGTTCTGGAAGGATAGAAATAAAATTACATCAATCTATTAAGAAGTCAACATTGTTTATACTGAGTAAGTGGCTATAATTTAGTTTATGTGTATACTCATTGTGTAGCGAAAAAGACAAGCAAAAAAAAAAAAAAAAAAAGATTTATAAACTAAAGATACACAAGTTCACACACCCTGACCAGCTCGACCATTTTCTTCATTTCGACTTGATATAGTAATGCAACATCATAAATGCGTAGAAGGGTGCTTAGGTTTAATTGATCATTATACATTAAATCGTTTCGTTCGTTTGATAAATAACTGGACTTCTTGAAAGAGCTTACAGTTGTCCTCGTAGTTCAGAGTTTGTATGCCAAACATGAGTTTCGTTGCATTTATTGGATGGAATTTGCGCGTGTTAATAAACATTTGTAATCGTTCGTCATGATAATGAGAGCATTTAAAGAAGTAATGATCCACATCTTCAGTATGGTAACCACAGCTACAATTGGGTGAGTCGGTTAAGTGATTTTCAAAAAGATGCGCTTTCAGATCACTACATCTGTTCCTTATTCTAGCATGCATTACCTGGTATATTCTTTCTCCCTGTAAATAATATGCAGGGAACTTTGGTGCTTTGAATTTTTCATTCAGTTTTGTTTTAAATTCATTCAATGTATTGGAATTTCGTGTATCAGAATCAAGATCGTTCCATAGTTTGATTGTATAACAGAGTTCGAGTATATTTCAAGTCGTCTGGGTAATGTAAGTAGATTATCACCATTTCGTAGGTAATACACGGAATTTTCATTTACGGTTGTTGGAAACATATCCGAAAGATATTCTGGTAGGATTCCCTGAGTATGTTTGTAAACTAATATAAGTTTTTGAATGCAGCGTCTGTGTTCCAATGATACCCAGCCAATTTCAGTAAGTAAGTTGTTTATAGATGAAGATCTCGTTAAACCACTAACTATTCTAGCGGCGTCATATTGATTTTTTTCTAAAATATCTTTTTTATATTGTGTACAATTATCCCAGATGACCGACGAATATTCTAATACAGGACGTAAGTATGATATGTATATTTGGTTTAACGTTTGGCGTTTTAACTTGAACTTTAGCATTCTCATAGATCCTAATATCTTAGATGCTCTGCTAAGAACAGCGTCAATGTGATTATGCCATCTACCATTTTGACTGAACAAGAGACCTAGGTGTTTGTGGATTTCAACAAAGCACAATTGATTGCCGTCAAGACGTAATTGAGGTTTTGGCATGTCCAATAATGAGAAAAAGACAACTTCAGTTTTGGAGGGATTAAAGGAAACCAACCATTGTTTAGCCCATTTATTGATTGGGATAAGGTCATTGTTTAGGATCCTTTCCATAAAAACATGGTCATTTGAAGTTACTGAAAATGAACTGTCATCGGCAAACAATCTTAAGTTACTAAGTAAGTTGTCGGAGATATCGTTAACATAGACAAGGAATAGGAGAGGACCTAAAACAGATCCTTGGGGCACACCAGCTTTGATAGATATGTCGTTGGAGTAAGTGGTATGAACAAACACCCACTGTGTGCGGTTCGATAAGTAATTTGATAACCAATTAAGGATATTTCCAGATATTCCATTCTGGCGTAGTTTAAAAAGAAGCCCTTTATGCCAGACGCGATCAAAAGCCTTGGAGATATCACAAAAGACCATGCACGTGCTTTGTCTGTCGTCAAATGCTTTGCATATTTGATTGTATATGTCAATAAGTTGATATGTAGTCGAGTGACCTGGCAGAAAGCCCGATTGGTATTTATAAATAAGTTTGTTTATGTGCAAATGATTATACACATATTTGAAGACCACTCGTTCCATTACCTTTCCTATGCAACTAATAAGAGAGATTGGTCTGTAGTTTGATGGGTGCTCTTTGTTTCCCTTTTTGAAGAGAGGCATTACGTTTGCCTTTTTCCAAGAGCTAGGGAATATGTTTTCTTTAATGGATCTATTAAATAAAATACAAAGCGGTTTACATATTGTATTCGATGTTTGTTTCAGCATTCGATGACTGACTTCATCTGGGCCGCTTGCTTTATTTATAATAAGATTATTTAGTACGTCCTTAATGTCTTGTTCAGAAATGTTAAAATCACTTAAAATCGCATCCGTTTTAAATTCAAAAAACGGCAAGTTTACGTCTCTGTCATCAACATTCGAAACAGAAACAAAATAGTCATTAAGTGTATTGGCTTTTTCGAAATCTGTTATTGAAAAAGACTGATCACTATTGATCAGAGGTGGTATTTGTTCGCAGTTTGATAAATTATCTTTGACGAGGCTTTTGATTAGCTTCCAGTACTGTTTAGGATTTGATGATGAAAAGTCGCTTATAGTGAATTCTATAGAATTAAAGAACATCTCCTTTGCATACTTTTTCATATTGTTTACTTTGTTTCGAAGGTGTTTATATTTGTTCCAATCCGATGCCTTTCCGGTACGTATTGCTGTACATTTATGTCGATCACGGGAACGAGTTGTTTTCCGAATTTCGGAGTTATACCAGGGTTTGTCATTGGGTCGGATGGTTACAAATTTGTTCGGTATGCACGACTTAACTAGAGAAAAATATTTATTCATAAATTCGTCAGTGGCGGTATCAACAGTACCATGTTCTATAAATGACCAATCAGTAGACTCAATTAATTCATTAAATAACGTAAAATTCGCATTTTTATAATCCCATATTCGTCGCTTGTACGGCTCCTCTAAATTGAAATCGGTTTTAACGTGCACATATGTTCCATAATGGTCTGTTATAGTTCTGTCAGTTTCTGTCATCTTTTTGTGTTGAGGTACTATTTAACAAACAAGGCACATATAACCACTTTGGCGGAGGTAAATCACGTTTTCTACGTATGACTATTAAGTTTAACAAAATAATCGATAACAATCGCTACAAAATGTTTAAATTCATCAGACTTGTAAATGGTTTACAAAACTAAACTGGAGATGCCGGGGATTGAACCCGGGGCCTTTCACATGCAAAGCGAACGCTCTACCACTGAGCTACATCCCCATGAATGCATCTTAGAAAGATGCTGCCACTGTTTCCAAATATTCCACCAAATATTATCCACTGTTGTCTCTTCTACTTCGTTGCATTAGAGCATAGCTGGGGAGTTAAGTGTGAGAAGTGTGGAGATAATAACTTCTTACACGTCGTAGCAGTTATTTCCCCTTGTGATTCAATGTAATCTGTGTGTCAGACAACCTCCACGCACGCAAAGTGGCAGTTACCGCTGCCAGGCGTATGCGTTTTACACTTCGCAACAGTTTCTTCCCCTTGTGATTAAATGTAATCTGTGTGTCAGACAACCTCCACGTACGCAAAGGGAAGTAACCGTTGCGAGGAGTATGCTTTTTACACGTCGCAACAGTTTCTTTCATTTGTGATTCTTAGTAACCAGTGGGTCAGCAACAAAGCATTCATGATTTTGAATAATTATATTTTAATATGTTTTAATATGTTATGAAACTATCTGGGAAACATTCTGTTACGGAGCCAGCGTTAATAATTAAGAGTATATTCACACAGAGAGCAATATAATATTTCTTCAGCCTGTCAGCGTGTGACATTTCTGTGACACGAGCTCGATTCCTTTATGTTCATGTGATCGTCTTGATGGCAGAGATTTGATCTGAGCTATACTCGATACCCTTAAGTCTCTGCACTAATTTTAACAAACAGATATATAACCACTTTGGCGGTGGTAAAGTACATTCTGCACGTATGACTATTAAGTTTAACAAAATGATCGATACAAATCGCCACAAAATGTTTAAATTCATCAGACTTTCTAATGGTTTACAAAAATAAAATGGAGATGCCGGGGATTGAACCCGGGGCCGTTCACATGCAAAGCGAACGCTCTACCACTGAGCTACATCCCCGTGAATGCATATCAGAAAGATCCTGCCACTGTTTCAAATATTTCACCAAATATTATCCACTGTTGTCTCCTACTTCGTTGCATTACAGCATAGCAGGGCAGTTAAATGTGAGAAGTGTGGAGATAATAACTTCTTACACTTCGTAGCAGTTATTTCCCCCTTTTGATTCAATGTAATCTGTGTGTCAGACAACCTCAAAACTTCGTACACTTCGTAGCAGTTATTTACCCTTGTGATTCAATGTAATCTGTGTGTCAGACAACCTCCAAATTTATAAAACTTGCTCTCTCCTGCTTCGTTGCTTTACAGCATTGCAGGGGAGATAAGTGTGAGAAGTTTGGAGATTATATCTTCTTACACTTCGTAGCGGTTTCTTCACATTTTGATTCAATGTTATATCCATAAAAGATATTCCATTTGATATACCGGTAAGCTGTAAAATCGATTTTTTTCCAGCAATGCACCCTCATTACTTATAAATTATCGGTGCTTGCTGAGTTAATTAGCCGAAATAACACGGTTGGCTGATGGAACAGGTACTATTTGATTGTTTTAAATTATGTTTAATGTTCTAAAAGTTTTAAATGTATAATTTTATTAATGCATTGCCTGCAATTTGACATGAAGACATATTTACGGCCGTTAAGACTGCCTTCTACCAGTCGTAAATTTGAGCGAAAATCTTACGACGTCGTAGCTGCGATTGTGTCGATAAAACGGTTCACCGGTCTTACGACTGACATACGACCGAATCTTACGTACGACCGCCTTACGGCCTCCCGCTTCTTAAATACACCAGTCCTGGGGTTGTTTCATAAAGGTATATAGCATAAGAATTTATAGTGATCAAAGTCCACATGAAAGCCAAGATATATCGTTTAACCATTTATATTTAATGATGGAATCGGCGCTGGATCTACATGGATTTCATTGATTTTCTATATATTTATGCAGAAATCCCGTACTCCAGATTGGTTGCAGAATTTCAAGTCATGTTTAGACAGGCTTTGGTCGTGTGCATCAGTCTAGAACATAAAATGATAAAATTATTTGGTCACATACCATTGTGTAGTTACCGTATAAAAAATTACAGAATGGTTCACAAAGAATATTTCATTGTTATGATTTTGCGACAACGCCAGACGCACAACGCAGCCGGATACATGGAATACAACCTTTTTTAATCTGTAAATGACTACAAATTGATACTTGAATTATAACCACGCCTATTCATTCTGTAAATGTTGCTCTGAACGTCCACTGGCACGTTATATATTTGTACATTTCGACCTATTTGCTATATCATTAATGTTTTACGGTGTGTTATTTTGTTACATTATCGAAATGCATTGGTTTTATGGAGCACAACACTATTACAGCTTTTTATGCGTCTTCATTTAGCGCATTCTGCGGATGTCTGGTCCATGTTCTAGGCATTCTGGGTAAAAGCGAAGTGACGGTCTCATACTACGTATTCACACAGGTTACAACAATTGCCCATACACTTTCTTTCTTTCTTTTCTTTTCTTTTCTTTAATTTTCTTTTCTTTTCTTTCTTTCTTTCTTTTTTTCTTTCTTTCTTGTCTTGTCTTTCTTTCTTTCTTTCTTTCGTTCTTTCTTTCTTTGTTATTATACATATAGTAACATTAATTGATTTTATCCATATCCTTAAATTTGGAAATTTAATCAACTGTATAATTCCATAAAAAAATAATTCAGCACTAAGTAACACATTAATATAACATCATTATGAAAGTGTTATTTGAGAAATATCAACAACATATGCATCTGTTTATTAGGTAAAGAAATATAATACATTCTAATTTTGCACTGTAGTAAAACTATTTAAGAAATTACTTAAGATGCTTTGAGAATAGCAGCCCAATTGTCTGAATTTCGAAATAAAATATACAATGCGTTAGTATCAGTCGACTTAGACTGGATGTGCAGGGAATGGTGTCCACATGTTGATATGTGCAATGAATCAGGAACAAAATTCTATACAACATTCTAACATGATACTCGCTACTTTTGCGATTGACAAAGAACAACATTATCGTTGTTGAACTACCCAAAAAACAATGCAAAAAGAAGTCCCGATTCTGAGCGGAGCATTGTAAAAAGTAGTTCCAATTACAATTGCAAAAATATACGTATGTCAGATTATGTAAGAATCGCATTATCGTTGTTTATCGGTCAATAAACAACTCCTTGTCGTTCTGATGCCTGGCTATTAAACAACTCGGGCTAACGCCCTAGTGGTTTAATTTCTACGCATTAGAACTGCAAATAGTTGTTTATGGCCGATAATTATTTCTTAAGTAATGCCCTTGCATTTCTCTGTCCTGTTGCACTCTTAATGAGAGCGCATATTCGGACCCCGAACACATCAATTAGCACGTTCGTCGATGAAGTCGTTTAATATAATTAGACATGGGTCATTTATGAAACAAACCAATCCATATAATCAATTCAGTCAGCAACCAGTTTCCTCCCCAGCCAACACGCAGCAACCAAGCCGGTCAGTTCCAGAACGCCGTAAGACAGCAGCCTCGTCATCCGGTACTTACTTCTGGTGCTGTAGTCTGGTGGAGGAACATGTTGAACCTGCAGATATCACATGACACATATAGAATCTATAGAATCAGTCCACTATTATAATGTTATTAAATAAGTGATTTCATATAGGCACTCTTATTTGTGCCAGGTCTGCTGTGTTGACATGAGCAAGGTTCCTGTATTCAATCACTTATTTAATAAGTATTTTATAAATCAAATGTATTATTAGCTATTACCCCTGAAAATGTTATAAATACGATTGTTTCACGGTGTTTTGTTTTACATTTATTTCAAGATGGCTTCATTGTGTTTCTGGAAAAACTTCCATATTTCCAATTTTATATAGGAACGGTTCAACTGACCAATCAAAAATTTCATACAGACATTGACATTTCATACAGGCACTGGTTTTAGCCAATCACAATGCTTAGATCCCATAAAGGAACAGTTGAATTCATACAGGAACGGGTGATTTCATACAGGAACAGTTGATCGTTTTATTTATTCGTGGTAACTTTTATAAGACGTGCATTTTCACTGATATTGTGCGTAATATTGTAAGCTGATTAATAAAAATTCAGAATCTGAAACTCATAGCTGTGTGATGTACCGGTACTCGACTTGTATCTAAGATGTTTGTCATCGAGCACATCCAACTCTTACACAATATGTACATGAAATTAATAAGCGACTCTTAAACAATCGGTAATTAATATGCAAATTTTACTGTAGTTAATACGTTGTACAAATAATTTTTACAATTTAAACGTTGTTTGTGATTTATGAAAATATTTTTAAAAATATTATAAAGTTTCCGGAAAACATGTTAATGTTGCAATATTATTTCGAAATTCTACCTTAGGGTTGTGTTGAATGTGACAATATCGATTCGAGTCCCCGTCTCTGAAAATTTTGTAGTAATAATACAAAAATAAACGCTAACGATGTTTACTAAAAATCTAAGATATATAATCAATGATTACATGTAAGTATATGTATTACATATAATTAAACCGCATGCATGCTTTACATATAAAACATTGATATAACACTTGATAAAATGTCACACTGTTAGTCCGGCCGGGGTTTTGCTATTTCACTCTTTATTTATTCTCTCAATTGAGTCTCTTGGTATATGATTTGAAGATATGTATGCACCTCTGAAATAACATTGTTTTTCAACAGCATTTAGATTTCCTATAATAGTCACTTGTCTTGCGTTGATATGTTCCAACGACATGTTCTCCTGCCCATACGACATACGAGTAATGACCTTTGACTTTCGAACTTCGATCGTCAACCTTCGATCTCAGACCCCTTCAGTGGACGCTCACCATCTATATAATACATTATTTTTGGTCTCTGAGAATAATGAAATGTATCACTGTCTAAATCCTAACAAATTACATCAAAACATGTATTAACGGTAATTAAATATATGCACATTATAAATGACAAACATAAATGCCAAAGACCAAATGATCATGTTACCATGTATATTGATACGTAATGAAAATATGTACTAATGTATTCAAAAATAGTGTTGATTTATATTTACCCTATTACTATTTTCCTTTTTATTCCTACACAGATGCACCACACCGTCAATTATAATGATGAAAAACATACATATGATATTCATATAGTAAACACGTAATTATACTCTATTGTTTTCACTGGCGATTTAGCTTACAAGAATCTGTTGCAGTGATTTCAAAGTTATTGAAAAGCAATTTTATTAAAAGAACATGCGTTCATGGATGCTGATCTGCGTTCAAATCAGTATGTATCGTAATATATAATGCGATGAAAAAGGGGTTATCACAAAACTTTACAAGATGTTCGTTTTGAATATAAGATAAGATAAAATAAGATTAGAGAAGATAAGATTTATTTAAAGTCGGCAAGACAAATAAAAAAATAACATAAGCTCGCAAGAGCTTTTCAACCGACTACAATTCAAACAAAAATATAAACATTAACATGTGCAAAAAATATAAGTGTAAAAATGTAATATATACTTTATCCATATATATATATTTAGAAACAACTTCAGAAACGTATATGCATATTACGTTATGCAAAAGAACTGAATGGCATTTTCAATGTCCACTTTCAATCATTGTTTTATTTAAATAAACATGCTATTAAAAATAATTCAATTTCAAATAGACCATGTAGTTTCCATAAGTGTGTCAAAGTAAAAGAAAAATTAGTATTTCTGATTACCAAAACAAAATACAGACTTAAATAAACAGTAGACCAGCAGCTATCAGAAAACACTGTTTATATAATAAATTGAACAATTTTGAATGTCATGCGATGTTAATACTATGTAATTCGTATAGTAACCAAGTAACACGTACACACCTACTGCCTTCGAAACCATCAATCGATATTATCATTTAGTGGTTTATAGCCTTTATCGACAACGACCGATATTGTATGGAATTGTTTTGCAATATGGCGGCGCCCATAAAAGGCATTGACTACCGAATGTCATGACATTTTAACTACTTATTTCAATTTGTTCTCAGGTGTGTGTTTGTTATTTTATCCCCAACTTTATGTTCACAATTCAATACAAAGAAAACTGTCCTCATGTCCACGTGTTATTTAAATGACACGTTTGTTAATTAACTTAATTTAGTTCTAGATTTTAACCCCTGTTGGATTTTTTGACGACGTTTACATTCTCACGTAAAGTACATGTGGTGATGTGACACATGTAGCATAGTTGAACTACACACACATATTGGAGCAGTTAACAAGGTACGCGCTGATTTGTGTTTCAAAGTCAATCAAGTAAAATAATATGTTTTAAGCACATATTTGTAATGTTTTCATTAAAAGACTTACTTTTTATTATATTTTTTTTCATAAATGTTGCACATTTGAAGTGTGTGTGATAATGTTAAGCTTGCATAGGCATAGTCAATGGGGCCCCAATAGTTTGGCAAATCGCTGTCACATTATATACTCGCTGCTCCAATATTCCAACGTTGACTCAGAGTCAGATGTATACCAAAAAAGGCCACCATTTTTGCCATTTAAAAAAATTTGTTGCCATTTTCAAAAAATAATAAAAGTCAATTTGTAGTCATTCTTAATCTATATGCTGTTCATTCAGTAACGCATCTTTCTTGTGCTGTACATACATGTGTAGCTAAAAATGCTGACAAGATGTTATATTTTATTTCCAATAACAGTACAAAATTAACACAAAGCACATACATGCATAGATGCACATGGGCATAAAACTGTAAACCTAGCATAGCATGTTCAGCACATACATGCATAGATGCACATGGGCATAAAACTGTAAACCTAGCATAGCATGTTCAGCACATACATGTTATGGAATACATGCCTTTCAACATTTTCAGCATGTTTATGAATTTGCAGGTGTCACGAAAGAAATGCTTAGAAATATGCACATACATGTTAAGAGTGTAATACATGTCTATCAACAGTAATATATGCACTCAAGAGTCATAAATGCATAGAAGCACATGAGCATAAAACTGTAAACCTAGCATAGCATGTTCAGCATATACATGTTATGGAGTACAGTGTAATACATGCCTTTGAACATTTTAAAGAATGTTCACATGAATTTACAGGTACAATAAAAGAAATGCTCACCAAAAACGGAAAAAAAACATACATGTTATGAAGTACAGTGTAATACATCAACATGCCTATCAACATTAATTTATGCATTCAAGGCACATTCATTTCAAATTACTTTTTTGATGTCAGTTTTACGTGAAACTAAGAATTCTGCGAGTTTTCAGACTTGCCCACTTCGTAAATGCAACCTTGAAGTCAAATTTCTCCATGGGTGGTCCATCAATAGATATTCTCATTAGATCATTCAGGACATCCACACTTAGAGAATTTCGCAGGCAAGTCTTAATAATGTTTTGCCTGCTGAACCCCCTCTCGCATTTCACGGTGGACACTGGAGCAACCAGTAACCTGCCAGCGGCTTCAGCTGCAGCTGGGTAGACATCTTTATGCTTCAAGGCAAGGTTTCCCAAATCACGGGTACATGTAATCGCTTTATTGCCTTGCTCTAGCATTGCATGAGAATAGTCCACAAATGCAGTCGACTCACTCTTGCCACCTTCCATCCCCACAGTTCCTAAATACTCAGACGTGATTTCAACATCTTTGTTTTTGTTTGTCTGGTGCACATTTGGGTTGAACATGTTACTGAGAGCAGATAACACTGCACTGTCTGCATTGTCAGAAAAACGTTCATTCAATGATTTAATGAGCCCTGTCACTAACTTGTCACAGATACTGGATGCGTCAGATCTCTGTTTGTCACTATCTCTTATGCAATTATTTTCAAATTGGAAAGTACAGAGTCCATCCTCATCTAGCTGTGGCTCAGAAGGCACACACTCTAAGAATGACATAAGTCGTTCACATTGTTTTACATCCCTGAGTTTGTCCAAAGTTGCTATTGTAGATGACAGCAGGGGGGTAACCTCAGAGAAATCCAAATAACTTTTTGGTACATTTTTGACAGAATGGACAGTGGCTTCAAAATGTCACACAACAAATGTGTAACAAACAATAATTTGTAACATGTAATTGATTTGTACATAGACAGATACTTCCCAGACTTTTCTTCTAGGAAAACAGACACCAAAATTGGACACCAACGTGCCAACTGAACTTTCGAAACGTAGCCATCTTCTGTGAAAAACTTGTTTTAACCGAGAACTAGGTCCTGAACTCAAGCTCTGAATTGTCTCTAACCGGGCCATGTTTTTAGGAGAATAATGGAAGTACTTGTACACGCTTTAGAATTTCTTGCACTTTCACCAGGTATGGGATAGCATCTTAATGCCAAGCAGTGAGCAATATTATTGATGACAAAGTTGGCACCCTGTTCGCGGAAGTTGTTCTGTCGCTAATGTTTCCAGCGATTCACAAATAAAAATAAACTTTAGCCGTTATAGTTGATTGGTATGCACTTGACGAGTCTTTATACAATGACAGACAGTTCACTACTACATGCATGATCTATAGTTAGATCATCTAATTACAAACAATATAATGACTATAATTATATAATTAAATTTCCGCCGCCCCAATATTAAAAACCTGACTACGCCGCTGACTGGTACGTTTTTATCTTTTAATGGTTCGACACAAAGGTGCCTGTAACGAGCTTTATATAATTATGTATGTTCCATAATCTCTTTTATAGTGTATATGTGTATAAACATTAAATAAAGATTGTTACAGGCGCCTGTAGTTAAATATCAATTTTATGACATTTATAATTCAAATCACTAGCAAGAAACAATCAAGATTCTTATCTTTTGGGTCAGTTATTAATGCAATAGTATATACATTGCTGCAGGATATTTGTGACTGTCAAGAAGGTGAATTAAATGTGCATAAAAGTTTTCCAGTTTTAATAGCCATTGGTATTAATTTCCCTTTTTTGCTACTAACTGATGCAAGACAGTAAGGTCTGACCTTTGAAGGACTTCCACCAATTAATTGAAAAGCCATTGAGACACATACAATTAATGCATTATGTTTAAACGCTGTTTAGGCAGAACTGAAATGGTTTATTTGTGAACTGTTCAGGGATCTATTCTTCAGTTTGGTCTGCATTAAGCTCGTAAGTGTTATCTTAAGACCTTAAGTACTTGAGTTTAATTTTTCACTTCCCTAAAAACTATATGAATTCGTGTTTTATAATAATATTATTAATAATATTAATAATAATGGTCTTGAGTGTTAAATTTTTCACTTCTCTAATAGCTAAATGAATTCTTGTTTAATAATAATAATAATAATAACAACAATAATAATAATAGTGAGTGTCAAATACTTAATATTTAAGTGTTGCCATATAATCCTAATAATCAGTAAAGAACATGCATTTGAATGAAATATAAGTCTGTCAAAATATTGTGGTCTCTAAAGCGCATAATTAGGGTAAATGTTGTCAGAGCTCCAGATAATTTTTTTGTGTGGAGGGTAAATACACACTCAAACAAGAATTTATGGGGGTAAATGTTCGCCGTCCAAAATGTATGGGGGTACAAATTTTAATGTAGTTTGAAAGTGATTTGAAAAGTCAGTAGGGAAAAAAGCTAGAGTGAAATAGCAGGGTGCAGCACCTTGCTCCTTTTTGGTTACCCGCTGCTGCCGCTCTGGGCTGTTCAACACAGAAATGTTGAATATCTATTGAAATTCAACATATTTTTGCAGATATTCAACTACAAATGAATAGACTATGCTTATAAACCATAGTTAGAGCATAAAACTCATGAAAAGCCTGGAATTAGCAAATTATTAGAAAATGTCAACAAACTGATCCAGTTTTCCACCCGGCTCCTTTTTAGCAGCACCCTGTACCTTTTTAGATCCTAGATCTTTATCTAAGTCAGAAAGTGGTTAGCTGAAATATAATATAGTAGTGTTAAATAATGTCGTACACATTTCAAGAAGACAAAACAATTAAGGTGCATCGTGTGAAAACCAGTCTTAAAGCATGTGCGTAAAGTGTCGTCCCGGATAAGCCTGTGCACAGGCTAATTCATGACGGCACTTTCCACCTACTATGGATTTATGTTTTACAAGAAACTTTCTTGAAACAGAAAATACCATAAAAGCAGAAAGTGCCGTCCCGGATTAGCCTGTGCGGACTTCACAGGCTGATCTGGGACGACACTTTACGCACATGCATTAAGTCCGGTTGTCCCAAGACGGATTGACATAAAAATTCACATAAATCAAGTTCGGTTTAATGTGCATTTGCTGTCATATTTGGGTTACATTTCAAATACTTGGCAAATGAAATATATTGATTGACATTAAAGGCCTAAACAGTGTAAACAATGAGCGTGGGAGTGCCTCAATCCGCTACCCCTCTTTAAAATGTTTAAATTGCTCGAAAATAATATTCTTTGATGAATTCTGTTTTCAAAGCAACTTTTTTTTACTTCTATTGACAAAACTCCCACTTTTGTTTATTTAAGGTTCATTTTATAGTGTTTAATATAAAACACGGTGATCCGAAGTTGCTTGGTGAAATCGTAGATCAGGAACCGTGACATGCTTATTCCACATTTGACTATTGTTCTTATTTAATATTTTATATTAAGCAGCTTGATGGTCAGTTGTTAATACAACGTTTCAATTTCTTCAAATAGCCGTTTGTATTTGTAAAAATAGCTCTGAAACTGAGGCCCTGCATGCACGTGGGACAAATATGCTTTGAGTTTTGGGGGGTTTGAGTAGTGAGACATTTGCGCTGTTAATAAGCAGTTTTTTTCCACATGTAATTGTATGTAATGCCAATGAATAATGGTTAATTTTATGCTGCACATGCTCACATGGACGTAATATTAAAACACGATAATTTAATTTTATCATTGACACCATGCGGGGCCTCAAAATTGCGCATGCACAGTATGAAATAGATTCCCCACATGCAGTTTGTTTGCATTTTGGGGTTATGTACAAAATAATTGGATTAAATATAAATCATTAATGCACAAATCAAGATGAAAACTTTTCAGCGTTGTTACGTGAAAGTATCTGATTGATTGAGATCAACAAAATATAAATCGCCGGTACATAAACGCATATTCGGATGGGTGGCGGATTTAGGCAATTGGTGGATTTAGGCACTGCGCCAGTACGCATCGTATCTGGTCATCTGGGTTGTATATTTATGCTGTGCCGTAAGACTTTACTTTCGCCATTGTATCCATTGCATTTTTATTTTACAGTTATACAATTGACAGCAAGTGAACTAGAATGTCGGCCCATATTCGAATACTTTTAACCAATGCCAGAGTGGTCAGGCAGCTTTCAGCATTTGCGCGTTCAGAGGTGGGAAAGCAAGCCAAACCATGGAGGTAACATTTTATTCCAACTTTTGATTTAAGCGTTGTTCAAGCATTTTGGTAAAAATATCACACGAAAATAGGCAATAGTGGGAATAAAAATCCATCTGTAATGTCGAATTTTGGTACAAATGCATGATCGTTAAGGTAGTTGTGTACAGTCATAATGTATTCTTGAGTTTTTGAGTTTCACACTTTGCAATTCTCGGTCTCCTTATTCTGTGAATTCATGGAAAGTTGTATTTAATATAAAAAATACGAAAATTATTTTGTTATTTGCTGTTCTACTTGAGCAGAGATCTATTAACAAACATTTATTTGTTTATTGATAGATTTTGGCCTTGAGTGTAGGTATTTAGACTTGATAGTTAATATACTAGAGGCATTGTTTCACGATGAAGTGCTGGTAAGTAGCCTATAGCTTTGAAAAGAACGTCCTGGATGTGTATGGTTGAAAGGAAGGAAATCCATCTTGTTAACATTCATAAAAACACTCTTAGAGGTAACACTATTAAAAGTGGTTACAACTAGTAGTTGTATTGTAAATTTGTTGTTTTACATTTTATTTAAACATACGTCAACAGGAGAGCTTCCTTCCCTTTTGTAATTCACTGACTGTAGTTTAGGCAATATTTCACTGTTCAGAAATGTTTGTCAGTGAAGGCCTGTGTTTTTTAGGGCCAATTTGGGGCAGAAATTCGGCCTCATTCGGAGTCATTCCTCTGCAAGTTTATACTTTTCCCCTATTTTTCCCTTGAAATTCCCCCCAGAACATAAGCTTTATTTAAAAACAAGAGACCAAAATTGAAAAAAAAGACTAAGATAGAGGAAGTTTGATAAACAATCCCAGCAACTTTTCATCAAACCAAGTTAGTGCATAATCTAAGTTATCATTTGTAGCTAAACAGTTCATTTATGTTTTATAACGAAGTAAAATATAAAATTGTAATAATGCTTTTCTAAAAAAAAAAGCCTCTTTTGTAGTAAAATTTCCCTTCTGAAGGACCCTGTCATGCCCACCTTTCCTCTAAAGGTGAACAAAAAAGCTATAGGCTATTTCGTAATTTAGAAATAACCCAGAGTAATTCTTTTCATTTTGTATTGTGCATTGTGAGAATAGAACACATGCTGTGATTTAGTGTTGGTTGCCATTCATTTATGGTAAAGAAATTGCCCCTGTAAGCAAGTTGGGTACAAGGACAGTTAACATTGTATTAAAAAAAAAACAAATATTGCAATTGTAGTCAGATTAACATTGCTTTTGTATTCAGATTCACATTGTATTTGTAGTCAGATTAACATTGTATTTGTAGTCAGATTAACTATGTATTTGTAGTAAGATTAACATTGTACATGTATTTGTAGTCAGATTAACATTGTACATGTATTTGTAGTCAGATTAATTCTGTATTTGTAGTCAGATTAACATTGTACATGTATTTGTAGTCAGATTAACATTGTACATGTATTTGTAGTCAGATTAACATTGTACACTGTATTTGTAGTCAGATTAACATTGTACATGTATTTGTATTCAGATTAACTCTGTATTTGTGGTCAGATTAACATTGTACATGTATTTGTAGTCAGATTAACATTGTACATGTATTTGTGGTCAGATTAACATTGTACATGTAATTGTAGTCAGATTAACATTGTACATGTATTTGTAGTCAGATTAACATTGTACATGTATTTGTAGTCAGATTAACATTGTACATGTATTTGTAGTCAAATTAACATTGTACATGTATTTGTAGTCAGATTAACATTGTACATGTATTTGTAGTCAGATTAACTCTGTATTTGTAGTCAGATTAACTCTGTATTTGTAGTCAGATTAACACTGTATTTGTAGTCAGATTCACTCCGTATTTGTAGTCAGATTAACACTGTATTTGTAGTCAGATTAACTCTGTATTTGTAGTCAGATTAACACTGAATTTGTAGTCAGATTAACTCTGTATTTGTAGTCAGATTAACTCTCTATTTGTAGTCAGATTAACTCTGTATTTGTAGTCAGATTTACATTGTATTTGTAGTCAGAGTAACATTGTATTTGTATTCAGATTAACATTTTATTTGTAGTCAGAGTAACATTGTATTTGTAGTCAGATTAACTCTGTATTTGTAGTCAGATTAACATTGAATTTGTAGTCATATTAACATTGTATGTTTAATCAGATTAACATTGTATTTGTAGTCAGAATCAAAACAATTAAAATTGTATTTTGTAGTCAAAATTAAACAATTAACATGGTATTTGTAGTAAAAATTAAAACAATAAAAATTGTATTTGTAGTCAAAATCAAAACAATTTACATTGTATTTGTAGCCAAAATCTAAACAATTTACATTGTATTTGTAGTCAAAATCTAAACAATTAACGTTGTATTTGTAGTCAAAATCAGAACAATTAACATTGTATTTGTAGTCAAAAGCAAAACAATTAAACTTGCAATTGTCAGCTTATTTTTAGCACCAAACAAACATTGTAAATTATACCAATGAACAGTGATGATAATTTAGACAGTATTATAAAACACTTCATTTATGGTCAGTATTTACACCCGACATGCTACTTCTATGGTATTCAGGTCTGTTTGTTATTATTTGGAAATGTTTGGCTTTTCACATACATGCCATATGTCCCGGATTGTCCAGGATTGTCCCGGAAATGCAGTGCCCGTCCTTCAGTCCCGGAATTAGTTCATATGTCTCGGAAATTATAAAAAAGGCTTTCACCTTGGAAAAAGGCAGTCCTCTACCATTTGGGAACATGTTCTTTATTAGACCCATATATCAAAGTAAAAAAAGCACTTATTAAGCCGGGGATTATTTACACTTGTCCTTCATTTTGTAGATAGGTGATAGCAGAAAAAGAACTCTTCTATGGATAGTTTTTTTTGCAGTAATGGACAATTTTTAAGTAGATTTGGGCAATCTAAAATTAATTGTTTATGTCCCAATGCGCAAGTCCTTTCAAAACAGTTATTGTGAAGACTCTTTGCCCTTCATGTTCTAGATGGGTGATGGCGGGTATAGCGGGCACATCCCTGTCTGTGGTGGCGCTGTACAGCAGCATTAGACCCCGTGGAGTGGTGGCCGCCACCTTACTGGATGACAAGGACTGGATGTCAACACCCGTCACTGATCCCAAGGAAATGGAAAAGGTATACATACGTATATTTTTTTGCTTAAACCAGCAAAGTTCAACTACGTGTTACAAGTTTACAAAGTTGCTTCTATTTGATATGACCATTAGGTGAACTTTTGCTTTTACAAGTTATATTAAGTTGTAAGGCGTTACTTTGGCGGCATGGGTGGTGGCGGCGGCCCCTTTAGTTTGTGCAGACAATAACTTGAGAAGTTTTTGTCCAATCATTATAAAACTTTAGGGAAGTGTTAGTAGGCATAAAAAGAAGGTTAAGTTTGGTTTTCGCCATAATTGCTCTTATCATACTTGCGTTATGCGTCGTCAGGCGACACATCTGACTTACCGAGTCTGGTTGCTTTTATAAGTTATATCAAGTTTTCGAAAAAAGAAGTTTGTTTTCTGCACTTGTTTTGTATTATTAATAAGATATTTTCTGCCTTACAGGATGCTGACTCAATGAGAATCAAAATGGAGATGATGATAATGGATATACAGGTGAGAAAACCTTTAACAACAAAGGTTCCAATGTAAACAAATGCAAGTTATCTCCATTGTGTGTCCGAGAAATGTTTCATTAAATTTTTTGTAAGAAACAAACTATAGTGTTGTTGTTATTTTGGGTGTTTATAGTTCTTTTTTTTTGCACATTCAGTCATTTAAATTAGCAGTTTTGACCAAGCAAGCCTGATTTCTCATATTATTACTTGTCTGAGAACAAGAAAATATTACAATGTTACAAGCTCACATAAATAAAACTGTGAATCTGAGCAAGCCCAATAAAAAATTACCAGTTCAGGACTTTCGGGCCTTTGCTAATTTCAGCCAATGGTCTAGAATGAAAACTTTATTTCCCTATCACAAAGACATTTACCTATGTGTATATTTTCAGCGCGAGTTCTGCCGTGCTCTTGAGGCGGAGGAAGATGGGAAAACGTTTCAGGTCGACAAGTGGTCCCGAAAAGAGGTGAGTGCCAAAAAATATAAAGCAATGATTTAAAGTGTGTATGCACGATCTTACAACAGATATAGTGGGATAAATACAATTAACAAAATAAAGTTAATTAGCATAAATTTATATTTAAAATAGAATAAAAGTTAAGAACAAACAATGCTTTTAAACGCACAAAAAAAGCTAGTTTTTAATCATCAAATAGTGTTCGTCTGTACAAGCGGAAACTCAAAAGCATGTATATATGTTGACTTGACAGTTGGTTTAGGTTACACAACAACAAACGATGCAAAAGTCAACACTAGTACAGTAGAACCTGTCTAAACCGAACGACGTCGGGACCGGGCCGATCGTTCAGGTTCTTATTAAAAGTCATTTTCCTTTAAAAATGTATGATCTATTTTATATGTTAATTTGAGTATATAATAAAATAAAAACATGTTAATGTTTACACTTTTGTTAATGTTTATTTTATTTTTTATTCGCAAGTACAAATTTTGTATTTGTACATAAAACGACACTCAAATTTATCAATCAAACAAGTTCATGTATTCAATGAACTTATTTGCATTTGTTTAATGACCAATTGTTGACTGCTTTGATTAGTTCAAACATATTTAGTTTAGCTCGATTGTATCGCAAGCCTTAGGCTTATGGAGATTATTGATGGAAATTTTGCCATAAATTACTACATGTATATGTATAAATTAATTACAATGTTGTGAAACATAAAAACTTTACACTGTACGTAAATTTTAACATAAAACGCGACCGACTTATATGTTTTTGACAAGTTGACTTTTGTCGTATGCATCAACCAGCTGATCGCTAATTGCACCACTGCCCTGTTATCACCATGGCAATTATACCCTTTGTGTGTAATTGTGTTACCAATTATCGGGTTCACGCTTCCATGGTATCGCGAAGTGACACCTGACAGGATACACCATTTGGTTTATTCAGGTTTTTTAAGGTTGAATGAGATCAAATTTGTGATAAAATCATTCTGTATTCGGTTTGGACAGGGTTCGGTTTATAAAGGTTTTTTGATATATAAAATAAGCAGGAACAAATTCAGTTTTCACAGGGTTCGGTTTGGACAGGTTTCACTGTACTTGTTGATTTATTTCATATGGAAGTGTTTTCTTTGTCATTTTAATGTTTTTCTGTTTGCTTTCAAGTTTTATTACCACTTTCATCTGCTTATTTTGAAAATAATTGATATGAAAGATCGTACATACACACTTTAATAAAAATATTTAACATGAAATAATCAAGACTTTGTTTAGCAAAGGCATTGAACAATATCTGCTAAAATGTCAAATGTTCCATGTTTCTTCAATCAGAAAAGTTATGTTTTTTACATGAGTTTTGTTTGTCTTGAAATACATTGAAAAAGTAATGGTAAACGACCATGTTTTTTAAGAACTAAAACACACACACACGCACACACACATTTTTGTTTGTATTAGAAATGTGTAAGCTTTAAAGGATATAGTGTTGGAAATATATCTTGCTCACATTGTAATTATGCCCCCCATCCAAGATGGTGGGGTACATTGATAGGCACATGTCAGTCGGTCAGTCAGACAGTTGACCATGTTTGTTTCCGCTCTCAAAGTTTAACAGTTTTCATCTGCTCTTCAGCAATCTTCATGAAAATGTTGTTGGCATAATATCAGGTCCACGTTCGATAATCAACAAAATCGCCCCAGGAGTTACAGAGTTATGGCCCTTGAATTATGTAAAATTGGCCTTTTTATTCTTTTCTGCTCTCCTAGTCCAACGGTATTCATCAGATCATCACCAAACTTCATAACAATGTTTGTGGGCATTGTATCTCAGCCAAGTTTGATATTCAACCAAATGGCTCCAAAAACTGCGGAGTTGTGGCCCATGAAATTGGCTTCTTTAGCTGTTTCAGCTCTATATGTCCAACAGTTTCCGATCTGGATATTCTAAAGATTGCTTTCCACCTAGATAAGTCATACCTGAGCCGTGTCGTGGAAAAGCCGGGCTTAATGCATGTGTGTTAAGTGTCATCCTGGATTAGCCTGTGCAGTCCCCACAGGCTAAACGGGGATGACACTTTCCGCCTCCAGTGGATATATGTTTAGATTACTTCAAAACAGAACATACCATTAAAGCGGACAATTTCGTCCCGGATCAGTCTCTGCAGACTGCACACAGGCTAATCAGGGACGACACTTTACGCACATGCATACCTGTCTTTCATACAGCTCTTGTTTCCAGGGAGGTGGGGGTATCACCTGCGTGTTACAAGATGGTCGCGTGTTCGAGAAAGCTGGCGTCAACATCTCCGTTGTCACTGGCAACCTGCCCCAACAGGCAGTTCAGCAGATGAAATCAAGGTGTGGTTTTACTAACTGTATTTACTTGCTTATTACTTATGTCTGAAAAACTTAATTGTTTGTTGCCAGTCTTGGTCCCAAAAGTTTTGACCATAAATGCATCTGTATTGCACCTGTCAAATGCCAGGTGAATAAAAGAAGAAGGTCGGACAAGCATCTGTATAATGCCGGTCGATTGCCAGGTTAAATACAGAAGTAGGACGAACAGGCATCTGTATTGCAACAGTAAGATATTTGCCTGATGTGGGTAATTTTGTAATTTAATCCAAATAATTTACCTTTAAACAAATTTTCAATTGTTATTTTTGTGAAAAGGTTCAATTAATTGGATATATTTGAAATAAAATGTTTGATGAGTTGCTTTTGCTTAAAATATTTGTTTACAGGTTAAGTATTGCGAGAATACAGATGAACAGGCTACAACAAATGTTTGTGTGCCCGCGAAAGTGTTACAAGTGACCACTGTTTAATAAATAAAATAATATGAGGCTTGTCGTGGGAAAACCAGGATTAATGCATGTGCGTAAAGTGTCGTCCCGGATCAGCCTGTGCAGTCTGCACAGGCTGATCCAGGATGACACTTTATGCTCTTGCGTTAAACCTGGTTTTCCCACGACAAGCCTCATATTATTTTATTTATTAAACAGTGGTCACTTGTAACACTGGTTTTACCATAACATAAAAGTGGAAAGTGTTGTCCCGGATCAGCCTGTGCGGGCTGCACAGGCTGATCCAGGATGACACTTTATGCTCATGCGTTAAACCTAGTTTTTCCACAACACGCCCCATATATTTTTGACAAATGTTTTATAAGAACAAAATAATTGAATTTAACAATGCTTCAACATTAATTCTCTGTAAATGAACTTCAGTTTTGCAAATGTTATTGTCAAAATAAAGTCGATACGCCCCTTTAAGTTTACATGCTGGCATTGTTTTGTTCCTTTCCAGAATTCTGTCAGGAAACTGCTTAACAAGTTTGAACTGTGTGCTTATCTTTTCAGAGGGAAATCAATCTCAGGGAAACATTTACCATTTTTTGCAACAGGAATCAGCTCTGTCATTCACCCTGTATGTATAAATGTTAAAATACAAGTTTATGAGAAACATCATTGATTTGGTTGAAAATTAAATACAATTTTTGTTATTTTCTTTTTTGTGTTTAATACAAAAGTGTTGTCCAAGTTGTCTTAGTTAACATTTTATATTAAGTGTTTTTATGCCACCGGCATCTTCATGCGGGAGGCATATGGTGATTATCCTGTCTGTCCTTCCATCTGTCTGTGACAACGTTAAGTAGCTTTTAATGTTTCGTCTAGCACCAACACCGCTTACTAAACACTTGGATATGTACACAGTTGTTGCTTATGACCAATTCAGACTGATTCAAATAGGCTGTCCAGCACGTACCGGGGGCATGTGTGTTTATCGAACACAGTGTCTTGTTTGGTTCTTAAATCATGCAACATTCTTTAACCCAAGGCTGACAAAAAACAAATGATTGCATGAAAATAATGTGTTTTATGTGTAGCTTTTCATCAGAGTTGGTCTCATATTTCAAATTATGAAACATGATTTGACCTATAACTCTGTCTCTTTTCAAGGGAGCGTTCAGATATTCTATCTAAAAGACACCAAGTACTGGTTCTGCCTTGGAAATAGTTGCAAAAGTGTCTCAATAAACCTCTGGCTTTCATTAAGTCAAGCTTAAATAAAGAGGTTTTAACCGAACTATTGCTCCTAAAAAACCTTAATTATTTAAAAGCAATTTAAGGGCATTGTACAGTTACTTCCCCTGATGGAGTGACTACATTGACAGGGTGTAATCTTTTCCAGATGAACCAGAACGTTCTGACATTGCATTTCAGCTACCACGTTTTTTATGCGACCAGTTTTTATAGAATGCTGACAGCGCTTTTAATGCGTCTACTTTCCCATAGGAACCCAAACGTTCCGACTGTGCATTTCAGCTACCACATTTTTTATTTGACCACTATTTATAGAATGATGACCGTTCTTTCAATGTGTAATCTTTCCCAGAGGAACCCGAACGTCCCCACAGTGCATTTCAACTACCGCTACTTTGAGGTGACAGATGAGAAAGGGAAGAAGCACTGGTGGTTCGGAGGGGGCACTGACCTCACACCGTACTATCTGGATGAGGTGGTGAGTGCCATTCGGGTTTATAATCTGCATGGTATTTTGTGTATGTTTGTTGCACAGCTGCAACGCTGGGCAACAAATGTAAAGAAAGGTATCTTGACAAAATCCTCCACAGACAAAATTCCTTCCACACCTTTTTACACACCTGAACAAAATCCCCCCCTCTTTGTGCCAGCCGGACATACACCTGGACAAAATCCCCCCCTCTTTGTGCCAGCCGGACATACACCTGGACAAAATCCCCCCCCCTCTTTGTGCCAGCCGGACATTAACCTCATCAACATTTACAAACCGTGTTTGTACTGTGTGCAAAAATAGAAGTTTAAAATGTGAATATTTTATGCAGTATGTTCTGTTTGATTTTGTGGAAAGTTATCTTAAATTCCCATTAAAGAGACAAGTGCTGCATAGCCCACATGCAAAATGCTATTGTAATCGTTTTTAGGATGTTGAGCATTTTCACAAGACACTGAAAGAAGTCTGTGACAAACATAACACGAGTTACTACCCGGACTTTAAGAAGTGGTGTGACTCCTATTTCTTCATTCAGCACAGAGGTACTGTCAGAAAATGTCATTTAATACCCATGTCAGGAATCCTATGTTATATAGTGAGAGAAACAAATTTGTATATAAAATTCATTCGGTTTACACAGTGTTTGGTTTATTGAGGTTTTTTGCTATATGAAACAAAAAGGAAAAAAATCACGACCGACTTATTTGTTTTGTTTTAGGCAGGAATTCTGTTTTTAGAGTGCGCAGTTTGAATAGGTTTCACTGTATGTCATTTTGTAATATGCATATGCTTGAGTTTACACTTTAATAATTTTAAAATCGCAATGTTTAAAAAGTGAAAATGGCGCCAACTGATGACCTTAATGTACTTATGTGTACTGAACCAAACAAGAAACTTTCATATAGTACATGCCAGATTGTCATGGTTACCACACCTAAATACATGTGGTTATTGTAAAAATTTTATTTTGCAAAATTGACCAGTTAATTCCAGTAGATTCAGAAGACAAACTTGTACAATAAACAGATTTCAGTCAAATCTATTCAGACGTAAAAAATTATCTACATTCAAACTTTGCGAAAGTTTCATTTTTGGTTCAGTATATATGACAAAATATACGGTGGTCACATATCGTTAATATAAATTATATATGTCTGAACTGTTTTGATGATGTTGTACTTGTTATTTGTAGGCGAGTCCAGAGGTGTGGGAGGAATCTTCTTTGATGATCTCGAGGATGGTGATCCAGAAGAGCTCTTCAAGTTTGTATCGGTAAGTCTCAGAAGTGCAGGTACATTAATGAGCCCAAAGCAGATATAAATGAACCCAATGCAGATATAAATGAGCCCAAAGCGGATATAAATGAGCCCAAAGCGGATAAATTCACCTGGGCCTGTATTCACCAAACCATTCTTAAACATGAGAATAAAAAAACACACTATTATGTGAAGTTGGAATAAGACATTAAAGATAGAACAAACTGTTTTATTACAGCAATTTTTCATATGCAGTTTACCATTTGTAATTTAAGAATTTTGCAGTGTAATTGGTGCAATAGACACCTGCATATATAACTGCATCGTTAACATTGATTTTACCACAAAACTGTATACTTACATGCATGTATAAAATTTTCACAAAAAAACGTAACTTAGCAAGCATACATAAACAACATGAAATGCCAAGTTGTATGTGGAAAGATAACAAAAATCATGTCCATTCTATGTTTGATGTCTTATTCTAACTTCTAACATAATATAGTGTGAAAAATAGACTTACAGTAAGACTGAAGACAAAAATACTTGTTCATTCACAAATATGTTGGATACCAAGGTAGCTTCAGTCTTTTACAAATTATTCTAAATATGAAAAAAGTGTGCTAAAATTACCATTGTTGAATACTAAGTAAAATTTAAAAAACTGTGTATTATCATAAAACGATTTCAAAAATATTCTTTATTCTTACACCTTAAGTCTAAGAAAAATTTGGTAAATGCGGGCCATGGCTACTATAGCTTCTGAACACTTTCTCGATCTTAAGTAATAATATAAGAATTCTGGACTTCTGATTTCAAAGACAGGCCAGACTACTTTGTGAGGTCGCAGCGGCTTAGTGGATATGGTGTCTGCCTAGCGATCAGGAGGTCATAGGTTCGATCCTCAAAAGTTCTCAAGATCTCCCCCAAAGATACGAAGTACTGTTTCTACCCAGGAAATTGTCCGTATTCCAGAAACATCTTAAGTTTATCTTAAAATATTTTTACTTAAGTTCCAATGTTTGTAATTTTATATTTTCAAACTACATATAATTTTGCGATTCGTTTACAGTTATTTGAACAATATTGAATAAAAACCTTAAAATAAATACACACATAGCACAATGCCATTTAAACATAAAACACTTTTTTTTATAAAAATGTTGATTTTTAAGGTTTTTAAGGTTAAGGATAAGATTCTGCTTAAAATGTTTTTGGAATACGCCCCCAGAACTTTGATCATAATAATCACAAGTAACAGTAACAGAAGACTTTGCATATATCAAAGATGTTACTGCTTGTTTATTTTGCAAAGTAAATGCTTTGAGGGGCGTCGTGGGAAAACCGGTCTTAATGCATGTGCGTAAAGTGTCGTCCCGGATTAGCCTGTGCGGACTGCACTTTCTGCTTTTATGGTATTTTCTGGTTCAAGAAAGTATCTTCTAAACATAAGTCCACTGTAGGCGGAAAGTGCCATCCTGGATTAACCTGTGCGGGCTTCACAGGCTAATCCGGGACGACACTTGACGCACATGCATTAGGACCGGTTTTCCAACGACGTGCCTCCTTTATTATTATAGGATTGTGCGGCCGCAGTGACCCCCTCCTATATGCCTATTGTGAAGAAAAACAAGGATAAAGCATATGGATACAGAGACAGGTATTTTTTCAATGTTTTAAAGAGGGACGATTTTGGATGAAAATTATTATGTGAAACCATCCATTGATTCTAGTGAAGTCATTACCCATAACTCTGTTTTATATTTTGACAGAGTTATGCACACGTTTTACATAGATTTTGTGGTTAAAGTTTTTGTTCCAAAAATGTATAAACTATACAAGGTTTCACTTAAGTTTTGTATTTTAACAAATTTATGCCCCTTCCACTACTCAAAATATATACCAACTGAAATACTTTGAATAGTCAAGCGCGCTGTCTTCTGACAGCTCTTGGTCATGGAGCCATTGATACATATGAGGCGTGTCCTGGGAAAACTGGGCTTAATGCAGTCCTTACAGGCTAATCTGGGACGCACTTTCTGCTTTATTGGTTTGTTTCTGTTTGGAGGTAGTCTCTTCTAAACATAAATCCATTGTAGGTGGAAAGTTTCGTGCGGACTGCACAGGCTAATCAGGGACAACACTTTAGGCACATGCATTAAGCCCAATTTTCCCATGACACACCTCATATATTATCCTCCTGGGATGTAATACAGAGAAAGTTGTCTGTCTTATTGGACACTTCATGGTTCTCAACTTCTGAATATAAATGTTGGATCAGGCATGTTGTCAAATAAACAGGTTTCCTATCATATGTGAGTTTTAAAGTAGGTACCGGTACTTGAAGTTAAAAATTGTTATGTCATTTAAGAAATAATTTTGAATTTTAACAGAGTTGTTTATCAGCTTGTAAACAACTATTTGGAGTTCTGATGCATATGAATTAAACCACGAGGCTGTTAGCATCTGAACTACAAATCTGTGTTTATTTGCTGATAAACGAAAATTATTTCAATTCTAACATGATCTGAGAGCATTTTCTGCAATCACATTGCAAACTATATTTTACAGTTTCGGAACTATTTTTTCAGGTTGTTTATTGGTAGTTTAACAATGGTGAATTTTGTTCTTTGACAATAGCAAACTCTGCTCGTGTCATGTTAGAATACACTTTTGTACAGTGCATGCACCTATCAATATTTTCCCCCAGTGGCTGACCTAGGGGAATTTGACTAATGTTATTTTTTGGGTCTAATTCCCCGCCCTAGAGCCAAGTATTTTTGTCTAAATCCCTTCCGTGAGAGATATAAAGGTATCAACTGGCCCGGGGGCCAATATTACTGGGATCTAAAATCCGACAAGTCTATTTCCTCTGGACCTGGAATCATTCGGCATGTCAAATTCCCCCCTGTCGCAAGTCCCGTCTATGCCCACCACTCTCTCCCTGAGGGAAAATATTGATAGGTGTATCATTTTTGACAGGTTTCTCTGTACATGTTTCACTAAACACTATTCAGGTAATTAACTGCCAACGTCCTTCATTTCTTAAGCTAACCTTGTTAAATACGATGTGCATCCCTTTCAGACACTGGCAGTTGCTGAGGAGAGGCAGATACGTGGAGTTTAACCTCATCTACGACCGCGGCACAAAGTTCGGCCTGAATACCCCCGGGGCCAGATATGAAAGCATCCTGATGTCCCTGCCACTCAATGCTGTGGGTATCTTCTAATGCATATAGGGACTTAACTCCTGTATTTACTCTTCTCCCTCCTACTGCTGTTAGTAGCTTCTTATTCATGCATAGAATAAGATAGGATGTTCAGGAAGGGACTATGAAATGAACTGTGTGTAACTGCATTACTCCAGTTGAATTCTTTTGTTCTTCTGTTAATTACTTTCATACTGCCATTTCATTTCTCAGGGTTAAATCATGATACTTGTATTGCCTTTATTGTGACTTCCACCTTCATATAGAATTGTCTTAATGTCGCCAAGATTATTTTTCTAATACTAGTATATGTGCATGTCTAAAAACAAAACAAAAACAACTTACAAATGCTTCAGAAGTCAAAACTGTTGCTTGCTAGCCAATAAACAAACAACTATTAACTAGTTTTACCTTCATGATCAGAATTGGGAGTACATTCACAACTCCTGCAAGAAACTCAAAATCATTGTTTATTTGCCAATAAACAATGACAAAACTATGACAATTCTTACCTTCATGGTTGCAGAGTTGGGAGTATTGTCACAAGCCCGAGCCCGGTACGGAGGAGGCCCGACTGACTGAGGTGCTGCGGAACCCACGGGACTGGGCATAGAGAGCCGCATCGCGCTGAAATAGGGAAAGATCCAGAGTGAAATAGCAGGGTGCTGCACCTGCCTGTTTGGTTCCCCCATCTGGCCCTTTAAGCTGGTCAAGCCAGAAATGTTGAATATCTTGAGAAATGTCATATATTCTTGCAAATTTTTAATAAACTATCGAGAGAAAATGTTTAAAAGTCTATATTAAAATCATAATATTAATGAAATCCCTATATTAACCGCATGTTCAGAAAATTTCTAAGAATAAGTACAACACCCTGTACCTAGTCTTATCGTAGATCATTTCCTAGCTGAATTGTTCCCATCGCTTTGTAGTGTCTTGACTGGGCGAAGATGGGGTGCGGGCTTCTAGTACTGAATAGCACCATCGGTGTGTAGTGCCACCTTGGTCAGAATACGCCCGCTGTTACGTAGTGTCACGCCAATTTATTATTTTGTGTCAATCTTTGGTGTTTTAATACAAAAACTAATGGTAATCGCATTTAATGTTCTGAAAGAATTGTTAACTGGTTGTTTGTTTTTCTTTTTTTTGCCGTTTTTTAAATATTTAAAAACTATAATATAATTCCTTAAAAGAAATAATATTACCGGTTTACCGTGGTAATATTTTATTGGTTTCTTCATCAAATCAGTTGTGCAAATTGATTACTAATATTAAAATGTCTTTATTTACAATGTAGGTTTAATCTTTAATTAAACGTAACATTATATTGGTTGTTTGATATTTTTATACAATTTTTTACAAACCTAAGTTTTGTTATCATAGAATTGTGCAGTAGTCATATCAGATATATCATATTTTTAAACAAGACAGTATGAATTGTTTTATTAGGCCCTGGTACTGGTTATGTATTTATCACGTCTTTTAAATATGTATACTTAAGAACTTTGCATGCTTTTTGAATAGTTAAGACTATTTGTAAAATACAACTGGTTTAACAATTAATATTGATCTCCAGTGATGAAATATAATTGTGTTTATATTGTACATGTACATGGTTTCATGACCATTACGCTGATTGTAATATTTCGTGGGAAAGATTTACTTTTACTTAGAATAGTTTTAACAATTATCGTCCTCATGATGCATATATTATTATAGAAATACTTGCATGACAAGCATTGATTGACATTTAAAATCTGTATCAACTTTGACCTAGTTTAAATTTTGTGTTTATTCTTATATGTACATAGCACAAAATAATTCGTTTGTCCCAATAATGTAATACAGTTACATATAGGCATGTTCTTGTGTTCACCATTTTCATGACTTTAAAGCATTCATCAAAGACTATGAGCAATCATTATGTTTTAATCACAACATTCAATTCAAATGACATTCATTCTTTGTGGAAAAGACATATTCAAATTAACCGTTTGAGAAACATTGTATAAATAACACATGGCTGAGAAATGATATTAAATAATATCAACCCAATAAATGTTACATTATATCAGCCAAGAGGTTGATATCATTTTTTATCATACCACTATGCTGATATCGGCCTCATACAAAGGTGCCTGATATATTTTTTTATATCAGGTCAGTAGTGTTTATATCAGTCAATGTATGGAGGTACGTCTTATTATTCGGAAACAACTATAAAGTCAACAGTTTCAGTAAAAATGTATCAGATTCAACAAAACTAACAATTTGATACCAAGAACGTATATAGTTTATTATTTTTAATCGTCATAAATCACATAAACGTTATTTTTTAAATATTCACATAAACCCGCACTTTGGTAGTGATATGACGTCATCTATGGAACACAATAAATCATCCATACAAATTTATTTCAATACATTCATAATAAATGCACTAAAAGTCACTACACAGCATCAGTTTATGTTGAACCAAAAACATTATTACCAAAAATTGAACACACTATAGTCAAATACTGTCAATACTGACACTATCTTGGAAATGTCAATTTCAATACACAACTCCAAAATGGCATCTCCAAACAATTTGGCGTTGTGTGTACTCCAATAAAATTGACCGTTGCAATACATTTCAGTTCGTATTTTCATGAGCATGCGTGTAATCTATGTATTCGTAGTGAAAACAGTTCACTTATCATTACGAAATGTTAATAATAAGGTATCAACTTTTAGAAATCCATAACTACTTGTACGTGAACGTGTAAAAGTCGGCTCATTAAAATCAGCGCAGCCCTTAGTTTTTAAATATATAAAAATCAGCTCGTTTGGTGATATTTTACGAAAAATGTGGTATGATAATTAGAAAAACAGGTTACTGCCTGGTCTTGTGTAATATATCAGGTTCGGCACGAATAAAATAGCGGCTCGGCAGCCGTTATATTATTCTAAGCCGAACCTGATATATTACACAAGACCAGGCAGTAACCTGTTATTCTCTATATATCATCCTCACAGCCATTTGTTATTTTTATTAATTATACCGAGCAAACTGTTTAAAGCCCCAGTCCATAAATATTTACTACATATAACATTTTGCAAAAATCGTTTCTAATGAACATCTTACCGACCAAAATGCAAAAAAACGCATTGAAATCGGTAAAATAATAACGTTTTGGTAACATTTTATCGCATATATTCTGTAGGCGATAGCTGGTGATGCCTCTGGAGTAAATCGGCATGTACAATTTACTACACACTGTGTATATTCCATTCGTACCAAGCGTTTTCGAACCTAGACATTGTAAAATGTGTTTCGTTAATAAGTAACAGTTTTCAGTGGAATGAACGGCATTTTGGTCGGTAAGATGTTCATAAGAAACGATTTCTGCAAAATCTATTTTAGTAAATACTTTTGGACTGGAGCTTTAAAATATTTACACGATCAATTCAACACGGATGGATAAAGTTAACGCACAGTTTAATGAAGTCATTTTGATCAATTTTGTGACAACATTTTATGTGTTCCGTGATTGCTTAAGCAATGTTCTTTCTATAGACTCATGTTGAGTTTCATATATATAGTAAAAAACAAATTTAAACAGTTATTTTCAGGTCTATTTGTGTAAATCAAAATATCCCCTTATATTTTGCATGGCATTGTGTCTATGTGGAATTTAAAAATTGCAATGACTGTTCCCATTCATGCCACGAAGTAACTGGATTATTTTAAGCTACTATATTTACAAGTTGTATACTACTTTGTTTGTCATCATATTAGTGTTAGTATTACTCGCTGTTTTTACGCACCCACAAAGTGGGAGGCATTAAGCATTGCGCTTGTCCTTCCGTACGTACGTAAGGCCCGTGGATTTATCTCCGCTGTAACTGCTGGGCGGATTTCGCTCAAACATTCACAGCTGAAGAACCTGAATGATCGTAAAGGAAGGAATTTTGCCTGCGAGCAAGTTTGGTAGAATTATGGCCCTTTGTAATTTTTTCCACTATATATGACAATAAATTTGAGGAGGCAAATATTAGTGTCGGCGACATGCCCTTTGTCTTTGTCCAAACTTGCATCGTGGGGGCATTAGTGTCTGTGACACATCTAGTTATGTGTTGCTTCCAATCTGCAATGATTACTTTATACATTAATATAATAGCATTCCATGAATCACTTTACAGTTTGCCATGGTTTCTTTGAAATCCCTCCTAAAACTGCTAATACATTCCCTTGAACAATTTCCATTTATTTACATCCATTTATGAAGCTGATAATCTTGATTCAATGAAATACAGCTAATCAATTAATGATTTTAAAGTTTTATATAATTCCACAGCTATTTAAAAATATTATCTCTATTAGTGCCTCTTGATTATATTAGTAAATACATTTTATCTTATAACCATTATTATGTATGTACTATATACCTCATTACGTTATATATTTTTTTGGCAAACACAAAATTTGGAGTAAAGCTTTTAGCAAAAACTTCTCGTTCACATAAAACACAGAATTTTGTTTTTTCTTTTTAGTGCTCGGTGAGCTATTGGTATAGGGGACCTCTCCGGCGTCGTCCGTCGTCAATGTGCCGTCAACAATTTGGGCCGTTGTCGCGATAAAGACTACATTTTTTATTCAGTCTTGACCTAACTTGCATAGTTTGTGTAAGACCATAAAATCTCGGATGGGATTGTTATTGGGTTAGATCACACCAGTAACACCAGAGTTATTGACCCTTTTTCATGCAAAAAAAGTGCAAAAGTGCCCTTTTCCAACGTGTAGACTTTATTTTCCATCCAATCTTAACCAAACTTTCACAGTTTGTGTATGACCATCAGATGTCAGCAGGCATCAAAAATGGGCCAGATCGTATTTCAAACATTAGAGTTATTGCCCTTTGTTTATTAAAAAGATATACAAAAATTTACATTATTCAGGATAGAGAGAGACATTTTCATCCAACCTTCACCAATCTTGCACAGTTTGTCTATTACCATGAAATTACAGTTGAAGTTGAATATAAGCAAGATCTGACCAGAAACACCAGAGTTATTGCCCTTTGTTTGTGAAAAAAATATGCAAAAATGGACATTATACAGGATAGAGACTTCATTTTTCATTCAATCTTTACCAATCTTGCACTTGTTGTCTATGACCATAATATTAAAGGTGAAGTCGAATATAAGCAAGATTGGAAGAGAAACACCAGAGTTATTGCGCTTTGTTTGTGAAACAAATATGCAAAAATGGACATTATTCAGGATAGAGACTTCATTTTTTATCTTAACCAATCGTGTACAGTTTGTCTATGAACGTAAGACTACAGGTGAAGAAGAATATAAGCCAGAAACACCAGAGTTATTGCCCCTTGAGTTTGCAAACAAAAACTTTGGCGTAAAGCCAAAAAAAAAACATCAACAAGTTATCAATTATTGGCTTGCTTACACGATTTTTGATTCAATGTTGACCAAACTTACACAGTTTGCGCATGACCATAAAAATTGATTTATAACATTTGATTTCCAACAGTTGCAAGACTTGCATGCAGTTATTTGTACATGCAACTTTGATGTCTTCAGAGCCTGCATTAACATCATTTATCATCATTGGAAAATTATCAAAGAAAAAGCAAAACTTTACCTTATAGCACAGCCATCGCAATTATTGCATTGCAACTAGTTTTCCAAAACTGTTTGCAAAAAAGACATCAAAATCTACTGTTTGTGCATTTTCCAGAATTGTCAATGACTTAATGAAAAAGGGCCAGGTAAGAATATCGAAAAAAATGATTTGAGAACCATTAGCAAAAAAACGCACATCCACTACCCAACTCGTACTTTAGTTAGCCCATTGCACTTACCGATGTTTTAAATCAAAATTTATCCTTCCCCCACTGTGTATTGTTCAGATACCTTAATTTTCAAACCTGTCACAACAGTATGGTCTTCATCTGTACCAGTTCTCAGGTGGGCGCTTTGGGCCATCATGGCCCTCTTGTTTGCCTTGTCTCAGATCTTGTCATTGTGTAACTTATCTCTAACCATGGGTAATGAGTTATTATTTTTAATTTATTTATTAAATTAAATATATATATATGTCTGTTGATTCAATATTATAATTGTCAAAACTGTTGTTTTAGAGCCTTTTCTTGTAAGAATTCCAAGAAAAAGTATGTTTTACTTAATGTGACTTAATAAAGTGTATTTTACACATGTTTGCAAAACAAATCAGCATCATGTTGTGGTCAGATATTCATTCTATACGTTGGAATCATGAACTGTCATAAGGCACAGGAGCCATGCACAGCCAAGAGAAAAGAAATGGTCCTTGTAGCTTCAGTACAGTTAGAAGCATGGAGGGTCGGTATTCACAAGAAATGGTCCTTGTAGCTTCAGTATTGTTAGAAGCATGGAGGGTCGGTATTCACAAGAAAATGGTCCTTGTAGCTTCAGTATTGGTACATTTAGAAGCATGGAGGGTCGGTATTCACAAAGCTCCTTAGGGAAAACTTATGTAAGTTTCTTAAATTCATAAAATTCCTTAAGTCTCTGGCTGTTTTATATACACATCATTTTGCATATTAATGGTTTTAACTAGTAAATATTGCTAAGATGCTTCATATTTTACCCCTTTGTAAACAGAAATCAACGGATTTCACATAGAAAATTTTATCTACAATTTTTACTTAACTTACAACTGAAGTTAAAATTTCCCTTAGGAGCTTTGTGAATACCAGCCCAGTTTCGTAGAGCTGCAAAGATTTAGCCATAGCTCGATTTTGCTTTCATTTTTTGTTTTGTTTGTTTGGATTTTTGCCGTATTCAACAGTATTTTAGTCATATAACGGCGGTCAGTTAACCTACTCACACTTTTCCTGGGTAAGCTGGTTTACCAGTACTAAGTGCACATACTTATGCCAGTAACTGACAACTGCCCTACTTAACTCAGAGGTAGGGGAAAAATGGCAGAAGAAATAATTCCATGACCAATCCCCACACAAGTTATGTGGCCGGGCTGGGAATTGAACCCGCGATCCTCGGATTTGTAGTCCAGCCCTCTACCAACTGAGCTAGCCGGCCCGGCCTTTTAGTTCAATATTTTGATTCGATTCATGTTTCCTTTATACAGGCTTTTTTTTGCGTGTTCATGAGTCATGACGTGCAATATAGGAAAGATTGATATTTATTGTTATTGATGTCATTGTATTAGTTGATATATATGTTCTTATATATCCATATAAATAAGAACAGTGGAAAATGCTGATAATGTATAAGATAATACAGTTGCAACATTACAACTCCCAGCTATATGACCTTCCAGGTTGCTGGGATACATTGCGTTCAAAGTATTCAGAAAGAACTAGGTAACTATATAGTTCAGTATAACAGCAACCATGATGCCATGATCAATTTATATGATTAATAATACCATAATTGCAGTTAATGTTTGTTTTTTGGTTTGTTTTGTTTTTCGCCATTTTTAACAGTATTACAGTCATATCACGGCGTTCATTTAACCTACTCACACTTTTCCTAGGCAAGCTTAGCCGATCTAAACGGTTTACCAGTACTAAGTGCACATACTAATGTCAGTAACTGACAACTGCCCTACTTGAATCAGAGGTAGGGGGAGAATGGCCGTAGAAATAATTTCATGACCAATCCCCACACAAGTTATGTGGCCGGGCTGGGGTTCGAACTCACGATCCCCGGATTAATAGTTTTATGACAAATCAGATATAAATATATAAATTTAAAGAGAATTGAATCAAAATTGGCTGGTTTAGTATCGACAATTAAATCTGGCCATTCACAATTGATTGACTGATGCATCAAAAAATTGTTGCAGCTCTACAGTTACGTGACAATTTTCCCTGACAAAATCACAAATTGCAATTGGTTGGGAATATCTTCCTACTATAAAACATTTCACTTTTGTTTGGCATTTCATGTTATGGCACTCTGATGTTATTTTTTGTCATTTTTGCTGTTTTTTTTACAGAATTATACCCATATCATGACCCAGATTAAATGCTGTCTTTTACATTTACACTTTCTCTTTTTATAAGGAATCATGCTAAGGTGCTTTCAAGCATTTTAAGATCTTTTTTCAACATATCATATGTTATCTATGTTTTCTGACATTGTGTTTTCTGATTTTTTTTTTTATTACAGTAGTTAAGTTTAGTACCAATTTGTCATTATGATGTTAAATAGACTACACATTGAAATGGCTTGTGTATGAGAGACAATTCAATTGGAACTGGGCCCATATTTATAAAGATTCTTAAGCCATTCTTAACTTAAGTTGAACATAAGTAAAAATTAGAATTTGTGTTTAAATCATTATGCTAGATATTAATACACTTTGAATTATATTGCAAACTATGCGTCAAAATCTTCCAAAAATGCATTACTTTGTCAGAAAATCCAATAATTAAATTTGAGAATTTAAAGATTGTTCTTATTTTTGACTAAGTTTCTTTATAAATACCAGCCTTATCTATGTTTTCTGACATTGTGTTTTCTGATTTTTTTTTTAATTACAGTAGTTAAGTTTAGTACCAATTTGTCATTATGATGTTAAATAGACTACACATTGAAATGGCTTGTGTATGAGAGACAATTCAATTGGAACTGGGCCCATATTTATAAAGATTCTTAAGCCATTCTTAACTTAAGTTGAACATAAGTAAAAATTAGAATTTGTGTTTAAATCATTATGCTTTGGAACATTTGCATGACTTATGCTAGATATTAATACACTTTGAATTATATTGCAAACTATGCGTCAAAATCTTCCAAAAATGCATTACTTTGTCAGAAACTGCAATAATTAAATTTGAGAATTTAAAGATTGTTCTTATTTTGACTAAGTTTCTTTATAAATACCAGCCTTGGTGTTTCACTGGTCATAGCAGTATGAAATTAAACAATGTTGTTAAACAGATTACCAGTTGATACTATATAAATATTGACTTCCTTGACGGTGTCTTGTCAACCCGAGGCAACACTGTCGCTTTAGTCGAGACACACTGTCACCCTTAAGGCAGTCAATATTTATTTTATTATACCAAACCAATTAGAAGTAAAGAAAAAAATTACTTTAGTTTAATATATTTAATAAAAAATAAAAATCAAAGTCGTCTGATACAGAAATATAAACAATCATACCCCTACCTGACACAAATATTTTAAGCTAATTCCTGTATCATTTACGTACCGGGCAACATTGCAGTATCGGGCGACATATCAAAATGTTGCCCACTGCAGTGTATATGCATTATATAGATAAATGAAGAAATGAGTGTTACATTAATGTTCTAGAGCAATACATGATTGTATACATATATATTGGTCTATAAGTTATACATTATTCCTAATGTTATTATTTTCGATGTTTGTACATGTATACACTTGTTTATGATATAAATTTAGTTGCATTGTGTTCGTATAAATGTAATTACCAGAAATTTCTCAACATGTTAAGTTTATTGATATAAAATGCATGTAGATAATACACAAATTTTAACTAGTGTGTGAAGTTAAAATAAAAACATTTGACTGTCTGTTTTGTTGTGTATAATTTCCTGAAGTGACATTAAAACTCCTTAATAAACTGCAAACTAAAATAATAAGCAAAATTTAGTTTATGACTACTGTGGTTGCTAATCATTATACAGAGATATAACTGCAGATATAGTAACCCCATTTTGTGTGAACTGCAAACACAATAAAAAATAGGGGCCAATAACTCTGTTCTTTATAGCCCAATCAGGGCAATTCCTTGATTCATTATGAGATCCTATGGCCATGCATCAACTGTGCAAGATTGACAAAGATTTGATGAAAATTGAATTGTCTATGTTACACAATTTTCCAATGTTTGCAAATTGTCTCATAAAAAGGGGGAATAACTCTAGTGTTTCTGGTCCATTTGCACCCAGATGAGAGTTAAACTAACTTAAGTGTCATACACAAGCTGTGCAAGTTTAGTCAACAAGGAATGAAAAGTTAATTCTCTATTGGGACTGAAAGCCAATTTTTGACAAATTATGGATTTTTTTTTCACAAAAAAGGGGCCATAACTCCAGTCTTTCTGGTCTGTTCTGGCCCATATTGGAAATTAACTGAGACCTTATGGTCAAACACAAACAGTGCAAGTTTGGACAAGATAAGGCAATAAATGAAATCTCTATACTCCACATTGTCTATTTTTATTTGTTTCTCACAAACAAGGGGCAATACATCTGGTGTTTATATCACAATATAGGCCATTTTTGGATTATTTTGAAATCTTCAGGTCATACACACGCTGTGCAAGTTTGGTCAAGTTCAGATGAAAAATGAAGTCTGTATGACTTGCAATTTTTCAGTTTTCATGAAAAAGGGGCAATAACTCTGAAACTGCGCAAGTTTGGTCAAGATTGAATGAAAACTGAAGTCTGTATCGCGCCCATGGGCCCAATTGTTGATAGATTTTCACGGATGACGCAGGACAGTCCCCTATACCAATAGCTCACCTAGCATGTTGTGCTCAGATGAGCTCAAAGCAAAAACACAAACAATTCAGTTTGTTCTGCAATAGTTCCCATTTTGTGTGAAGATGTAGATGTAGTCATAAGTAATTAATGAAGAACTGGATAAATTACTTAAGTTTTTAAGTTTAATCTGGAAATAATTGTGCACACTACATACTCTAAGTATACCTTGATACACTCAGATAATATTTATGCCATAGACAAGCCTGTACATTTCTTTAAATTATCCAAGATGAGTCAAAGTATGTTCAATCTCTGTTCAACCCCCTCAGTATATGTATATGTAATATATAGGCAGATTACTTGTTGCCATATTTAAAAAATCTCAGAGCACCCTACATGCACAGGGCTTCAAACATTTACGAGCTGAAATATTTGACTAACAATGTTAAAACAGTCATTTATGTTTTTTTATTGTTTTTTTTTTGTATTTCAGTCATCATATCTCTTACATATTCTAGTTAGCAAGGGAAGGGACTTTTACAATCTTGTAATAGCAAAAGGGAGACACCCTTTCCATTACAATTAACAATACTGGTGTTACAAACATAATATTATTTATATGTAGCAACTAAATATTGTATACCGGCAATGTCGATATTTGATCAATATTTACTTCATATACTTAAAAATAATATGTTCATTTGCTTCCGTATAATAATGTATAAACCCCTTTTATCGCCATTCATTGGCAGTCAGTTCAATACTGTTAATTTGGTGGTATGCAACCTACGTTAAATTATGGTGACATGTAGCCTATTGATTATGCGAAATTATAATAATTATTAGGATATTATAATTTTGTGATTGTTTGGATTAATGCTACAGTGTAAACTCGTCTTTCAGGAGATAAATGGATAGTTTGATGGACGCCTGTTGTGCTATTTAAAACAGAATCGTCGGATAAAATATAAGATTTCGTCAAATTATTACAATTAATTCTAGAAGAAGTCACAACCACTCCGATGCCCAGAATCTTTGCATATCCGGGCAAGAAATGTGAGAAAAACAGTGCCAGGAAATTTTCCTACTATGACTCCTCGATGGATTTTAATAGCGAATAAACATATTGTGGTAAGGTAGCCTGCACACAGGGCTGGAAAAATGAAAAAGTTTAATATTCGCGGAATGCTGGATGGGTTGCGACAGTCTGTCGGCAGTTCGTCGCCAAAATCAGAAACAGAAATCGAAGAAACGCTTCGATCAGAGGATTTGCAAATCTGCAAGGTAATGCATGTATGTCATGATTTCATAAAATGAAGGATATAAACATACGAATGAGGTCTGTGTCAATATTTAAAGACTTGATTAAAGTGACAACACTAAACCAAGGTGCCATATAATCTTTCATCTTAAAAGTAAGCGGCTACTTGGACATCTGTAATTTGAATGGTGAACTGTACGTTGGGCATGCTCGGATGATCCGCTTGATATCAGTTTATGCACATGATTTCACTTAAAAAACACCCTAAATTGAAGTAAAGTCCAGTCTCTGTGAAAGTCGTGAATTTATTACTGGCCACGAGGACTGGTAATGCCCCAAATATCACTGGCGCGGACAAACTATTACTGGCCACTTATTTTTTTGCAAGAAACATTTAAATACGATAAAAACAATATCTTTGAAGAAAACTAAAACAATATACACTTGCGAGTGCTTTATTAACTAAAGCTACAACTATCAGCATGTTTATTTTGCAAGATATATATGAATTCAATTGTATTTGTCTAAGTCCCTTCAACATCTTCAACAATATTTTTCACAAAACTGTTCACACTTCATGCATATTAATGTTAAACTTCAACTGGAAATATTAAACAAAAACATTGATAGGTTTCCTGTTACACAGTCATTACATGTCATCTTATTGAAACACAAACATGTTTAAATGCAACCAATTAAACGCAAGACGGAACCAGTCGAACAAAAACCGATAACGAAAGGAGATTCGGAGAGTGACGTAATTTTCTAAACATAACGTACAGCAATCAGTGTCGTGAAATATTTTTGACCGAAATTTTCATAGATATAATTTTATATATATGGAAATTTTCACCGGACACGACCAGTATTCTGACCTTTTTTCCCCGGACCTTACAAATTTTTATCGGCAATGTCCGAGGTCCTACGGTCTTTGGCGGAGACTGAAAGTCAATATGGAGTGAATTTAAGAATCTGTCCGCACACGGTTGACTACTAGACCAATTTGCACTATGTTCTGCGGTATAGTTTGATATCCCTTATGCTATTTACAGCCTAAAGATGGACAGATAATTGAAACATGTTCAGGTAGCAGACAAAGTCTCATTACTTTCTGCACGTTTGTTTGGCATGTCAGATTCAAAATGTTTCTCGAAGCAAACACCAATATTCTTGTAACTAATTACACAAATCGTACAAAATTTGATATCTACTGGTTAGGGACCAATTTTTCGCCTGTACCAATTATTCGCCCACTTCTGAAAACCAGTCAAAACCACAAACAAATACTTTTAACCATACGGGAGTCGATTTGCCTTGTTGTTTTGTTAAACTTCAGCCGATTATTGCAGGAATCCGTAAGTGTTCCGTATTTACAATATCCATGTAAACAAACAATGCACTACTGGCCTTGTCGGGTTCACGCGGGCGATGACATCATCACACACATGCTCATTTGTTTGAGGCGCTGGAGGGGGTTATTTTTCCAGAAGGCATTTTACTTCCAGACGATTGTTTTGTTAGTGAACCATGAATGACACTAGATTTATAAATGACCCCTTCCAGTTTTAACTGAATATAATATTGTTTGAATTTTTAAGTGTACAAATAAATTGATACTTGTACAAACACTTCAGTGCCCCTGTTCGGGCCTCAATTATTGCTATTTATATTTTGTAAGTGTGGCTTACGCAGGGCTTTCCTTAGACTTCAAATTTCAAGAGTCAATGACTCTTGGGGTCAAATGTTCAAGAGTCAAAATCAAATTCCCCAAGAGTCAGATGTAAACCTTCAAGAGTTGATGCTTTGTGAGTAGTTTCCATTCGTTTTCCTTCTTTTTATTATTATTTGTATTAATTTATTATTTCTATTAGCTCACCTGAGCACAACGTTCTCATGGTGAGCTTTTGTGATCGCCTTTTGTCTGTCATGCGTCAACATTTCATATAATCGACAGATTTTCACGAAACTTCACAGGAATGATCCTTGGGTGACCCTCTTTCAAAGTTGTTCATATCGTTTCGGTATGTAGGTCACCACACCTAAAAATAAATTTAAAAACTGAAAACTTTAAAAACCTTCTCTGAAACCACAAGACTTGGAGCTTTCATATTTAATATCTGACATCCTCTAGTGGTCCTCGACAAAGATTGTTCAAATTATGCCCCTAGGGTCAAAACTGGCCATGCCCCGGGGTCACATGGTTTATATAGACTTGTATATTCTAAATGACTTTAAAAATCTTCTCTGAAACCACAAGACCCAGAGGTTTCATATTTGGTATGTAACATTGTATAGTGGTGCTCTACAAAGATTGTTCAAATGATGTCCCTGAGGTCAAAACTGGCCACACCCTGGGGGTCACATGGTTTATATAGACTTGAATAGCAGAATGACTTTAAAATTCTCCTCTGAAACCACAAGGCCCAGAGGTTTCATATTGGGTATGTAACATTGTATAGTGGTCCTCTACACAGATTGTTCAAATGATGCCCCTGGGGTCAAAACTGGCCACACCCCAGGGGTCACATGGTTTATATAGACTTGAATAGCAAAATGACTTTAAAAAAAAAATCTCTGAAACTGCAATGTACAGAGGTCTCATATTTGGTATGTAACATTGTATAGTGGTCCTCTACAAAGATTGTTCAAGTGATGCCCCTGGGTCAAAACTGGCCACACCCCGGGGGTCACATGGTTTATATTGACTTGAATAGTAAAATGACTTTAAAAATCTTCTCTGAAACCGCAAGGCCCAGAGGTTTCATATTTGGTATGTAACATTGTAAAGTGGTTCTCTACAAAGATTTTTCAAATGATGTCCCTGGGGCCAAAACTGTCCACACCCCGGGGGTCGTATGGTTTATATAGACTTGAATACCAAACTGACTTGAAAATCTTCTCCTCTGAAACTGCAAGGCCCAGAGGTCTCATATTTGGTATGTAACATTGTATAGTGGTCCTCTACAAAGATTGTTCAAAGATACCCCTGGGGTCAAAACTGGCCACACCCCGTGGCTCACATGGTTTATATAGACTTAAATAGCAAAATTACTTTAAAAATCTTCTTCTCTGAAATTGCAAGGCCTAGAGGTTTCATATTTGGTTTGTGACATTGTATAGTGGTCCTCTACAAAGATTGTTCAAATGTTGCCCCAGGGGTAAAAACTAGCCACATCCCGGGGGTCACATGGTTGTTATAGACTTGATAGCAAAATAACTTCTAAAATCTTCTCCTCTGAAACCGCAAGGCCCAGAGGTTTCATATTTGGTATGTAACATTGTATAGTGGTCCTCTACAAAAATTGTTCAAGTGATGCCCCTGGGGTCAAAACTGGCCACACCCCGGGGGTCACATGGTTTATATAGACTTGAATAGCAAAATGACTTAAAACAATTTCTCCTCTGAAAGTTCAAGGCCTAGAGGTTTTATATTTGGTATGTAACATTGTGTAGTGGTCCTCTATAAAGATTGTTGAAATGATGCCCCTGGGGTCAAAGCTGGCAGGGGTCTCTCTCTGGTTTGGGTGAAGAGTACCTGTACCCTCGTTTTACACAGAAGTGGAAATTTCGACTACCAAACGAGTAAAAAATAAAAACTATTAAATATATTTTCAAATCACTTTATTTAGTCTTGCTCTTTACCTGACAACTTTATTCATGAAAATTATAACTTGAATATTATATTAACTAGTCAAATTTTAACCATTTACCACTAGAACCATTATAAGGTGGAGCAGTGCAACAGATAATTTTTCATGCAATTTAATAGTTTTTCACTTCCGATATTTTTGATCGTTTTTTAATTTCCAATTTTTAACCTTAATTAATTTTGTTAAACTACTTATACTAATCCTAATACAGTAAAAATCTGTGTTTTCGACTGTAAGACACGGTATTTGTGCCAAAACAGAAATTACGGTTCCCGGCAAATAAGCCAGCAGTTAACTGTATATAAATGAAGCTTTATTATGAAAGCAAAAATAATCGGGAACCAGACAAGTCAAAACGGTCATTTAACATGACCATGTGGTATTCTTCGGATTTTTATCGTTAACTGTTTGTAACGGTGCTTAAGTAAATTTGATCCCCGCAAATTACTACCATAAACAAAACGAAAACAAATTCGATGGCAGTTCATTTAGGGGGAATTTTGGTCTGAAATGGGGGAAAAATATATACTTTTTCGTTGGGGGAATGATACGGAGATCGAGACCCCTGGCTGGGCACACCTCGGGGCTCACATGGTTTATATAGACGTAAATGGCAAAATGATTTAAAAATTCTTCTCCGAAACCACAAGGACCAGAGGTTTCATATTTGGTTTAGGGAAAGATCTAGAGGGGAATAGCAGGGTGCTGCACCGTGCTCCTTTTTGGTTCCCCCCTGCTGCCCCTCTTGGCTCGTCAACACAGGAATGTTGAATATGTTTTGAAATGTAATATATTTTTGTAAACAATCAATGACAAGTGAATGGACTATGCTTTAAAACCTTAATTAGAAGTATTAGACTCATAAAAATCCTGGATTCAGCAATTTATTATGAAATGTCAACAAAATGATGCGGCTTTCCCCCCTGCTCCTTTTAAGCAGCACCCTGTACCTTTTTTGATTCTAGATCATTCCCTATTGGTTAAAACATTATATCGAGACCTCCATTGGGATTGCATATGGGATGGGTGGGGTCAAGGTCACTGTTACTAAAAATAGAAAAATGGTTTCCGCTCAATAACTTTAGAACGCATTGCGATATTTTAATGAAACTTAATACACATATCTTATATCGAGACCTCGCTTGGGTTTTCTTATGGGGTGGGTGGGGTCAAGGTCACTGTTATTAAAAGTAGAGAAACGGTTTAAGCTCAATAACTTAAGAACGCATTGAGATATTTTAATGAAACTTCATACGTAGATACCTTATATCGAGACCTTGCTTTACGTTTGTGGTGGGTGGGGTCAAGGTCACTGTTACTAAAAATAGAAAAACAGTTTTTGCTCAATAACTTGAAAACCTATTGAGATATTTTAATAAAACTTCAAAAATAGATATCAGGTGAGCGAGCTAGGGCCATAGTGGCACTCTTGTTTTATAATTTAATAATATTATTTTAATTTATTTATTATTATTTTTTTATTAAGGTATTATTATTTTCTTTTTAATTTATTTAATTATATTTTCTTCTCCTTATTATTATTAGTAGTATTATTAGATCTATTATTATTATTAGATCTATTATTATTATTATTAGATCTATTATTATTATTAATTAATAATTATTAAGACGATTTTAGCATATTCTTTACATACCACTAAAAATACCGCTGATTTTTTAATACAAAATCGCATATCATGTACAACAATAAAACATAGGCTTTCCTTCCTAAAAAAATATACCTAGTTACAGTCCCCAAATATTGTTTTAAAGTATATTAATAAACTGCAATAAAATAATTATTAAATGCTAAAGGTCGCAAAGTTTTTGCACTACAAAAGTTTTATACAAGAAGAAAAGATTTCAAAGTTCTTGCACTACGAAGTTTTTATTCCCAGATGATATGTATATATTTGGTAAAGCACATGACGTGATGTCATTTGTGTCAGCATAACACTAAACTCGAACACTAAAATTGGATGTTGAATATTTCGGATATAAGAAATGTTACGTAAAAGTAATAATTTTCGCTGAAATCGGATTCCAAATTTTGAAAATATATTAATATTTTTACCCAAAGTATAAGGACTCATTTAAAATAATGCCTTTATATTTAGGATCTAAACTATATGTGGATATTATCAACAACGGAAGCGGTGAGTAAATTGTGTTTCAAACGTATAATGGGCGGGAATAGACATACTCTAACGGACTCATGTACATTAATTAAAGTGTTGATACATGTATATTACGCTGATACGGATATAGGTTAGCATATTCTTCAGAAGTGAAATGTGAACACAAATGATGTGTTTTATAATGGTGTATCATCCTTGAAATAGAAAAATAAGCAGCTTGTTAATCAATATATTTTGTTGAGTATAAAGACAATTGTACACTGCCACAGTGTTGAGCATGTTCAAGTGTGTTACAAAGTGATTGTGTGCACATTTGAACATGAAATTATCTCACAAAAGGTTTTCTAAAATGAAATATTATACACCTTTAAAGGTATTTAAAATTCATTACAAAACAATTTGATCATATTTTAATACCACTCAACAGTTTAATGTCTGTACGCATACTTTATGTTTTTAACCACAATATTCATATAAGTAACATGCATACCATGTTTATCTTGAGAGATGGCCACATCACTAGACCCCACTGTCCCAAAATCGCTGCAACGATCGACGCCACCTCACCAACATCGGCTGAAACGCTTGCCTACACCTCCAGAGCATCAATCTTTATAATTTATACTAATTGCGGATAATAAAAGGCCAAAAACATCGCTTTTGTTATTAAATACTTGAATATGCGGTTCCTGTGGGACATAAGGAACCGCATATTCAAGTATTTAATAACAAAAGCGATGTTTTCATGTGCTTATTTGTATGGTGATTATGTGAACAAAATAAGTTTGACGACGTCTGATTGTGTTTCAAAATTAGGCTCAACATTACATTATTTGTTTTAATATTTTTTATTATCAATTTGTAAAATGGGACTTGGGGGGACAAAATCAATGGAAAATATAATAATGGAATGTTTTAAAATGCCTGTTCGCTTTTCCCGGCAAGTGCTAGTATTAGTTGTCAGTAAGGTGTTTACTCGGCCCTAAAAATTGACGTTTTTGATTGGCTATTGAGATTGTTGTGGGCGGGACTTCACTGTTAAGTCACTTTCGATCAAAGATCTATTTAATCTGATTAAGGGATTAAGGCAGGTCACTTTGAAAATTAAGGCATGTCGGCATTATTATACCCCCACTGTTTGAAAAAATGGGGGCTATATAGGTATCACGCATGTTGGTCTGTACGTCCGATATTTGGTGTCTGCTCCATAACTTCTTAATGCCTAGTAGGATTTTAATATAATTTCAGATTATTAGTCCCCATGACCCATGTCTGTCAAAGGTCAAGGTCACAATTCAAGGTTAAAGGTCAAATACTTGTATTTCGTTTCCGCTCCTAACTTCTTAATGTCGCGTACATGACCCATGCTTGTCCTTCAAAGGTCAAAGTCACAATTCAAAGTTAAAGGTCAGATACAGGTAATATACTATTATTTTGTTTCCGCTCCATAACTTTGTAATGCATGGAAGGATTTGATTTAATTTCTTTTTATTATTCCCCATGACGAGATAATGTGTCATGCACATGATCCATGCTTGTCCTTCAAAGGTCAAGGTCAAATTTCAAGGTTAAAAGTCATAATACTTATATCGAGGGCTGAAAGGAAAACTGTTGTAACTCACTTTTTTTCCAAAAATCACTTTTTTGCATTTTTTGTCATATCTGCTACTTATACATATGACATAAAAATATTATGACTATATTCCTAATTAAAACCCCTTAAACCCCTTAGTGCATAAGTGTTGGTAACTCAAATGTCCCATTTCAGAAAATGGAAAACTGTCGTAACTTGAGTTACAGACAGTTTACCATTAAGTTTGTTCCTACATGGAAGTTAAATCTAAATAGAAAACTGTACTCAAAATGAGTTATGTACTTAATGAACTTTGTTTTTCTAATGATGTCATAAATATAATGATGTCATTAAACTAAACAATAAAAATATAGGTTTTCAGAACCAAATAAATCAGGCAAGCATATATATATTATACTTTTAACAGCTAAAAATGCAGGTGAGTTGTTTTACATATTAAAACAAAACAATTCAGCAAAGATGGAGTTTAAAGCCAAACCTGTTTGATTAATTAATCAATTCATTTTTAAGTTGAAAATTAAAACAATCTTAATCAAAAATGATACCTAAAATCATTTTGATTCATTAAAGAACATGGCAGCCAATGGGTGGGGCTCACAGTTTTCCTTAAATATCATGGCTTTATCGACTTTAAATATTATATTAACTTTGAAAATCTTCTTTGTAACCACTTCCATGGGATTTTGAAAGAATTTCACAGAGATGTTCCTTAGGTGACCCTTTACCAAATTCCCTACAAATCATTTTGATTGTTAGCTCGACTATTTGAAGAATAAGTGAGCTATCCTATTACTCCCGGCGTCGGCGTCGACGTCCGCGTTGAATTGGTTAAAGTTTTTATTCAAAGTCTTGTAACTTCAAAACTACATAAGTGATTCACTTGAAACTGGAATATTCCTTTGTCATCAACTCCAGTATCAGGGGCAACATTCCCCATAACTCTGTTTAACTTTTGTATTTTGACAGAGTTATGCCGCTTTGTCACTTAATTTTCTGGTTAAAGTTTATATTCAAAAGTTTTGTAACTTCAATACTACATAAGCTTTTCACTTGAAACTAGGAACTAACCTTTGTCATCAACTCTAGTATTAGTAGCAACATTGCCAATAACTCTATTTTGTATTTTGACAGAGTTATGCCCCCTTTTCACTTAGATTTTCTGTTTAAAGTTTATATTCAAAAGTTTGGTAACTTCAAAACTACTTAAGTTATTCACCTGAAACTTGGAACTAACCTTTGGTATCAACTCTAGTATCAGGGACAACATTACTCATAACTCTGTTTTGAATTTTGACAGAGTTATGTCCCTTTTTCACATAGATTTTGTGGTTAAAGTTTATTTTCAAAAGTTTTGTTACTTCAAAACTACATAAGTCATTCACTTGAAATTTGGAACTAACCTTTGTCATCAACTCTAGTATCAGGGGCGACATTACCCATAACTCTGTTTTGTATTTTGTATTTTGACAGAGTTATGCACACGTTTTACATAGATTTTTTGGTTAAAGTTTTTGTTCCAAAAATGTATTAACTTTACAAGGCTTCACTAAAAAGTTTTGTATTTTAACAAATTTATGCCCCTTCCACTATCCAAAATATGTACCAACTGAAATACTTTGAATAGTCGAGCGCGCTGTCCTCTGACAGCTCTTGTTTTGAAACACAGCCACCAAGGGTGGGGTAGTTTTCCTAATGTATGTTTTTATTTAAAAGTTGGAAATCTTATTATCTGAAACCACTTCGGGGATTTTTTAATAATTTCACAGAAATGTTCCTAGGGCGATCCTCTACCAAATTCTTGGAAATCATTGAATACGTTAAAAAACATGGCCACCTGTGGCGGAGCCGTTTTTTTTATGATTGTATTACAAACTTTGAAAATCTTCTCTTCAACCACTAAACCGAATTTCGAAATAATTTCATGGAGATGTTCCCAGGTTGACCGTCTACCATACTGCTCTAAATCATTTTGATATGTTAAAAAACAATGCACCCAGGGAGCGGGGAAGTTTTCCTTATATAACATTTTTGAACACTTTGAACATCTTCCTTGCAACCACTTTTGAGATTTTGATAATATTTCACAGAAATGTTCCTAGCATGACTTAACCAAATTCCTCTAAATTATTCAGTTTGTTAAAAAAACATTCCCGCCTGAGTGGGCATGACAGTTATCCTCATTTGGCTATTTGAACTAATCCAAGCTATAAGAACTTTGAAAAATCTTGTTGTTTGAATCCACTGGTGGGATTTGAAATAATTTTGCATAAATGCATCCTTTATTCCTGAATTTGTTTAATCATAAAAAAATCACCAATAAGCATGGCTTCTAGATATGGGGCAATTGTTTCTTATATGTCTCTGTTGAAAACTTTGAAAATCTTCTTGTCTGACACCACCTGATGGATTTGGAAATAAATTTCAGGGATAGCGAAGTTATTTGTCTTTATTGCTCAGTTTGTCCCACAGCATGAACGGACAAGTGAAAATTTGACAGAATTTAAACAGTAAAAGCTGTGAAAACACCATCGGGACCTTTTTCAATCAATTCACATGGTTTTTGCTCTCTGTTGTTACTCTAATATAAGTAACCATGTTATCATGTTATTAAGAGACAATAATCTGCTTAACACTTCAAGGGTGTAGCCTTTTTTACTGTTTCTGTTTATTCTAATCAATTTTTATTAAAAACCTTGCAATTCGCTACCTGTTTTTTTAGTGTTCAGTTTCTACATGTTTTTTGAAATTGGAACTGAGACAATTGTCCAGTTTAGACAGGGAATTGGTTTTCAGAGGGTTCCGTTTCGACAGGCTGCACTATATATAATTAGTCTACAGACAAGTTGCCAACGACTTTTTAAAAAACAGACATGTAAGGCAATATCAGCCATATATTATATTCGCTACCCCTGACTTTACAGAAATGTTCCTTGGGTGACCCTCTACCGGAATCCGGACGAAAGGCCTGTCGGACAATAGCCCGCTCATTGTTTTTACACCACGAGCATAAGCCCGCTCGTTGAAATTACACCTCGGACAAATGCCCGCTCGTAATATGAATGACTCAAGTATCTGGAATTATGTGCGACGTCCTAATTAACGAATTTTACTGCCGTTGATGAATGCACTAAGTTTGTGTTAAATTGCAACAATTAGGTGTAATTTCAACGAGCTGGTACTTTCTGGGTTGTCAAAATTACGAGCAGGCTAATGTCTTGGTTGTGAAAAACAGTGCAGGATTTTTTTTCTGGGAGGGCTTTTGTCCGTATTTTTCTCTACCATATTCTTTAAAATCATTTTGAATTCACACAATATTAGCAAAACAAGTATTCCTCCTTTGACTAAATTGAAAATGTGGAACAATTTCTTGTCAGAATTTACTGTTTAATCTCAAAGTAATTTCAAAGAAACATTGAGTGACCAAAATATTTGGACTTGTTAAAAGACATTGCTGTTGTCTGTCATTGTCAACATTTTACTTCAAACAGATCTAAACAGCCAATTAAGCTTGTATAATCCACTATGAATCATTAAACTCAGGTTAGCGGGTTGGAGCCATCTTGGCCCTCTTGTTCCAGAGCAAGGCTGAGATAAGACTACAGTAGTTTTGTTGACACCAGGGCCAGATCCCATCACTATTATAATTATAAAACCAATAATAACTGTTGCTTCTTGTAACTAACATGCAAGTTTTATTTTTATCATTATTATTGTTATTATGTTAAACTTTGTGCAACTTTCTAAACTCTGTATTGTGTTTTATGATATTAAGGACAATGCGTTTCTTATACCGTTACTTGAATTGTCTGCTGTTTTCCCTATTTTGTAGATCATAATTACTAATATAATGCTTAATATTGCTTTTTTGCAGACTGTAACATTTTAATGAGTAAAAGAATACAATTTTATCACTTATTGGTTAAACAAAGTTTATAAAGCAGAATTAATTATGTAAAATAACAGGTTTTTTCTTCTACTGTAAAATTTTTAAAAAGTGAGTTACGACAGTTTTCCGTTCAGCCCTCGATGTTTCGTTTCCGCTCCAGAACTTCATAATAACTAAAATGTAGTAAGATTTTAATATAACCTCAAATAATAATTTTCCTCATGACTAGATGATGTGTCATGTACATGACCCATGCTTGTAGGTCAAAGTTCGAGGTCACATTTTACGGTCAAAGGTTCTAAACTTCTAAATTCCTGGAAGGATTCTAATATTTCTTTAAATTGTTACTCCACATGACTAGACAATGTGTCACGCACATGTCTCATGCTTATCAGTCAAAGGTCAAGGTCACAAATCAAGGTCAAATATGTGTACATCGTTTCCCGTTGTACTCTTCATTTTGCATTTCAAGCCAATTTTTCCTTTTATGCAGGCCATTTTGTCAGTCAATACATTGTTCCGTGTCAAAGGTCTACATCTGTGTCAAAGCTCTACATCTGTGCCAAAGCGGTAAATGGGGGCATTCATATCATACCTTTAGTGATAGCTCTAGTTTAAGCATGTCGGCAAATGATTAACTGCTTTGAAGTTCGGGCACGACAAGCAAAACAGACCTGCGGGAATCCCTGGTAATAGTACTACCAATTGTACCCCCAGTATCGTGTTTTTGTGCTTGATGTTGTGGTACAATTTTGAAAAAAAAGATGTTTACACATCCTTTGCCGTATAACATTGTTAATAAATCATTAAATTTGTAGTCATGTTACGATGTACTATAAATGAGTCAATACATTACACACCAGTATTGTATGTTCCATCTTAATAGACACCTATACGCACTCACTCCGTCCTCAGAAAAAAAAAAGTTCTATATATTGCAAACGTATGGAAATCTCAGTTACAGTTTTTCATCATAAAAATGTAGAGTGCCAGATAATTTTAAGTCACAGTTACACCTAGGGGTATGAATTCAACGATGGCAACAAAATAACCAAGACATTGCAGTAGTTTTATTATCCATAATCCTAATTAGGCCTAAAAAAAAAAATGTTTGTTTCAGATAACCCGACCTACCCTAAACAAATGCCCCGACCCTAGAACATTTTATTGAGTTTGTCTGATAATTTTCCTTTTCGGTAATTTTTTCTCTTGAAATATGTTTTCTTTGTGGTAATAAGCGATTTCTTGCGGTTCATTTCGTCAGCCGAATCTTCTGGACTGACGAATCTTCTGTTAATTTGTTAAAAGTGTTTCACATACATTGTCATATCATTTAATGGTCGGATCCCATTCAATACTTCCTTCCTATGAAGTATTTCAGGAAGATTTTTATGAGGGTATTTTTTGTAGTAGTTTACCCATTCTCATCTTTATCTGTCAGACATAGCATTAATGTAATTAGATATTGGTTAAAGATAGTAAACACAGGTGATATAAAATATGTAAAGCTTGTTTATGATATTATGTCCCGGGAATTAGAAACATACCCCAATAACAGATCTTGGGTCTACATGGTTAAAAGCCTATTAGGTAATTGTGGTTTTAACGATGTGTGGCTGAATCAAGGGGTAGGGGATGTAGACATATTTTTGAAATTTTTTAAAATAAGAGTTACAGATATGTTTATACAAAATTGGAAAACCGAATTGAGTGAATCAACTAGAGCAAAAACATACATATTAATATCCGATTTTAAATTTCAATTCTATTTAAGTGATGTAAATATTCTAAAGTATAGAATGGCACTCTCTAGATTAAGAGTCTCTGCACATAGACAAAGTTGAAACGGGTAGATGGCAAAAACCAATAGCTATTCCTTATGAAGAAAGAAAATGTCCTTTATGCAATGTTTTAGAAGATGAATACCACTTTGTTATGGAATGCACATTATATACTGATGTAAGAAAAGCTTACTTAAAACCATTTTATTACGTAAGACCAAATATGTTAAAGTTTATAGATTTACTGACCTCTCAAAATAGTAATATTGTTAAAAATTTAGCTATGTTTATTTATAAAGCATGGGAAATAAGAAATACTTATAATACATATTACGATTAGGATAGGATTTTTGGTATATATTTATGCATATGTATGTATACAAATACATACCACCTCTCGCTGTATATTGTCTTATCTAAAATACCCAATATTTTAAAATGTACCGATTTAATTTTGATGTTTATCCTTTGAATGACCAGTGACTTTGTTTTATGTATATTGTATTGACATTTCATGTATACTCATGGGCTTATTGCCTACTGTATTATCTAATAAACTTTTTTAAACTTGACAGAAATCACAAAAACAAAAAAGCTTTAAAAAGTTTTATTTAAAACTGTTTTTATCTACCCTGGAGTTGTTTATATCGTCTTTATAATAATACAGTTTCTACAGCAGACTTTTGATGCATTTTGATATACATGTCAATTTCACTCAGGCAGTACCATTTTGCACATATAAAACAGAAACGTTCATGTACATCACAGTGTAAAATTCAGTTATTTGTTGCCATGCTTAAAAATGAATCTCAACAGATGTTTTAAATTTATCTACTTTTCTATCCTTTTAATGTAATCTGTTGAAGAATTCCAGTCGTTAATAACTATACTGGAGAATGTAGCACTAGCTGTATCATAACTTTAAGAAACTGTAAATTTGTACATCTGGGATCTAGTTAGTAATGATGTATACATTTTAACAGCACAAAAGTTTGTTTATATTCAGTTCACTGCGTATACATTTTGATACGATATGACCATTTGATAATACAAATCGGTGCCTCGCAAATTGACTTTAATATAGATGTAAACTGTACAGGTGGCCTGGTTTTCACAGATTGTAATGATTTGCATGTATTTGGACATTTATATGATAATATAGTAAAATTGTATCATATTGTAAAGGCCTAGTTTAAGGAATGTCTGGTCACTCCATGGGTTACTCCACTCAGTGTATTGGTCCACCATAAAATCTCTCCTCAAAATCTGCAATCCTTTCTCTCAGCTGACTGAGCACTGGCTTTGTGCAGTGTTTCTGTATACCTGTCATTCTGCAGCAGTGTATTGTCTCAGCTGAGGGTTACTCCACTCAGTGTATTGGTCCACCATAAAATCCCTCCTCAAAATCTGCAATCCTTTCTCTCAGCTGACTGAGCACTGGCTTTGTGCAGTGTTTCTATATACCCGTCATTCTGCAGCAGTGTATTGTCTCAGCTGAGGGTTACTCCACTCAGTGTATTGGTCCACCATAAAATCCCTCCTCAAAATCTGCAATCCTTTCTCTCAGCTGACTGAGCACTGGCTTTGTGCAGTGTTTCTGTATACCCGTCATTCTGCAGCAGTGTATTGTCTCAGCTGAGGGTTACTCCACTCAGTGTATTGGTCCACCATAAAATCCCTCCTCAAAATCTGCAATCCTTTCTCTCAGCTGACTGAGCACTGGCTTTGTGCAGTGTTTCTGTATACCCGTCATTCTGCAGCAGTGTATTGTCTCAGCTGAGGGTTACTCCACTCAGTGTATTGGTCCACCATAAATCTCTCCTCAAAATCTGCAATCCTTTCTCCAGCTGACTGAGCACTGGCTTTGTGCAGTGTTTCTGTATACCCGTCATTCTGCAGCAGTGTATTGTCTCAGCTGAGGGTTACTCCACTCAGTGTATTGGTCCACCATAAAATCCCTCCTCAAAATCTGCAATCCTTTCTCTCAGCTGACTGAGCACTGGCTTTGTGCAGTGTTTCTGTATACCCGTCATTCTGCAGCAGTGTATTGTCTCAGCTGAGGGTTACTCCACTCAGTGTATTGGTCCACCATAAATCCCTCCTCAAAATCTGCAATCCTTTCTCTCAGCTGACTGAGCACTGGCTTTGTGCAGTGTTTCTGTATACCTGTCATTCTGCAGCAGTGTATTGTCTCAGCTGATAAGGGTCACCACACTGTGACCACAGTAGGGTGCCAGTACACAGAGGTATAATAGGCCAGATTTTTCATGTGGGGGAGGTCAAATAACGAAGGATTAAACTAGGCCTTTAAGTAAATGATAAACATTTGCATAAATGATAAATATTTGCAGGAAAAGTTGTTTAATTAAAACATCCACTTCAAAACAATGTTTAAGTATATTAATTTGAATATTCATTCAGTTTAAGTTTACTTCAAGTAGACCATTCACTAAAAAAATATTTAAAAAATTCCCTACCTACCTACCCTATTTTTTTTTTGTCATGTTACCTGAAACAAACATATTTTTTTTATGCCTTAAGGTGCATGATAATAATGTTGTTGCCTTGCTGCAGGAAGTTACCAATTACTGTACACCTTTTGAAAAGTACATTTTGGTTGCATAATGCCATTAACAACCAGATGGAAACATTCACAGTAAATTAGCAAGTCATTGTGGGAAGATTTGAACAAAAAAGCACAGTGCTACACCTTGCTTCTGGGCTGTAAACAAATAATGCTTGAATACAAGTGCAAATACACCAGGATAACATACCATTGCCCCTTACGAATGTGCTTCCCATATAACAAGCTAACCAACTTGCATGATGCCTGGAACTAACACACAAGAACAGAAGCAGTGGGCAACAGTGCCTGGACTGTATTCTGAGCTCCAGATAAGAGGTGTATTTGTGTAAATACCCTGTCAAATATTGCAAATACCCTTTACAAATTGTAAGTAGTGGTACTAGTACCCTTTAGAAAATTAAAGTGGGGGTATTGGTTAACATTGAAAATCTTGCCAAAAACTTATTAACTTTGAAAATCAAGTTTCTTGATGTATCTAATTAAACACAGCCAGTACTTAACAATATTTACATGCACATTGATATACTCCACAATAACATAGGATTACAATTCCCTTTTAGACTCACTCCTATTGGAAGCTCTGAAAATACCCTTTATACCATAAATCTTGTGTATAAGCCACACTTTTTTTCATCAGAAAATTGTATCATTTTATACGCGCATATAAGCAAAAACTCCTTGCGTTTCTATTATAAATATCATCCGTAGTATTTTGGCCGCCATTTTCAATAGATGCTCTATCGACGTCACTAAGACGCTTATACATGGATAAGCAAATATTCGTACCTGATACGTTTCGTGATGTTTTATATTGGGATTGTTTAAAAATATAATATATAGTTCTAATTTTGTGTGTTTTATATTTTATTTCTTAATTCTACGAAATCAAAATATATGTGCAATAATACAGAATGCATAAGAAATAAGAACCAGGGTCAAACGAACCGTAGTGTAAACACCACTTAACAAACTACTTCCCACCTTTTGTATTACTCTGCAAACAATAACCATGGTGTCATTGATGATACTTGCAGAACTCTCCGTATTTGTCAAACAAACAATTAGCGCTTATGGTGTAATTAAAGGTGTTGACACTGAGACTTCTCAACACCTCTCAATACAGCGAAAATGCTTTTAGTGTAATGTATCCACGTTTGTAGATAGCGATTTTCACGACAAAAATATTTTTGGTGTTGATAAACAATGGACACAAAATTTAAGATGTTGATGTGTTACGAAGCATTTAGAAGCTTTTTAATCGCAGATTTTTTTTTCACAAACTACGACCTGAATTTTTAGGTGCGTCTTATACGCGGGGGCGTCCTATACCCGAGAATTTACGGTAATTCTCCAATACCCTTTAAAGCTGTATCATGGTGGGGGGTAAAATACCCTTTGACAATCGAGGTCAGGAGGTACAGTATTTTAGGGTAACACTTTGTCTAGAGCCCTGACTGTATTGAATGTTCCTATATATGAGGCGCGTCGTGGGAAAACCAGTCTTAATGCATGTGCGTAAAGCGTCGTCCCGGATTAGCCTGTGGAGTCCGCACAGGCTAGTCCAGGACAGCACTTTCTGCCTAAAGTGGATTTATGGTTAGAAGAAACTTCCTTGAAATTGAAAATACCATAAAAGCGGAAAGTGCCATCCCGGATTAGCCTGTGCGGACTGCACAGGCTAATCCGGGATGACACTTTACGCACATGCATTAAGACCGGTTTTTCCACGACGCGCCACATATATATATATATTAGGGATGGCAAAACTATTCGAATATTCGATTGAATGATTGTTATTCGAATAGTTAAAACGCTATTCGAATATTCGCAAATTTGTATTGCTTGTTAAAAAAAAATTATTTCCTGATTGTAGAAAGTATTTTTCTCTCAATGTAAAGGTAGAATTTCACTAATAGATACATAATACAGTGTTTTCAATGTAATGGGCCCGTGTCACTTGTCAGACTAAAAGATATTCAATATACGGGTCAGTGTCAGTTGCATATCGTCTAGTCGCCAGTAATACGCAATTACACCAGACAGGAGGATCACATAATTGTTAATTGCAACTCCCATTATGACTTGTAAAAAGAGTAACAAAAATACATTACAGAAGTGCAATCACACATTTTAGCTGTCATTATAGCTGAGAAACCTCGCTCAAATTTGCTGATAAACTAATGATAACTGGAGCAATTTCATGTTAATAAAACTGCTTGGTGTTTTGAAAATTATTTGATAAAAGAGAACAATTAAAATGGGTACCGCAGTTGTTTATGTTTTTATACTGTTCAGTGTATACATTAATTAGAAAGCGCAAGTTGTTAATGAAAATGTGACTGTACAAGCTAATCGGAACACAAATAATGATTACCGGTATGTCTCCTAGGCCATAAAGTTCAAAATAGTTAATACCAATTTATGCGAATATTCAAATATTCGATTGAATGAAAAAGCGAATATTCGAATACCGATTTTGGTATTCGATGCCATTCCTAATATATACATGAATGCCAGGTTGGTGGTAGGAAATAAACATTTCATTTTGAAATATTTTTCCAAGAAAATGTGAAAATGTATCTCAAATTTTTCACTTGCCTTCGCCAATATTTCGATTTGTGTAATTACAAGGAGACTCTTAAGTGCTTTTTTGGCCAGTTATATAGCCGTTATTGGGTCAAATTCCCAATGGCAAAAAGTATATTTTTTTCCCAAATCCTGTCCCAAAATTCCCAATTGATGGTGTGACTTTCAGACGTTTGGAAATAAGAGGTGTTCATTGTAGAAATAAAGACTTCTGAAGTTGTAATATCTGTTTTACTGATTTTGTTTTCATTCAGAACATTGTCATTTATGCAGTTTATCTATAATTATTTAAATTTTATTAATCAGTTATTATTTTTTAGCTCACCTGAGCACAAAGTGCTCATGGTGAGCTTTTGTGATCGCCCGTTGTCCGTCGTGCGTGTGTGCGTGCGTGTGTGTGTGCGTCGTCAACTTTTCATTCAAACAACATCTCCTCCTAAACCGCTTGGCAGATTTTCACCAAACTTAACAGGAATGATCCTTGGGTGAACCTCTTTCAAAGTTTTTCAAATCTTTCCGGTCCGCTGCATATGTAGGTCACCAGAGCTAAAAATAGATTTTAAAGTGTAACTTAACAAATCTTCTCTAAAACCGCAGGGCCCAGAGGTTTCATATTCGGTATGTAACATCCTATAGTGGTCCTTTACAAAGATTGTTAAAATTATTTCCCTGGGGGTTGTAAACGGGCCACGCCCTGGGGGTCACATGGTCTATATAGAATATATAGCAAAATGACTTTAAAAATCTTCTCTGAAACCACAAGGCCCAGAGGTTTCATATTTGGTATGTACATGTAACATCCTATAGTGGTCCTCTACAAAGATTGTTCAAATGATGCCCATGGGGTCAGAACTGGCCACGCCCTGGGGGTCACATGGTTTATATAGAATGTATAGCAAAATGACTTTAAAAATCTCTCTTCTCTGAAACCACAAGGCCCAGAGGTATCATATTTGGTATGTAACATCCTATAGTGGTCCTCTACAAAGAATGTTCAAATTATGCCCCTGGTGTCAAAACGGGCCACGCCCTGGGGTTCACATGGTTTATATGGAATATAGAGCAAAATGACTTTAAAAAGCTTCTCCTCTGAAACCACAAGGCTTAGAGGTTTCATATTTGGTATGTAACATCCTATAGTAGTCCTCTACAAAGATTGTTCAAATTATGCCCATGGGGTCAGAACTGGCCACACCCTGGGGGTCACATGGTTTATATAGAACATATAGCAAATGAATTTAAAAATCTTCTCCCTTGAAATCTCTAGGCCCCGAGGTTTCATATCTGGTATGTAACACCCTATAGTGGTCCTTTACAAAGTTTGTTCAAATTATACCCTCGGGGTCAAAACGGGCCATGCCCCGGGGGTCACATGGTTTATATAGAATATATAGCAAAATGACTTTAAAAATCTTCTCCTCTGAAACCACAAGGCCCAAAGGTTTCATATTTGGTATGTAACAATGTATAGTGGTACTCTACAAAGATTGTTCAAATTATGCCCCTGGGGTCAAAGCTGGCCGTGCCCCGGGGGTCATATGGTTTATATAGAATATATAGCAAAATGACTTTAAAAATCTTCCCCTCTGAAACCACAAGGCCCAGAGGTTTAATATTTGGTATGTAACATCCTATAGTGGTCCTCTACAAAGATTGTTCAAATTGTGCCCCTGGGGTCAAAACTGGCCACGCCCCGGGGGTCACATAGATTATATAAACTTAAATAGCAAAATGTCTTTAAAAATCTTCTCTGAAACCGCAAGGCCCAGAGGTTTCATATTTGTTATGTAACATCCTATAGTGGTCCTCTACAAATATTGTTCAAATGATGCCCCTGGGATTAAAACTGACCACGCCCCAGGGGTCACATGATTTATATAGAGTTACATAGCAAAATGACTTTAAAAATCTTCTCCTCAGAAACCGCAAGGCCCAGAGGTTTCTTATTTGGTATGTAACATCATATCCTAGTCCTCTACAAATATTGTTCAAACTATGCCCGTGGGGTCAAATGTGGTCACGCCTTGGGGGTCATATGGTTTATATCAACTTTAATAGCAAAATGTCTTTAAAAATCATCTCCTCTGAAACCGCAAGGCCCAGAGGTTTCGTATTTGGTATGTAACATCCTCAAGTGGTCCTGTACAAAGATTGTTCAAATTATGCCCCATGGGTCAACACTGACCACACTTTAGGGGTCACATGGTTTATATAGACTTAAATAGCAAAATGACTTTAAAATTTCTTCTCCTCGGAACCGCAAGGCTTACAGGTTTCATATTTGGTATGTAACATCCGTATAGTGGTCCTATACAAATATTGTTCAAATGATGCCTCTGGGGTCAAATCTGGTCACGCCCCGGGGGTCACATGTTTTATGTAGACTCAAATAGCAAAATGACTTTAAAAATCTTCTCCTCTGAAATGGCAAGGCCCACAGCTTTCCTATATTTGGTACGTAACATTGCATAGTGGTCCTCTCCAAAGATTGTTCAAATTATGCCCCTGAGGTCAAATCTGGTGGCACCCCGAGGGGTCACATGCTTTATATAGACTTAAATAGCAAAGTTACTTTAAAAATCTTTACCTGAAACCGCAAGGCCCAGTGGTTTGTTCAAGATTGTTCATATTATGCCCCTGGGATAAAAATTAGCCACGACTCGAGGATGCAAATTCCAATTGGGTGACAAGGTCTCAGGTGAGCGTCCTAGGGCCCTCAGGGCCCTGTTGTCTTAAATTTTGGTGAATTGACGCTGAAATTCCCAATTATATGGGTATAGGTCATATTCACAAAATGGTGAAAAAACGCCCAGCTCTTTCTGACTCTGTTTGTTGCCCTTGAGTCTTACACTGATTTTTGTATTTCAGACGGTGCGTCATGGTTTCCCGTACCAGCCGACAGCCATTGCGTTCGATCCTGTCCAACACATTCTGGCCATCGGCACCAAGACTGGATCACTGCGCGTGTATCCTTTTATGGCATTTTCTGTTTCAAGGAAGTCTAAACATAAATCCACTGTAGGCAGAAAGTGCCATCCTGGATTAGCCTTTGCAGACTGCACAGGCTGATCCACGACGACACTTTACGCACATGCATTAAGCCCAGTTTTCTCACAACACGCCTCATATGTTGCAGAATTGTGTTGGTAAAATATAGCAAACATGTAAAAGATGTCAATTTCGAAGCAGGGTATTGTGAACTCTATAAGAATATTTTAATGTTTGAATTACGTTTTATTAAACCTCGGTGTAGTTACTGGACTTGTATCAAAGTTGCATGTGTTTGTTAATGGGAATTTCAGTCGTATCAGTTATTCAGTATTGTCAGTGATTTATACCAAATTAGCATGAACCCAATAATTTTGGAAACTAATACATTTACCATTATCTACATTGTACAGGGGTTTCACTGTCGATCGCCACTGTCGCCAAATGCAACACATTTGCAAAAGTGGCGACAGTTTTTTCAGAGTGGCGTATTTTATTGGTGACAACATATTTCAGGCAGTGCTAAATCTGGTATGTGAAATCTCAATTGCAACAAAACTAAGGCAGATTAAGTTACCACTGAGCCTCCAAACATGGCCTTAGGGCATTGTTTGTTATCAGATCACTAATTAGCCTGTTGTTGCAGACCAGCATGTCATGGTGTGAAAGTTTATCTCTGACGTCACAGCATCAGTTTTCCACTTGGCACAGTCACACTCAGTTGAAATCCAAATCAGCGCTATTGATTTTTAATCTTCTGACTAGTTATTATTGTGTTATGAATTTATCTGCACTAGGGGAAATTTTAGTTCCAAATAACAACACAGGTAGCATAAAAGAGCAACTTGGGTCATGTGGTAAACATTCATTCCAAAACGAGGCTGACCTAAATACAGCCTAAAACAAATGAAAACAGTTCTGTGTATGGATTTATTTCTGAAATTTAACAAACTGTTTGTCCACAGTCATGAATTTTAACATGACTTATGGACTGACAGTTGTTATATCAACAAATGAAGATGTTACTTAGAAGGAGAATTTACCAATCTGTAAGTAAAGTGTTATTTTGATATTATCATATATTTTCGCGACCCTACAAAACGATCAACATTATTAAATCTGTTTAAATAAAGTGTTGTAAAATCTTCATTTTCCTACAATTAACGATTATATTGCTAAGTTTTAATTATAATAATGTAGTTACTATTGCTATTTTATAGTGACAGTTACTGTTCATTAGATTCTGAATCATGTCAGTATGTGATTAACAAATAAAATTGGCTTAAACTTTTTAAAAGTGGCGAATTTTAGTAGCGACAACTTTTTTTGAGCCAGCGGAACCCCTGATTGTATTTGTAATACATTCGTGCATAAAGGTCACCGTGTCATGTAAATTGTTCTGAGCAATATGTGGGTACATTTACTTGGAACATTATTCTAAAAATATGTCTGGAAAGTCAACCTTTGCAAGGCCTACATGATTTCAAATTAGGATTTAATTTGCCAAATTGCAGCCAGTGGCTTTAATTTTATTAATTTGGACATTTGGGTAAAGGAAATAATTCTTTGGCTTCAATATTTTCTTAATAATAATTTATAAAACCAAATTTGGTGGGATTTAAATTTGTCTGTCAAAAATTGAAAAATCTTAAGTTAACAAAGTTGTTAAATCTGTGATACACAACACGAACAAATAGTCTCTGACTGTAAAATGTTGTTTGCATTTTTATTGCAGAATTTGTTGGTCAGTTCGAGTTAGAATAAAAATAGTTTTACATTATTGTTGTTTATCTATATATAAACAACTGTTTGTTGTTCTGATGTGAGGTTTAATTCCTACGCATCAGAACTCCAAACCATTGTTTATTAGATGATTAGATCGATTCTTAAATCACATGCATCTTTAGTAGACTTTTTAAAAATCCTGACGTTCAAAGGCTCAAAAGTTACTTTGTATTTTATTTCACGTTTGGCCACTGGTCACTCATGTGTGAATTTGCTACAGAGATACAATTACTGCTATATTTTATGTGCTAGAAAAGCCAATAGTTCCAAGCAGATAAGTCATAAGGTTGCATATGACAGTTCTATTTCTAACAGCGAACATTCCCCCAAATTTCTTCCAAGATCAGCTACAGTGGTGTCAAATCAATAGTGTCCATTGCTATTTAATTTGCCTTGCATATCCAGCAGAAAATGAAATTGTTCCGGCTAATTGTGCCCAGTAATCATAACACTGACTGAATGAACTCGTTTTGAAGATTGGAGTTTTGGGGAGATACTGTCAATTGTTCAGAGAAAAACTGGGTTAACTTCTTATTGGTTTCATATCAGTGTAACTGTTAGCATTATTTTGCAATTTGTTTTGTCTATGGTCTTAAAGACGATTTCTACATTTTTTTCCCTTCCGTGAACATTTGTCATTTTTACACATTTTGCAGATCGTTCAATGCCTCCTACAATGGAACCGTAAAAAAGGGGGTCACCGCATTATAGTTTTGGAAAATGCATGTAAATGACCTACCTGTGAATGCATTATAGGAAATGTTGATGCCGTTTTTGTTTTAGCAAAAAAGTAATATTGACCATTGATTGGTTAAAAATAACGAAATCCTTTTGGTTGAAATGGGTAATTGTAAGAAAGCAATCCAATACATAGTGAAAAAATAATATTATATTTGCCAAAAAATGCTTTTTCATTCTTTTTAACGAAAAAATTCTCCATTTTTTAATCATATAAAAGTTTGGTTTTGACTATAGAAAAAAATCTGTTCCGTGAAAATTCCTGAATTTTCGATATTTATTACATAATTATATACTTAACAAACTGCAAAACAGAAAACAAGGGGTTCACCGTGCTTGTTTTCAAGAAAAAACATGTAAATAACATGTACATGTGCGTATTGGACGTTTTTCTGTAAAAAATAGGATGGAATGACAGTCATAATTTATAACAATACGCGTATAAAAGTAGATAGATATGAGGCGTGTCGTGAGAAAACCGGACTTAATGCATGTGCGTAAAGTGTCGTCCCGGATTAGCCTGTGCAGTTCGCACAGGCTAATCCAGGACGGCACTTTCAGCTTTTATGGTATTTTCTGTTTCAAGGAAGTCTTTTCTAAACATAAATCCACTGTAGGCGGAAAGTGCCGTCCTGGATTAGCCTGTGCGGACTGCACAGGCTAATCCTGGACGACACTTTACGCACATGCATTAAGTCCGGTTTTCTAACGACACGCCTTATTTATATTATATATAATTATTTTAGTAACAGCAGTTGATTGTGACTATGTACAAAACGTCATTACAGCCAAAACACTTTCACAATAATTGCAAGCATGTGCACAGCTATATGCGAGTCAAATGTTCAGTCAGCGTGTTCCTATTTTCGTTTTCAGTGTATTATCAAACTTTTGCAAATAAATTGAGTCACAAGACACTCCTACTATGATCATGGCAATTATTATGAATATATTTCATTCTAGTGGGTAATTACAGTGTACACAATATTTAATGAATATTATTATCTGTCAAAACACTTCCCATTATGAAGATTTAAATCAACTCCACTGATGCGCGAAAAGATGCGCCGAAAAAACTACATAAATCGTCGGTATTGTAAAAGAAACAGAAAACACTTCTTTGAATGGGTGGTTTTGTTGTACTGTTGCAGGGGGTGTGGTTCATATTATATTGTATCATTATATTATTTTATTGCATAGATAATGTTATCAGTGGGTTGAATTCAAAATCGCAGCAGGTGACCGGATGCAAAATATTTATGTACAAGGCCACTGGTTGAATTCGAAAACAATTGACTACAAGGGTCCTAAGCTCAACATAGAAGTCATGGCTTGTAAAAATATTGAGTTGGAATTCATTGTTCATCATAATTTTCCCCAAATAACCAAATTTCATGACATAGTTTCCCCCAATTAGCCATATTTCATGATGCGAACAATTCCCAATCTGATGGTACTGACCCCATTCCCAAAACTGTGAATAAATGAATCTTGTTTTGAAGAGAATTTTGACTTGTGAAAATGTATTCACCTTTACCAAAATTATTATGACATGTGAGTTGTATATTTACTTAGTCACATGCCTTACCGTAAATACAGGACTCGAGTTGTAACTATGCGTTTGTCTACTTTCCGAATATGCTGATGAATAGTTTTATGATCTTTATATTTATGCCATTTATCTAATTTTAGAATACTTTTGATAGCTAGAAAAGGTCTTTGCGTTCATGTATGCACATTTCAGGTGACTTCCATAATTATATACTTTTATCACCATATGGCGGTCAAAGCCTTTCTTTCCATATATAGATTTCTGTGTTAGATATGTGTGAATATTCAGTCTTGATACGTGCATGGTAGTGCTTAATATGCTATTTTAAGTGCAAGTGAGAAGTCAAAGACCGTTTGAGAATTGCCTTGTGGGTAATGTTGGGTCAGTAAGGCAATGTACGATTTTATTGGGTGAGTTCGTAATATATTGTAATTAGGTCATTAGGTTATTGAAAGTATGAATGCAGCTCAGATATTAACTTTTGGCAGAATGTCTGTCATGTTGAAATATTTGTTCCCAGAATATAATGAAAATATGCCTCATTTTGAAATTATTTCGGAATTTTAGACACAAGATTGGCAGGGATCATGGAAACGCAAAATCAAGCGTATTTGGACGCATATTTTTTCAAAAGGACGCATGTCAAACCCATGCCAAGAGTCCTTGGGACGCATGCTTTTTGGCTTACTGCGTATACCCTGTTACTGAACACATACATGAGTGCCTGCAGTAAACTCGGCAGTAGTCGCGATAAAATCAATATTGGCCCCAGTACACACTGCTGCTGTCAACGTCTAGTCCTTTAGCTCCGCCCATAGCAGTCCCTTAGCTCCGCCCACACCATTCAAGACAGTTACTGTTAATTTTCATGGGTAAATTACATTTGTCACTCATTGCTGTACTTTAATGCACAAGTCAATTAGAATGTGCGAAATCGATGAAATGTGACAAAAGGCGTCCTCAATTAAGAACAGTTTTGAACAAATTTGACCACTTAAAACAAACAACATTGTTAAAATGAGTGAAAAACAGCTTCAGCTGATTTTATTAATTTATATTGCCAATCCATTTTCATGAATAACAACTAAATCTCAGTAATAGGGTGATAGGAGTTTTTGTTTTGACAGAAATTTTATACAAAAATCTTGGGCTGAATTTTGACAGGAATATAAAAGCATCAATCAATAATCATACATTAAGGAACTTTCTAGTATATAACACCTATGACAAGACATAAATTAACAATATTGGCAGTAATTTAAGTACACAATTTTGCAACGTAACATATTTTCGCTACCTCGCAAAAATTGTCGTCGCAGATTTTACAGGTCACAAACATTTGTAAAACACATGCAAACACATACTTTGGTGTTTAATATCCTTTTTACATGTTTGTGTTGTTAACCTGTTTCACAATTACTCTACTTGACAGTAACTTATGCTTTACTGTAATCACCGCATCATAACATTTTACAAATCAGTCAACAAGTTTAGACCATCAATTGCTAATTGTCCAGAATTTACCTGTTTTAAAATTTAATATTGGTACAAAAATATTGTTTTATAAGACATGATTAAGTATTATATATTATCATTATAATTACATAACCCAATAAAAATAATAAAAATAAAAATAATATAAAGAATAATAATAATATATATAATAATAATAATATATATAATAATAATAATAATTATTATTATCATGATTATTATTTTATTTATAACTGTCAAATATTGTATAAATGCATAAATTGTAAAAATTTCATTCACCTTCGCGCATCACATACTTAAATTTTATTTCTTTTCTATTTGGGACTCCTACTTTTCAGGGGGAAGGAGTCCCAGGACTCCTATTTTAAAATCCTAGTGAGATCCCTGATTGGCTATTTTGTCTTCTGGTAACGTAAACACAGAATTTTTTTTTTTTAAATGTGTTCAATGATGTTAAGTGACATGTGTATAACTTTCAGACATGGAGGTGTGATAATGTATCATGTACTGTTGTATAATGCACCAAACATAACAGTATTTATTTATAGAAAATATCGTGGGAAATCCGGACTTAATGCATGTGTATAAAGTGTCGTCTCGGATTAGCCTGTGCAGTCTGCACAGGCTAATCCGGGACGGCACTTTCTGCCTACCATGGATTTATGTTTAGAAGAGACTTCCTTGAAACAGAAAATACCTTAAAAGCGGAAAGTGCCGTCCTAGATTAGCCTGTAGGGACTGCACAGGCTAATCGGGAACGACACTTTACGGGCATGCATTAAGTCCGGTTTTTCCACAATGCGCCTCTCTTATTCTTAGCCTTTAGTCTAATAATAGGTTGGTGAATATGGGCCCGGGTAGAAACAATTTCTATAGTTTTCTGTCATAAACATTCAGTGTCTCTTACAGTGGGTGTACCAATCTTGACCATAATTGTTACAAGCAAGTTTGACAGAACACTCCTTATGTCTCTCTCTACCTAAGCAATTTGGTAGCAGGTTTAGGGGATGTGTTCTCCTAATGTATTGATTCTGATCTTGATAAGAAACACTCTCTGGGGTAATCACAGAAAAAGGTTTGTTGGGTAATTCATGTAATTGTGGAAGAATCACATCTTATAAAAGCTGTTGTTGGGATGTAGGACAGGTTGGTATAACTTTAGCAACCAGTCACTGGCTGCCGTGTGTCCGCAGTGATTTCTTTCCTCATTTAACAAGGTATGGTAAATGGACCCATTCTCAATTCCAAAAATGGTTTATTTTTCCCAGTTGGAATTAAAGAATTCCAGAATCTAAAGTAAAAAAAATCTAAATACATAGGATTTTATGTTTTAAATCATAAAATGACTTGTACTTCTATAAAAAAAAAACACCATTACAATACTAATTTCTACCAATATCACACTTGTTTAAGTAATCAATTTATTAAGTAATTAATTTATTGAATTACATCCTTCAGTAATATCCAAATAGCAAGATTTCACGATGGGAAATTGTAAATTTAAAAGGTATCAAACCCATACCCCAAAGCTGTGAAAAAAATAAGGCTCTCCGCGTTTAGCAGTCGAAGCAACAGATAAGGCGCATACATTAAAATTAAAAATTTGTTGAAGGACAAAACTCAATGTAGGGAAAGATCTAAATAAAAAAGGTACAGGGTGCTGCTATAAAGCAGAAGGGTGGAAAACCAGACCAAGATTTGTCATGATAAGTCTGATGATCATAGAACGAAACAAAGTGAGGTAAATTTGGCTAGAGAGTATTCTAAGCCCAATGCATTTAGTGTATAATAAATTCAAATAGAATAATATAATTATTTGTACAAGTTATGAATTTATTGATACAAGTTAAAATACCAAACAACAAAACATGTGTGAAATATTTAAAAAGAATAAAAACTAAGGACATAACGTGGGTTGACTATCTTGTTTTAAGACAATATAGACATCAGTTTTATAGACAAACATGGTACATTCACATGAATACAGTGTATCTTGCCTTTAACAAAGATGAACTGATAGACATATAATTCAAGTTGAGTGGCCGAAAGTCAAGTTGAGGGGCAGAAGTTGATTGAAATATAGACCATTAGCTGCATTTCTGTTTGATCCATAATCCACATTTGTGACCCGTAGCCGTCATTCATAAAAATTAAAGGGACATATCGGCGGTATTTTCTCATAAATATAGACACGTATTAAAACTACACATATTCCCATTTTTCACAAATATTTTTCTGGTAACAACTATATATTTATAGAATCGATTTATAGAATCGATTTTTTCTGTGCCTGTGAAAAGTGTCGTGGTGACAACTTCGTTTATAATGATAAAAAAATATTTTACTGTATGTTTATAAAATCGAGATGTGTAAGGTAATCCTTTAATGAATACATCATCAAATAATTTTTTTTTTTATTCCCCCACCATCAGTGATGGGGTGGCATATAGAGTTTACCCTGTCCATGGGTACGTATGTATGTACGTACGTACGTGTGTACTTATGTACGTGTTTACGTGTGTTCGGATTCTTGTTTGGACAATAACTTTGTTTAGCATTGGAGGATTTTCAAATAACTTAGCAGAAATGTTAAGCATAATGAGACGATATGTCGCATGCAGGAACCAGGTTCCTAGGTCAAAGGTCAAGGTCACACTTAAAGGTCAAAGAGATCAAATAAAAAAAATTAAGCCATAGACACTGTCTGGAGCATAATTTTGTCTAGCATTGGAAGGAATATCAAATAAGTTGGCACAAGTGTTGAGCATGGTGAGACGGTGTGTCGCACTCAAGAACCAGGCCCCTAGGTCCAAGGTCAAGGTCACACATAAGGGTGAACGGTCGTTTAACCTATAGATACTGTCTGAAGCATAATTTTGTCCAGCAGGGAAGAATTTTAAACTAACTTGGCCGAAGTGCTTAGCATGGTGTGTCGGTGTGTTGCGCGCAAGAACCAGATCCCTTTGTATAATGTCAAGGTCACACTAAAAGGTCAAATGTCAAATATAAGAATTTAAGCCATAGACCATGTCCGGAGCATAATGTTATCCAACAGGGAAGGATTTTCAAACAACTTGGCATAAGTGATAAACATTATGCAGCAGTGTTGCATGCAAGAACCAGGTGCCTTGGTCCAAGGTCCAGGTCACACTTTAAGGTCAAGTATATGTGTATATGTTAAGATTCTTGTCCAGGCAATAACTCTGTCCAGCACTGAAGGATTTTCAAATAACTTGGCAGAAGTGATAACCATTATGAGACGATGTGTCATCCGCAAAAACTAGGTCCAAGGTCAAGGTCACTTAAAGGTCAAAAGTCAAGTATAAGAATTAAGTCCATGAATTCTGTCTGGAGCATAATTTTTGTACGGCATGAACATTTTTCAAATAACTTTGCAGAAGTGGTAAGCATTATGAAACGGCATGTGGCATTCAAGAACCAGGTCTGTAGCTGACAGGTCAAGGTCATTAATCAAGGTCAAAGGTCAAATAATTTTCCAGAGCATATTATTGTCATGCATGCAGGGATTTTCACATAAATTGGCAGAAATGATCACAATCACCAGATGATGTGTTGCATGCACGAACCTGACTTGTGAAGTTAGTAAATTACTTCCCTTAATTCAGGAGTGTGCAAAGCATAATTCAAAAATGATAAAAGGCATTTTGTTGATTTTGCACCGAATGATTTAAGATTGCAAGAGTAAGTGAAGCATACAAGAACCATAACTGATAATTGCCTTAAAGTTTTAATTACTACCCTTGATAGATTTTTTGTCAGGACTAAAACTATTTTGTGATATCCAAATTCCTTCACAGAATAAGAGAATACATAAGCAGAAAGTAAAATATAAAAGGACAATTGTCTTTTTGCAAAATTATTTGTATGCATACAGAAAAAGCGGCGCCGTGTAGAAATGGCTGCATAGGTGGGGGCATCCGTGTCTGTGGACATATTTTCTAGTTTGAAAATATGCCGTATTAGCCATCAATATGCCCCTTTAAATGTTCAAATTACCTGCAGAGGTTCAGTATATCATCTATAAATATCAAAGTTGACATCTTATTTTGAGTCTAACTGTCATATTTTTTTGTTGATCAAAATAAATTTACATGTATATGGTGTACAATCTGCCAAATTTAATGTTCATTGGTTGTAGGTTTCTGTCATTAAATATCTGACTTTTATGTGAGTTTGCTAAATAAATAAGTAGATGATGCTTAATGTATTACATACCCAGTCTGACAAGGAAAATTTTTGTTTTTATTTGCTTGACAGCTTTTGAAAATAATTTGCGTGAACCAATAAACTTGGTTTAATATTTTCTTCTTTGTTACAATATTTAAATAAATTAATTATACATGTAATTATAAGTTAAAAAAACAACAAAAAAACAAACAGCATATGTCTGCAAGGGTAGCCAACAATGAACACCTGTTGTTTTCAATTTGACATCGTACATGTACATATTGCGTGTTACTTTGTATATGAAGCCAGAAAGTCAGCTTAACAACGACACTATTAAAGTTTATTATCAAGTGCTCATGACAATTTTGACATGTTATAAAGCTATTAACACAATGTAGTTTGTTGGCTCTTTTTAGAAGAGTATTCACTGTAATTACATTAACCATTATTTCTTACTTGGGTAGAGAATGGGTAAAGTCCTACATTGGTTGGGAACCAATTTGAAAGTCTTACATTGGTAGGCAACTGATTTGAAAGTCTTACTGTGATAGGGAACTAATTTGAAAGTGTTACTGTGGTAGGGAACTAATTTGAAAGTCTTAATGTGGTAGGAAACCCATTTGTTTGAAAGTCTTACTGTGGTAGGGAACTGATTTGAAAGTCTTACTGTGGTAGGGAACCAATTTGAAAGTCTTACTGTGGTAGGGAACTTATTTGAAAGTCTTACATTGGTAGGGAACTTATTGAAGTCTTTCTGTGGTAGGGAACCAATTTGAAAGTCTTACATTGGTTGTGAACTAATTTGAAAGTCTTACATTGGTTGTGGACTAATTTGAAAGTCTTAAATTGGTAGGAACCGATTTGAAAGTATTACATTGGTAGGGTACTGATTTGAAAGTTTTACTGCAGTAGGGAACTAATTTGAAAGTCTTACATTTGTAGGGAACTGATTTTAAAGTCTTACTTTTGTATTGAACTGACTTAAAAGTCTTACTTTTGTATTGAACTGACTTAAAAGTCTTACTTTTGTTGGGAACTAATTTGAAAGTGTTACTTTAGTAGGGAACTGATTTGAAAGTCTTACTTTGGTAGGGAACGTACACAGGTCAGTGTTTGACCGATGTGCACTATATTGTTTAGTGTATTCCTTGACGAGTGTCTAGATTTGGCCAGGCAGGCGTGGATCTCCATTGTCATCACGGAGCAGACGTAGCCGTGCTGCAAATTCTGTTCCTTGTCAATGAGGTAAATATCTTATACTACTAACATTGTTACCACCATTAAGCCGGCTGTCCGTTAAAATTATATTGTAAATGTTCTTGTCCATTTCTTCCGTAAACCACACCCTAGTACCAAAACCTGGTCAGCGAATGCGCCAGTGTTCAGCTAAATCAATAAAAATAAAGACAGTGGGTATTATTTACCATTGTAAGTGTTATTGTTTTGTTTTATTAAATATTAGGAAACAAATTCAAAAGTGTTTCAATAAGCCTCTGGCTTTCAGCACAATAAGCTTAAATAAATAAGTTTATCTAAAGTTTATACTAAGTGTTATATTAGTTTTTTCGAGCTGTACTAAACAAATGATGTATGCTTCAGGGCGCTTTGGTCACATGCTGTTCAGACGACAACTTGCATTTATGGAACTTCAGACAGAAACGGCCTCAAATTGTTCAGTCATTAAAATTCCAAAGAGAAAGGTGTGTACATTCTAATGCATGAGCGTGAAGTGTCGTCCCGGATTAGCCTGTGCAGTCTGCTCATGCTAATCCAGGAGCACTTTCCGCCTACAGTGGATTTATATTTAGAAGAAACTTCCTTGAAACAGAAAATACCATAAAGGCGGAAAGTGCCTTCCTGGATTAGCCTGTGCTGCTGAAGTGGGGAGCATTTACTGCTGAAGTGGGAGCATTAACTGCTGAAGTGGGGAGCATTTACTGCTGAAGTGGGGAGCATTTACTGCTGAAGTGGGGAGCATTTGGTGATTTGCATTAAGATTAAAATCTTAGTCAAAACATATCTTTTAAAGAACTGCACCTCTATTTTCAAAATTGGTTTCCCATTTATGTAAATATAGTGATATGACTGTTTAAATGCAAGTCAGCATTTTTCCTCTATATAAACTACCAAGTATAAACGGTACCATTCCCAATCGGATTTTCTGACTATTTTTCCCAATTTTAAGTTAAAAAATTCCCAAAGGTAACAAAAAAATCCAAAAAGACCCTGAAAAGATCGACGATGTTCCTGTATTTTACTTTTTTTTACCCAAGCGTAAACCTCTACGCACAGCTGCAGGGCCTTCCACAGGCCGTTTTAGCGCCCAGGTGCCCGGGCGTTTAATTTTAACTTGAACATATCCGGGGCGCCTAAAATTAATGTTGCGCTTATCAACATCGCCCGGGGCACGTGTATTTTATCAATTAATTAGCTGTGTTGACTGCAGCAGACTTGCAATTCCTGTTGAAAGCTAATCTCTTAAGTCACAATGGCCGTTTTTCACTCGAGAAACATATACACCCACTCTATAAAGTCAGTGAATGATCAAAGTGAGTGTCACTTCTCCGAAAATTTAACAATCAACAGTTATTCCTAAGCCGCAGTCAATCACCGTGAAGCACCACCCTGTAGGCGGAGTTTCAACATGCAGTAAAATTGATATGAGCCAGTACAATTAACATGTAACCATTTCTGCTTGCCAAACATGTTAGCCATTTCTGTATGTGTTCTGTTAAACATATAACCATTTTTTGTTACAGGCTAACCTACTGTCACCTGTCCTTCCAAAGCAAGTGGTTGTTCGTGGGCACGGACAAGGGAAATGTACATATTGTCAATATCGAGTCTTTCATTTTATCCGGATACGTCATCATGTGGAACAAAGCCATTGAACTGTGAGTTTGGAAGATTTGACTGAATGATCTATCATGATAATTATTATGCCCTTCCATCGAAGATGGCGGGGTATATTGGTTTGTTAATGTTGGTCAGCCTCTCAGTCAGTTGGAAGACCACTTTCGTTTCCCCTAAATTAGCTTTTTTAGCCATTTCAACTCTTTCAGGAACAGTTTTCATCCATTCTTAACCAAACTTGATGAAAATGTAGGCATAATATCTTAGCTAAGTTCAATAATCAACCATATCGCCGCAGGAACTACAGATTTACAATCTTTGATTTATCTTAAGTTGGCCATTTTAGCAGTTTCATTTTATCTAAACTTGATATTTTAAAGATTGCTTGTAACCTAGAGGGGGCAAACCTTTTTTTAAACAGCTCTCGTTATTCAGGGTTCACTGTGCCATTCGCTAGATTAGACAATGGCTGCAAATTTTAACATTTGGCTAAAAATATTTCCATTTGGCTACAACTTGTTCTGCATACAGCACATTAAAATACCAACAGAGTAAGATTTCAACATAGTAACTGAAGTATGGTAAATTTGACTAAAAGATATTTTAGCTAGTGGGAGCCCTGTTTTTGAAGAATCTTCTTTCAAGTCAATTAAATCCAGTTGAGTGAGTATTTCCTTTTGTTGTTCATCGTATAGTGATTTAATTGCCTATTTGAGGATTGAGTGTGAAACTATTGCATCTGATATAGAAATGTTAAGCAGATACAGCAGTTCCACTCCCAACCCTCGCCAGGGCCGGCATGTACCATTTCTGTTTGCGGAAGTGACAATTACATTTTGTTACTGGTATATATTGACATGTTACGGTATTTGATCGGCGACTAAACTAAACTCAATATTTGTCATTATATTTATATAAAAATCAAGTTCATTCAACCTTTGCGAAGTGTTTTATCTGAACTATCATAATGACCAAATGTTTCTGCTTGATTATTTGCACCTACTCATACATGTGGTTTACGCTTGATATCTTTTGGATGGCTATGTTATTTTTCAGTCACATTAAAATGCTGAACTTAAATCATCACTTTTTATCGACCACATAAACTGACTATGTTATTAGCTTAAGGCGCCAAGTTGTAGATCATTTACTGCATATTAAATGTGTTAAATTAATTTCTCATAAACTGCTGATATACCATTTTGTGTAGTTCGTTCCTGAGAAATTAATTGTCATCACGCGATTTAAGATGCACAATCTAATTGCACTTGAAAATCAAGTGCGAAGAGGCTGATGTCTAGATTTTTGTCTGGCTGTTTTGAAATGTGGCTGGTAAACATTTAGTGATTAAATCTTTGAAATGTTTCGTTTTTGGATCTTCTGATTGTCAAGGACACATAGACATTGATGTTTAATTGCGAAAATCAAGAATAACAAAATACGTGCCTTACATATTAGTGATGTCAATGTCATAAAATAGTAATCTAACATGATACTCGCTGATTTTTTTTTATAGACAAACAACAAAATTACTGTTGTTAAACTACCCAATAAACAGCACAGAAAATAGGCCCACTTCAGAGCAGAGTATTGTTAAATGTAGTTCTCATTACAGTTGCAAAAATATTTGTCAGATCATGTTAGAATCAAAATAATTTTCCCTTCATCGTTATTTATTGACCATTTAAGTGCGGCTTATACGCAAGAAATTACGGTATGTTTACATTATACTTTTTTTTTTCTGCCAATCTTTTATCTCAAAAAATCAACAGTCTTACCAAAATGTGACTGTTAAATATGTGTACATTATTCTTTCAAATGTTTTCACCTAACTTTAATAGCGAATATCACCAGTTTTGCCAAGAAGTGACAGTTTAAACATATTATGTTGTTTGCAGGTCGCGTAAGACGCATCCTGGTGCAGTTCTACACCTGAGTGATAACCCTCTGGACCCTAGCAAGGTACCGTCATTATCTTCAGATTTTAGCTCCACTGACCAATTTAAAGCTGCAGTCCATAGAATATAATTTAATACATTTTAAATGGGCATTAGTTCTATTGAATGTAATTGACATTTATTTGACTGAAAACTGATTCTTATTTACAAATGGCATTTTATAATGTCTTTGCTGATTTACTCCAGAGGCATCACCAGCTATTGCATACAGATAATTTTACGATACAAAGTTACCAAAACATTATTATTTTACCGATTACAATGCATTTTTAGCTCACCTTAGCACAAAATGCTCGGAGAGCTATTGGTATAGGGGACCTCTCCGGCGTCGTCCGTAGTCCGTCGTCCGTAGTCTGACGTCCGTATGCCGTCAACAATTGGGACCGTTATCGCGATAAAGACTACATTTTTTTATTCAATCTTGACCTAACTTGCACAGTTTGTGTATGACCAGAAAATCTCGGTTGGTATTGATAATGGGCCAAATTGGACGAGAAACCTTAGAGTTATGGCTCCTTGTTTGTGGGAAAAAAATGGAAAAATTGCCTTTTTCTTCATAGAGACTTCATTTTTCTACCAATCTTGACCAAACTTCCACAGTTTGTGTATTATCAAAGATCGCAGCAGAAGTCAACATTGGGCCGGATTGGGCCACGAACACCAGAGTTATGCCCCCTTTTTTGTTAAAAAATGGGCAAAAATTGACATTTTACCGTAAGACATTTTTTTATCCAATCTTGACCAAACTTCCACAGTTTGTGTGTGACCAAAAGATTCCAGCAGGAGCCAGAAATGGATAAGGTTAGGTCACAGACACCAGAGTTATGGCCCCTTGTATGTGGAAGAAAATGCAAAAATTGCCTGTTTTGTTCATAGACACTTTGTTTTTCTTCTCATCTTGACCAAATTTCCACAGTTTGTATGTGATCATACGTCTGCAACAAAAGCCAACAATCGGTTGGATTGGGTAACAAACATCTGAGTTATGGCCCCTTTGTTAGTGAAGAAATGCAAAAATTGCCTTTTTTCGTGCATTGGGATTTCATTTGTCATTCATTCTTGATTACACTTTCGCATGTTTTGTATGGCCATAAGATCTCAACACAAGCAGCAAATGAAACAGGCCACAAACGCATCAGTTATATCCCCGTAATTGTGAACATTAATGCAAAAAAAAAGAATTGTTGCAAGACATCGACTTCATTTTCAACTAGTCTGTACTAAACTTGCACCATTTGTATATGACCATAAAATCTGAAGCGAATTTCAATATAGGACGGGTAAATGGCAATTCACTCTACTCTTTGAAAGCAAGCATGACATGACCTTTGCACAAGGTTGCCATTATCTTTCAGAACTGCAGCATTAACCTATTCCTCCAAAATTGCCTGTGAAAAGTTGGATACCAGGGTAGGGAAAATACATCCAGATCCTTACTTGTTTTTGTAGGTATGAGAGTAAATCAGCTAGACAAATTATTGAAGGACATTATGGTGCACATTACACAAGCCTTTCACAACAATAAGGCTTTCATCTTTGCCAGTACTCAGGTGAGCCCTTTGGGCCATCATGGCCCTCTTGTTATGTATTTTGATCGGTAAGATGTCCATTAGAAACGATTTCTGCAGAGTTTTATTTTTATTAACATATTTCTGGACTGCTGCTTTAAGGCCAGCGAGCTTATGCCATGGAGGTTCATTCCTCGTCTGTCATGATTGCGTTGTGCATAACGACATCACCTCTAAAACCTCTGTGCCAACCTTTCTAAAAATTTACACTCAGCAATGCTCCTTAGGCGGTCCGCTGCCAATAGTTTCAGTCGTGGTTTTAAATGTAAAGAAATTTTCTAACATGAAGAAAAAACCCTCATAAGGCCGCAGTTTTTCAAAAACTGTTTTCCCAATTGAAGTAAAAAATCTCGTTCTGCTCCAAAATTTCCAGAAAGCACAAAACATGAAATGTTCTGGTTATGAATCTTTGCATAGTGTACAGCGTTCATTGTTAGAGCACTTCATCATAGTGCATTCAAATAATTGTCGACATAAATATTTAATGAATGTGCAAGTTTTCCCCAATTTGCAATATTTCAAGACTAGAAATTCCAGGATCTGTTTTGTAGTGGAATTGTTTAAATACAAATTAAAAAAAACCAGAACAAAATGTTAGGTCTAAATGCATGTCGTTCTTAATGTACATGTGGAAGAGAGAGGCAGTTTGGCTTAGAATATCTTGATTTCTACCTACTGGTATTATTACTGTTGGATTCTTTGAAAAAAACAAAACAAACAAAACTTTTATCTTAAAGGTTGAAAATAAGCATGAATACTTATCTTGTTTATAATATTCTCTGTTAGAACACCTCACCATCGTGCACCCAAATCCATGTTGACATAAGTATTTAATGAATTTAAATGTTTTCCCCAATTTGCAATATTTCAAGACTTAAATTTCCAGGTCTGATGGGTAGTGGAATTGTTAAAATACACATTTTAAACAAGCAGAATTAAATGCTAGGTCTAATCCATATCTTAGCTAGGTTTGTCTAGCTCAGTTGGTAGAGCGCTGGACGTCAATCCGGGGATCGTGAGTTCGAACCCCAGCACAGCCACATAACTTGTGTGGGGATTGGCCATGAAATTATTTCTACGGCCATTCTCTCCCTAACTCTGATTCTAGTAGGGCAATTGTCAGTAATTGGCATAAGTATGTGCACTTGGTACTGGTAAACCGCTAAGATCGGCTAAGCTTGCTCAGGAAAAGTGCGAGTTGGTTAACTGACTGCCGTTATATGACTGAAATACTGTTAAAAACAGCAAAAAATCCAAACAAACAAGCAAACAAACTAATCCATATCTTCCTCAATGTACGTGTGGAAGAGAGAGACAGCTTGATTAGAAATATCTGATTCTGTCTACTGGTATTATTATTATTGGATGCTTCCAAAAAGAAAAAAATACTTACATGTTATAGGTTGATAATAAGCATGAATGCTTATCTAGTTTATACTGTGCTCATTTTCTTGTGAGCTTAAGCGTCAATATTGGGGAATCAAGCGCCTTCCCTCCTAAAAATGTTCTTTACCAAATTTACCTCTCCATGTTGAAATCTCACTAATTTTGAATATTTTATGGCATTTTTTTTTTTAAGAAAAATGTGTAGCCGCTCAAAGTAAATAATATAATGTTTAAATTTGAAGCCATTGGCTGAATTGGTGAATAGCAGAGAAAACCGTTGCGAATTTCTACATGACTGTTTTACATTAAACTTGACATGACATGTGCATTATACTTTTGTCATGGATCTAAAATTAGAATGTTAACAGTCATGAAGCGCATGTAATTTTATCAGAAACCATGCAGCTAAGCTCTCCCTGGATCCAATAGCCTCCATTGCCTTCCATTCTGGCAGTGAATGCAATTTTGTGGCACAATTTACCTCTTGTTTCACTTATTATATGCCATTAGCATGGTTATTACAGTAATTTGTCATCATATTATCAAATCATGGCCATGGCATGGAACATTGTTGTTTACAAGTCTTTTATTGGCCGTGCATCTTTATATTGCTGTATCCTAGGTGATTAAGGCTTTTATTGTGTTCTTTGACCATATTCATATCCCCTGCACAACAAAGTCCTAAGGTGGATATACTGGAAAAAATATTTTACCAATTGTTTAAATAAACTAGACGTTTACAGTGTTTGATATCACTTCTCTTTAAATATTGTTTAGCTCAGCTAAGCACAACATGTTTATGGTGAGCTTTTGTGATCGCCTTTTGTCTGTCGTCCGTCGTGCGTCACCAACATTTATCTTGTGAACACTATAGACACCACATTAATTGCCCAATCTTTATGAAATTTGCCCACAACATTTGTTCCAATGATGTCTTGGATGTGTTCAAAAGTATATTGTGTGAAAAACTAGGTCACTAGGGCAAATTAAAGACAAAGCTTGTGAACACTCTAGAGACCAAACTTTGCACAATCAACATGAAACTTGATCATAACATTTGTTCTTATATCTCGGTCAAGTTCAAAACTGGGTCATGTGGGGGTAAAATAACTAGGTCACCAGGGCAAGCAAAAAAGCTTGTGAAAACTCTAGAGGCCACAATTGTTGCCCAATCAACATGAAATTGGCTAGTGAAAACTCTAGAGGCCACAATTGTTGACCAATCAACATGAAATTGGCTAGTGAAAACTCTAGAGGCCACAATTGTTGCCCAATCAACATGAAATTGGCTAGTGAAAACTCTAGAGGCCACAATTGTTGCCCAATCAACATGAAATTGGCTAGTGAAAACTCTAGAGGCCACAATTGTTGCCCAATCAACATGAAATTGGCTAGTGAAAACTCTAGAGGCCACAACTGTTGCCCAATCAACATGAAATTGGCTAGTGAAAACTCTAGAGGCCACAATTGTTGCCCAATCAACATGAAATTGGCTAATGAAAACTCTAGAGGCCACAATTGTTGCCCAATCAACATGAAATTGGCTAGTGAAAACTCTAGAGGCCACAATTGTTGCCCAATCAACATGAAATTGGCTAGTGAAAACTCTAGAGGCCACAATTGTTGCCCAATCAACATGAAATTGGATAGTGAAAACTCTAGAGGCCACAATTGTTGCCCAATCAACATGAAATTGGCTAGTGAAAACTAGAGGTCACAATTGTTGCCCAATCAACATGAAATTGGCTAGTGGAAACTCGAGAGGCCACAATTGTTGCCCAATCAACATGAAAGTGGCTAGTGAAAACTCTAGAGGCCACAATTGTTGCCCAATCAACATGAAATTGGCTAGTGAAAACTCTAGAGACCACAATTGTTGCCCAATCAACATGAAATTGGCTAGGCCCTTAGACGAGCAGCCTGGAGCCTTATGGCAATCTAGTTTTGAAAACCCATATTGTATGGACTTAAATTGAGTAGATCATGGTTGAGTTTTATTTCTCTGTTTCTTAACCCTAACATCATTCATACAATATATATGAAATGAAAAAAATACCAACAATGAGCTATCAGATTTTCTTGATTTCTGACAATGAACCCTGGACATAAAGTCAGGGTGCCAAAGATTTTCCAGGGAAATCACTTTTCGGTGGCAAATTTATTGTTACAAACAACATTGAAACACATTTTATGGTCCTGTTTCTGTTATGTCGGGTATCAAGTTGATGAAACATAGCTCTTTGGAATGATTACACAATTGTTTTCAGAGAAAATTTAATGTTTTTAGATGCACAAGACTTATTCCTACAGTCAATCAGTTGTCGTTTGAGATGTTTTTGTTTATAAAATCACATTAATGCAAACATGGCGTCTGTTGATACTGGGATAAAATTAATGTTGCAGCTGTCAATGATACCCTATGAACAGAACCATTTATGGAATAAACACCAACTTCGTCTCAGTAGCTGTATAGCAGATATTGTGGGTCTCAGCTTTCTGAAAATCCTTTTGTAAATATAATTACTTGAAATAAATTAATAACTCTGGAATACATGGCGCATGGTGGATTATATTAAGAAGGGAGTTTTCGTTGTTTGTGTGTCTGACTCTCACTGTCTGTAATAGATTGATCAGAGTGGAAATATTAAACATGTAAAAAAAGATCTTCATTTAGTTAAATAAAGGAATTGTCATCTAAAGCTATTGTCTATTTAACCATTCTCATCATCATGATGATCATTATGATATAGAGGATATATGATGATCATTTATGATATAGAGGATATATGATGATCATTATGATATAGAGGATATATGATGATCATTATGATATAGAGGATATATGATGATCATTATGATATAGAGGATATGTGATGATCATTATGATATAGAGGATATATGATGATCATTATGATATAGAGGCTATATGATGATCATTATGATATAGAGGATATATGATGATCATTATGATATAGAGGATATATGATGATCATTATGATATAGAGGATATATGATGATCATTATGATATAGAGGATATATGATGATCATTATGATATAGAGGATATATGATGATCATTATGATATAGAGGATATGTGATGATCATTATGATATAGAGGATATATGATGATCATTATGATATAGAGGATATTTGTTTAATGCAGTGTAAGATCATATTTTATTTCATGAGTGGTCATAGAAACAATATTTTCACGAGTGGCGCAATATCTAGTTTCTATGACCACGAATGAAATAAAATACGATCCCACACTGTGTTAAACAAATTTTCTTTTCATTTCATGCTTTTGAACGATAAATATAAAAAAAATGTACGAGATATGCTGAAGCATCACAAGTTTTGTGTATTATGACGACATAAATATGACATCATTATAATTCCAAAATTGTTGCTGTTGTGGTAGGAAAACAGTGCCACTCTTACTGCATCGTTGTTGCTTAATTATATTTGTATTGAATTTTATTATGTGTTTTCTGTTGTATAAAAAGGCGATGTTTACACCGATTAGGGTATTCACATACTTTAAAAAAATAAATATAAAAACAAAGTTAAAAGAAGTTCCATATAACCAAGAGTGAAATGATACAAACATTATCATTTCACTCGACATAGAGTGAAATGATCGGGTAATCATTTACTGGTATTCTCCACTAATTCACCGCATAGCATGAAATAAGAACCTAATCATCATCATCACCACCATTATCATCATCATCATTATAATCAATAACATCATCATCAACAACATAATCATCATCGTCAACATCATGTCATGTTATTCCAGATCAAACTATTTTTCATCGGAGCGTATGGGTTTATTGTAACTTATGAATACTTAGCATAATGAAATATTTGAATTTAACTTCTTAAGGAGAACTTCTCCAATGTTATAAACAGAGGTCCAAATGTCAACCCGAATATAAGCCATTGACTGGATGATGCTACACTGACTTCTAATTAAAGGTTGCAAGAGGATAAAACTTGGCGTGTCCCAGATTTACTGATCTGTGTCGTATTGATCATCCAGATTGCCTTTCGTGCTCTAAGAATTGGGTGAATTTTTATTGTGCAGGAATTTCATAGTTAAGCCCAGGGATGTCATTAAATATTGAAAGACAGGTGCTCTATAATGTATGAATTTTTTTTTAGTTGTTAGTTGATATCAGCAGTTGTTTGATTTGCTAAAGTTGAGACATTATTTTGTATACTATGAGACTTCATGGCTGGTATTCACAAAGCTCCTTAGGGGAAAACTTAACCTAAGTTGTACTTAAGTGGAAATTTCAACTCAATATTTCTCTGTGAAATCTAATGATTTTCTACGAAAGGGTAAATTTTGAAACATCCAACCAATATTTACTAGTTTAAGACATTTTACTGCAAAAAGACCTCTACCTGAAACAGCCAAAGACTAATAATCAGTAATTTTATGAATTTAAGGAATTTACTTTTTCGTTTTCCCTAAGTAGATTGTGAATTCTAGCCCTGGGGTCGTATTCCAGAAACATCTTAGGTAAAATCTTATCCTTAGCCTTGAAATCGTGATTTTTCTTAAGCATTTTACTCCATGTTTACATGAACTTTTGCTAAGTGTTCACTAATTATCAATTTATTATGAACTACCATTTACTAGACTGCTATTGGATTAACTAATTTATATGTAATTTTAAAAATATTACCTTACGCAATTTGGAACTTAAGTGAAAATGAGGGGCGTCGTGGGAAAACCATTCTTAATGCATGTGCGTAAAGTGTCGTCCCAGATTAGCCTTTGCAGTCCGCACAGTCTAATCCAGGACGGCACTTTCCGCCGACAGAGGATTTATGTTTAGAAGAGACTTCCTTGAAACAGAAAATACCATAAAAGCGGAAAGTGCCGTCCTGGATTAGCCAGTGCGGACTGCACAGGCTAATTCGGGACGACACTTTACTCACATGCATTAAGTCCGGTTTTCCCAGGACGCCCCACATTTTAAGTTAAACATAAGATGTTTCTGGAATATGGCCCCTGGAATATTTCTGGGGCCATATCCACAAAGCTACTAAGGAAAATCTTAACTTAAGTCATATTTAAGTCAAACTTTCACATGCAATTTTCTTGTGAAAACCATATTTTATATTTGAAATACAGTCAAACAAGAAGCATCGGTTACTTCTTTACCAGATAAAAAAAACACTCAAGACAAAATAAACTGAATGAACTAGACACAGACTTACGGAATTTTATGATTTTAAGAAATGTACTTAAGTTTTCCCTAAGTAGATTGTGAATGCTAGCCCTGGCCCTGTGTTCACAAAGGATCAATTTCAAGATCAGGATCAGTCTTAGCTGATCTTGATTTTGTAGCTCAAATGAGCGGAATTTTAATCATTTTTTTATTTTCGGAATAACTTTTCTTCTTGATAAAATCACATAAATTATTTGTATTTCTTTTATTAATTTCTTTATGTCAGACAGCCAATGTACCTTGCTAAGAGTTTAAAATCGTGTTTATAATATATATTTGAAAAAAAAATGAAATTGATCCTGATTTTAGTGAACATCATTTTTGAGCCTGATCCTGAAATATCTGACTGAAGTTCATCTTGAACCTGAAAATCAGGCTTAACTTGTTTTGTGAACATGGGGCCTGGTGTGCAAATAACCTGACAGGCAATCCCTGCAATTGATATAATTATTCTGGTTTCGGGAGGTTTTTCTGTACCATGATATTGATTAGGATGTGCAGAAATTGGTCTTGTCAGGATTATGGGTGCTGGCAGGGGGATAACCATTATTTAGGTAGACAATATTTTTATTACTGCCAGTAGGTGTTTAACCATGTTTATTAATGCAAGGTTGGATATTTTTACATAAGTTTTGGAGACAGTGTTAAAATCTGATTTAACTGTGGACTGATATATATAAATAACTTAAAATAACACAAAGTGGAGGCATATCGTTCATGGTTGATTATGATAATGAATGCTATTTAGATACTAGAGTGGACAAAATATCTATTTGTGTTCAAGTTTAAATATGCAGGTGTGATAATAAAACCTAAACAATTTCTTAAACAATATATAATTTATTACCATCATGTACTGTCTACCGTCCCCGACAATTTTTTATTGCTAATAGAAACTTTATAGATCAGTTTCTCTCTAAAAGCAGTGGCTGAATACATTCATAAATCAAAATCCTGATTTTTCCCGTTGTTTGCTAAATATCAGTTCCGAAGAGTATCGCATGAGAGAGATGAACCAGAATTTCTTGCTTTTTACGTCCCAAGCGTCATATCACAGTGAGATGGCATGTTACTCACTTCACATTAAACATAAAACTGAAGGATGGCAGTTTATTATTTCGTCTGATTCTCCAAATTTAATTTCAAATCGTTCGTCAGATGTGAAGGCCCGCACTAGAAACGGGAAAGCAGATGTTCCCAGCTAGACTTCCGTAGGTGGAAAGAGGTTTTCTGTCTAAACGTCACCATTGAGTGTTATAGGACCCAATGACTTACTTGGGAGCCAGCTGTAATTCCACCAAAAATTATGATTCTGTTTATTGGGCAAGAAGTGCGACCACATATGCCTGGTAGAAATTGAGAAATTGATCTAATGACTTAGATAAATGTCCCAGTTTTTTGAAGGCAATGGCTGCAGTGGGTTATGAACAAAAATAATGAGCTCAATTTTCCTGGGAGCTATTTTTGTCTTGTAAAAAGATGGCATTAGGTGCAAGGACACTATTCTGGCTTTCATATAGGTAGGGTCTGTTTATCTGGAGATGGGTCCCTGGTCATGTTTTTACCAACCCATTCTTAGGTCCCTGGTCATGTTTCATATAGGCAGGGTCTGTTTGTCTGGAGACGGGTCCCTGGTCATGTTTCATATAGGCAGGGTCTGTTTGTCTGGAGACGGGTCCCTGGTCATGTTTCATATAGGCAGGGTCTGTTTGTCTGGAGACGGGTCCCTGGTCATGTTTCATATAGGCAGGGTCTGTTTGTCTAGAGATGGGTCCCTGGTCATGTTTCATATAGGCAGGGTCTGTTTGTCTGGAGACGGGTCCCTGGTCATGTTTCATATAGGCAGGGTCTGTTTGTCTGGAGACGGGTCCCTGGTCATGTTTTTACCAACCCATTCTTAGGCTTAAGACATAAGAATAAGGAATATTCTTCAAACTGTACCAAAAATGAAAAACAAATCCAGTACAGAGCTAATAATATAGTGTTTTTTGTCCAACATGAAATATAAAAATTAAACAGTGTGTTTAGTATTTAAGAAATCTATGTAACCAGCATTTAGTGTAGCATAATTGATAAAATAAATACATTGTCACAATTTGTGATACAGTAACGTTAAACTGATAAAATTATACAGCTCGTTAACTTTGGATTATTTGGAGATCATGCCTTATTTATATCCATAATTTTAGGTTGATGATATCTTTTCCTTATATGACAGTCATTATTATCTCCTTTAAAGTTTATAGTCAGAAAATATCCTGCATCTTCAGATTGACATGATTGCACCTCTACGGTGACCATTGTCAACCAGTGCAATTCTTTGTCACGTTGCGCCTGGCCATGGAAAGCGTGGATTGTCCGTCATTTACGGGGTTCATGAAGTAAACTATGTAATCCCGTTTCCTTTGACATTTTTAAGTGGGTTTAGGATCAGAGGCTTTCAGGACTTCTAGGAAAACTTCTGAAAGGTTGTTCATAAACGATTGACCTTAAAATTATTTCAGATAATAAAATGTAGTTAAGGGAAACTGAGTTCAGTTGTTGTTGTTTTTTTGGTAATCTTAGTGCCATTTAAAGGCAGTTTCTCAAGACAAAATTGTCCATTTTCTTCCCCCAAATAATTTACAGTATTTGTCGGGTGTGTGCGTATATAGGAAAACAATTATTGATTTTACACCATTGTAAATGAAACATTTGAATATATTAATCATTTAAAAAGCAAAATAACCACACATTTCCTGAAAAATAAACTTTTTAAAACTTTCCCTATTTTGAAATTTTTCTCGATAAAGTTCCCCATTTCATGGGCACAGGCAGTTAGATTTTGAAAAAAAAATCACTTGAGTTACATGTAAGAGCATTCATCTCAGCATACTTTGCGGAACAGTTACCTCCCCTAGGTGGTTAAAATAACCACTGCCACCACGAAGAAATCCTGCTATATCTGGAAGGATGTTTTTCTACAAATGTTGATTATTTTTATATAAAAGTACCTGAGTAATATTTCATTATTGTTTTGGGGTACGTGACATTGAGAGTTTAAATGAAATCAACAAAAAGAAGAGAAATACAAAGTGAGAATAACAACACTATATTACCCTTTCCACATTGTTTTCTTCTGTGTGTGCAATATTTTGATTTACACCATGACTGTGGTATGACTATGGTCAAATGGAAGTAAGTGGTGGCAGGACTTTGATTTGAGCTATGCTCTGAACCAGTCAAATAAGGGTGTAACGATATCACTTACTCATATCATGATATATCGTAATTTTTTGCAATATATCCCGATATATAACGCATTGGCGTTGTACATTGGAGCCGATATGTAAAATGCAAAAACCCCCAGAGAATTTGACCAAAAGCGAATGAAAAAATCAGAAGTGTGAACATGAATTATTTAGAATTTCATAAATAAATAGACTTGCGGCACAGTTAAACGAGTCAAATATAAATGTATATACTAAAAGTTAACAGAAGTAAAACTGGCTAGTTTATGAGATTGGCATCCACATATTTATATACACTGCACACAATATGCATGAATTGTGCCGGTACTCTGAGAATAATGTCAGGGAAAATAATATTCGGTCATGGAAAAATCAGGGAAATATTTGGGAATTTTACTTCAGAATTTCAGTCGCCATGCTGGTTACAATCATGGTGTCTGAAAACCAATTTAAATGTTTCGCTAAGTCTGCAATTTGTGTGTGACGGTTGATTAGTGACTTGTGACAGTGCAATGGTAATCTGTGACAGCTGAATTGTGAACTAGCTGCAACACTTGAATGGTGAACTCACAGACACACGCAGTGAGACAAAAGTGCAAATGAATGCTTAGGCACATCCAAGATTTTCTGAAAACTTAAATGCCCAAAGCTAAAAAATAACTTCTCAGGAGGATTAAAAACAGTGGGCAAAATGAATGTTAAACTCAATCATTTTAAGATGCTGGGCGCTAGATATTTTTAGTTGGGTATTGGTTACTCCGAAATTTCAGGTGTAAATGGTATGGACAAATGCCTGACTTCATAAAATATTTGCTAATAAACATATACAAATATGGGCAAATCCCAGACTTTAAATTTCAAATGCTAAGAAGCATTCATAAATATGGGCCAATGACCCTACTTTATTATAAAAATATAAATTAGATACTAACAAACATGAACAAATATGGGCAAATGCGTATGGTTACAATAAGCAGGATAACTTTAAGCCACTTTAAATAGAATATATATAACACAAGTGCTTCATTAATTACTCAGTTACCCTTCAAAATTCTGCCGAATGCTCTGAATGTTCAACTTAAGTTATTTGCAATAATGATATGCATGTGTATTGTAGTGTAAAGATGATAGAAAGCATTATTTTGACGATAGTTTGTTGAATTACCAGGGCTTCCCCTAGCTCAACATTTTCTTTAGTCAAATTGACCTAGCTTTGTTGAAATTCTTCTCATGTTGGGTACTTTATGGGGATTTGTGAAGAAAAAGTTGTCGCCAAATGTTTCATTTGTGGGTTAATTTGGCAGAGGACAGAGTGAGCCCTGATGACTACTTATTATGTGGCACGTTGTGATAAAACCGGTCTTAATGCATGCGCGTAAAGTGTCATCCCGGAGTAGCCTGTGCAGTCCGCACAGGCTAATCCAGGACGGCACTTTCCGCTTTTATGGTATTTTCTGTTTCAAGGATGTCTCTTCGAAACATATATCCACTGTAGGCGGAAAGTGCCGTCCTGGATTAGCGGACTGCACAGCTAATCCGGGACGACACTTTACGCTCATGCATTAAGACCAGTTTTCCCACGACGCGCCTCTTATCTTTGTTATACTTGATGTACTTTCAGCTCCTGATAGGGTTTGAATCTGGTGCCATCGTTATGTGGGATCTACGCAATAAGACTGCAGAATGCAGGCATCAAGCCCCGGAAGTAAGTGTACAGTAATGTGCATTTATATTTGTGAACATAGCAATATTGTTTATCCCATCATCAGCCCGTCATTGACGAAATAACTGGTACATAAACTGATCAGTATTTCCACACTGTGGGATCAAGCCACCACTGGCGAAGATACGACGATGCGACAACGCAAGATTTGGGCAATTATTATTGCTTTGTGCAATTTCATTGACACACAAAATTTTGATGATAATTATCATCCAAATTTCGTGTGTTCACGTTTTTCAAAGAGTGAGATGTGCAGAAAATAGAAATTAAAATGTTGTGTTTAACTGACGGAAAAAAGATTCCATATCATATAATGGGGTAGTGTAGTTTGGTCAAGTGGTACTGAATTCACACCCCTGTAAGAAATGTTTAGGGTTGCTTGATGAAAAATCAAAATAAAATGCATTGACTTGGTCAGTAATAAGAGTGACCGAAAATAAATATTCCATGTCGTGGATAAAGTGTTGTCCCGGATCAGCCTGTGGAAGTCTCTCCTGAACTTACATACACTGTAGGCAGAAAGTGTCGGACTGCACATGCTGATCCTGGACGACACTTAACGTTCATGCATTATGCCCGGTTTTCTCACGACATGCCTTACATATTTTATTGGTAAATTTTGTAGTCATCTTCCGTGTGTAACTGGGGTTTATCTAGTAATCATAATTATTGTTTGTCCTTTGTGTCTGTCTGTTCAACCATTGACCCAATCCCTCCACTCAATGTCATTTCATAAAAATAATAATAATAATAATAATGTATTATTATTAATAATATATTATGATAAAATTCTAATAGTGATTTCAACTCGATATTGTGATTGGGACTTGTATATTTTTATACACATAAGTAACACATAGTAGATGCAGAATAAGATTATTTAAGTTCAACGGTTTCAAGAGTTATTACTCTTTTGCTTCAACTCTTGACCACTCAGTTTCAAGTCATCCTTGAGTGGCGGCCATTTTGGAGGAGAAAAAATCATGGAGAAAATAGTCTGATGGGGGTCTTTTCCGATAGTTTATTAATAGACATAAGCAATAACTCTCTATGGATGCATAGTGTTTCCACTTGGCACTATGACTGTAAATCAGATTCCAACGTAGAAAATAGTTCTCTAAAACAGCCAGTCACATGGCTGCTGTGGTGAAGAGTGAGCTCAAGGGGGAGAAATCAATACGCACAGTATCATTTAGCACCCAACTTAATGACTATGGCATCAACTATGGAGTAGCGCCAGGACAAACTGTAAATGGGCCCTGAAATAACAGCCCCAATCACTTTATAATGTGCAACACAGTTGTTATAATATGCTTGGCAGCCTTAAAGCACTTTATGTGATTGCAGCTCGGCAACTTGCCACTTGCATAGCTATGATTTTGAAAGATTAATGAAAAAGTTGATAATCTTTGTGGTGCTTCTTCCATGTCTAGCCTGTGTACTGATGTCATTAGTTCAGTTGGTCAGTCGTAAAACACTGTGATTTAATGTGTTTCTTAAATCACATAATTTAGCTTCATTGTGTTGTAAGCATTTCATCTGTGTATCATTCAATCAATTATTGTGCAATTTTTAAAAAAGGTTGACAAACTATTTAGGTTATTAGTTGTACAGTTTTGCAAACAGTTCTGAATACTTCAACATGGCAGTGTACTGCATTTTGAGTTGACTGATGTGGTAAGTTATTTGTTCTGAATACTTCAACATGGCAGTGTACTGCATTTTGAGTTGACTGGTGTGGTAAGTTATTTGTTCTGAATACTTCAACATGGCAGTGTACTGCATTTTGAGTTAACCATTTGGTTCGGTAGGGTATTCGTAATGAATACTTCAACGTGGCACTGTTCTGCATTTTGAGTTGACTGGTGTGGTAGGGTTTTTGATCTGAATACTTCAACATGGCACTGCACTACATTTTGAGTTGGCCATTTTGTGTGGTAGGGTATTTGTTCTGAATACTTCATCATGGCACTGTACTGCATTTTGAGTTGACCATTTGGTTTGGTAGGATATTAGTTCTGAATACTTCAACATGGCACTGTACTGCATTTAGTTGGCCATTCGGTGTGGTAGGGTATTCAATATGAATACTTTAACATGGCACTGTACTGCATTTTGAGTTGGCCATTTTAAGTGGTAGGATATTCAATATGAATACTTTAACATGGCACTGTACTGCATTTTGAGTTGGCCATTCGGTGTGGTAGGGTATTCAATATGAATACTTCAGCATGGCACTGTACTGCAATTTGAGTTGGCCATTCGGTGTGGTAGAGTATTCGTTCTGAATACTTCAACACGGCACTGTACCGCATTTTCAGTTGGCCATTCGGTGTGGTAGGGTATTCAATATGAATACTTCAACATGGAACTGTACTGCAATTTGAGTTGACCATTTTGTGTGGTAGAGTATTCGTTCTGAATACTTCAACATGGCACTGTACTGCATTTTGAGTTGGCCATTCGGTGTGGTAGGATATTAGTAATGAATACTTCATCATGGCACTGTACTGCATTTTGAGTTGACCCATATGGTTAGGTATTCATTCTGAATACCTCAACATGGCACTGTACTGCATTTTGAGTTGGCCACTTGGTTTGGTAGGATATTCGTTCTGAATACTTCAACATGGCACTGTACTGCATTTTGAGGTGACCAATTGGTGTGGTAGTGTATTCGTTCTGAATACTTCAACATGGCACTGTACTGCATTTTGAGGTGGCCAATTGCTGTGGTAGGGTATTTGATCTGAATACTTCAACATGGCACTGTACTGCATTTTGAGTTGACTGGTGTGGTAGGGTATTCGTTCTGAATACTTTAACATGGCACTGTTCTGCATTTGAGTTGGCCATTTTGTGTGGTAGGGTCTTCGTTCTGAATACTTCAACATGGCACTGTTCTGCATTTTGAGTCGGCCACTTGGTTTCGTATGATATTAGTTCTGAATACTTCAACATGGCAGTGTACTGCATTTTGAGTTGACTGGTGTGGTTAGGTATTTGTTCTGAATACTTCAGCATGGCAGTGTACTGCATTTTGAGTTGACCGGTGTGGTTAGGTATTCGTTCTGAATACTTCAACATGGCAGTGTACTGCATTTTGAGTTGTCTGGTGTGGTTAGGTATTGGTTCTGAATACTTCAACACGGCACTGTACCGCATTTTGAGTTGACCGGTGTGGTTAGGTATTCGTTCTGAATACTTCAACATGGCAGTGTACTGCATTTTGAGTTGACCAGTGTGGTTAGGTATTCGTTCTGAATACTTCAACATGGCAGTGTACTGCATTGTGAGTTGTCTGGTGTGGTTAGGTATTTGTTCTGAATACTTCAACATGGCACTGTACTGCATTTTGAGTTGGCCATTTTGTGTGGTAGGGTATTCGTTCTGAATACTTCAACATGGCACTGTACTGCATTTTGAGTTGGCCATTTGAAGTGGTAGGGTATTTGATTTGAATACTTCAACATGGCACTGTACCGCATTTTGAGTTGGCCATTTTGTGTGGTAGGGTATTCGTTCTGAATACTTCAACATGGCACTGTTCTGCATTTTGAGTTGACTGGTGTGGTTAGGTATTTGTTCTGAATACTTCAACATGGCAGTGTACTGCATTTTGAGTTGACCATTTTGTGTGGTAGGGTATTCAATATGAATACTTCAACATGGCACTGTACTGCATTTTGAATTGGCCATTTTAAGTGGTAGGGTATTTGATCTGAATACTTCAACATGGCAGTGTACTGCATTTTGAGTTGGCCATTTTAAGTGGTAGGGTATTCAATATGAATACTTCAACATGGCAGTGTTCTGCATTTTGGGTTGGCCACTTGTGTGGTAGGGTTTTTGTTCTGAATACTTCAACATGGCACTGTACTGCATTTTGAGTTGACTGGTGTGGTAGGGTATTCGTTCTGAATACGTCAACATGGCATTTTGAGTTTGCCGTTGTGGTTAGGTATTTGTTCTGAATACTTCAGCATGGCACTGTACTGCATTTTGAGTTGACCATTTTTTTGTGGTAGGGTATTCAATATGAATACTTCAGCATGGCATTGTACTGCATTTTGTGTTGGCCACTTGGTGTGGTAGGGTATTCAATATGAATACTTCAACATGGCACTGTACTGCATTTTGAGTTGGCCATTTTGTGTTGTAGGTTATTCAATATGAATACTTCAACATGGCACTGTACTGCATTTAGAGTTGGTCACTTTATGTGGTAGGGTATTCAATATGAATACTTCAACATGGCACTGTACTGCATTTTGAGTTGACTGGTGTGGTTAGGTATTCGTTCTGAATACTTCAACATATCAGTGTACTGCATTTTGAGTTGGCCATTTTGTGTGGTAGGATATTCGTTCTGAATACTTCAACATGGCACCATGAAGGCAGTCAGTCCTATTAAACTACTCCATACTCATGGTTTCACTTTTACCTTGCAGTGTTTACGCTCCATATCATGGCACCACGAAGGCAAGCAGTTCATGTCGAGCCACACGGACGGCAGCCTGATCACGTGGAACTTGAAGTCACCAGGAAAACCAGCCAGTATTATCACCCCTCATGGTGAGTGTACCCAGTTTACCCAGGCAAAGGGCCAGGCATCTCAGTAGATTTTGAAACCCAGGAGTCAAATAACCTCTAGCCTGAAATTTTGAGGTGTCAAACTAAAAATTTCAGTGGCCAATAAACTGAAATCACAGGAATTTTGTTTCTGAATATGTAATAATTAATTGCTCTGCAAAATAATGGAAGTTTGTGTTAATAAAGGTTAAGAACTTTGAAAACAACACCATTAGTATGATACAAGTATAATTTTCTAGTGCTTTTGAAGTTTGCAAATGGAAAACATCTGCTTCAAAATGATGCAAGGCAGACTATTTGATGGATGAAAAAATGAGTAAATTGCAATTTGCTTGCATCAAAAAGCAGGATTCTGCATCTATTGAAATCACTGAGGGCAGTGATTGTTTTCCTGCTTTGGCAGGGTCCGGTAAATCAGTGTTTTTCCTCTATGTAAATTTGGTACTTGAAAACGGTACCATTCCCAATCAGATTTACATACTAATTTTCCCCCAAAAATCCAGAAAACATTGACGCTGTTCCCGTAAAAACTTTCATTATACTATCTCCAAAACAGATTGACGCTGTTCCCGTAGAAACATTCATTATACTATCTCCAAAACAGATTGACGCTGTTCCCGTAAAAACTTTCATTATTATATCTCAAAAAAAGATTGACGCTGTTCCAGTAGAAACTTTCATAATACTATCTCCAAAAAAGATTGACGCTGTTCCCATAAAAACTTTCATTATACTATCTCCAAAAAAGATTGACGCTCTTCCCGTGAAAACTTTCATTATACTATCTCCAAAAAAGATTGATGCTGTTCCCGTAAAAACTTTCATTATACTATCTTCAAACTATGAATACAGGTGAAAGGATCAATGAGACAAGTTGTTTTATAATTTAGTGCTTGTAACTTGTAACTTATTGTTTTACATAGACCTACTTCTTGGCATTTTTTTTACGAAACTAATGAAATTGATTAATTGCCAATTTTGTTAAAAGAGATACTAATTTTCTCAATTTGACCGGTAATGGTACCGTTCCCAAAGTAACAGCGAAAAACGCTGTGTAAACGTGGACCCATTCCCTATCACAAAAATAAAAAAATCAGGAATTTGGCTCATGTGCACGATCCTCCTACAGGAAGATTTGATGACGACCCGTTGAATAACTTCTGCTTGAAATAAATCCGGAATTTAAAAAAAAAGCTATTTATATCTCAGCCAATAATATTGGTCCTCTCCAGAAGCATCAAGTCTAATTGGTTTTGTGTTGTAATTTGTAACCAGATTTGGTATTTTCAAAGAAATGTTGCATATATTAGTTAGTTCTACATCAAAGTGTTCTTATTTTGGCGTATGTTTCACAAATTCACTCTAAAATGGTGTTTACATGGTAAAAGTATGAATAAGTAGTAACTGAACATGGTAAAAGTATGAATAAGTAGTAACTGCATGTTGGGATCCTAAAGGTTGCCATATGAAGGGTTAATAACATAGAAAGGGTACCTGGGTTATGGTTTGCTATAACTTGGTATTTCCCAACCTCTAATACCCAGGTATTCGAGTACTAGTTGCAGTACTATACATAAGTGCAGTTTTCTCAAACTATTTTGCCAAATTAAAGAAACTAACAGCTGTCACTGATTTCATTGATTTGAAGAGCAGTTGTTTTAAGAGAACATTTTCAAGTCAGAAATTGGTAAATGGATAAAAATACAACAAGACCAAGTAAGAAATTGGTAAATGGATACAAATAAAACAAGATCAAGTAAGAAATTGGTAAATGGATGAAAATAAGACTTCAACTGAACCTTCTGTGCTGTGTTGATTTTACTAATATTTTATTAATATTAATATTTTGCCACTATTCATTATTTTAACTAGTGTTTGCATTCTTAATGATTCAACATATTGCCTGTTTCCATATTTGTAGCAAAAGTTGGAAAAGATGGCAAACCAGACCCGTGTAAACCTATAACCAAAGTGGAGTGGAAATCCGTGAGAAATAAGTGAGTCAAGGCATCTTCTCACCTTTGTGTTCGATGATTGTGTGATTTTATTTCTTCATGATTATAAATTATTCATGAGGCGTGTCGTGGGAAACCCGGGCTTAATGCAACTGCGTAAAGTGTCGTCCCGGATTAGCCTGTGCAGTTCACACGGGCTAATCCAGGATGGCACTTTCCGCTTTTAGGGTATTTTCTGTTTCAATGAAGTCTCTACTTAACATAAATCCACTGTATGCAGAAAGTGTCATCATGAAATAGCCTGTGCGCACTACACAGGCTGATCCAGGACGACACTTTACACAGATGCATTCAGCCCAATTTTCCCATGACTTGCCTCATATATAATTATTTATTGTAAAATATTTAAAGAGAATGTGCTGTGAGTTCAGAAGTTGTTTTCACTGTATTTCTGTGTGGTTGGATTAATTTTGCTTTTAATTTTATTCCATATTCAAGTGGTTAAAGTGTGAAAATTGCCTGAAGTGGGCAGTTATGCTCGAAGTTCAAAGAATTATGTAATTGTGCTTTTATTGACCTGACATATTTTTCAGTAACAATAAATTACAATTAATGTACTTTTTTTTTGAAATATTGATATTAGTTAGATTATGCTTGTCAAGGTCCTTTAGTTTATGTTGATGATTCTGTTACAAAATAATTGGATGTATCCAAATATAATTATATCTTATAATTTAACCAAGAATATTGTTTAAACCCATTAACTTTAGCTTGATTCTGTCAAAAACTATGTGGGCTTGTTGACACATTTTAGAGTCTGTTTCTTGGGAAGAATCAGTACCTGGTGTCTTATGAGAAATATCCTACGAATAGCGATCAAACTCACGACCTCCCGATTGCAAACATACGGAATAGCTCTTCATAGGTTAAAATGTTGTTAGTGGCTCAATTTATGTTTGGAGATTGCCTTTTCATAGCACTTTTGCTTTCATCGTTTTTGTTCATTTGGTAATGTAATCATACTTATACATTTATTATTCTTCTTCATATTTTGTGTCTATATATATGAGGCATGTCGTGGAGAACCGGGCTTAATGCATGTGCGTTAAGTGTAGTCCCAGATTAGCCTGTGCAGTCTGCACGGGCTAATCCAGGACAAAGCTTTCAGCTTTTATGGTTATTTCTGTTTCGAGGTAGTCTCTTCTAAACAGAAATCCACTTACGGCCTGACTGCACAGGCTAATCTGGGACCACACTTTACACACATGCCTTCAACCCGATTTTCCGACACGACTCATATATTGACTGTTAGTGATGTTCATTTCCATCCAGTGTGTTGCGTTCTGTGTGGCATGGACATGTCATGTGGTAAGATTTTGCTTTAGTTACTGTAACCATGGTGAGCCGAGATAAGAATTTTTTCATTCCAAAAGCTGATATATGCATCGACTGATCAATTTCAAATACAAATTATAATGGAAATGTATTAAGAGGTCATTTTGACGGCAAAATTGTATCACAGGGCAACATTCTGTAAAAGGTCATTAGAAAACACTCAAAAAAGAAATGTTCGAAACCTCAACGCAAATGCAATACGGTATAACTGATTATTTTCGCAGTCATTAAATTTTCGATATTTTCGCTGTCACAATGGAAACGCGAAAATTAAAATCGCTAACAATTAGCGACCTAATATTTGATGCAAGCTGTCGTATGTTATCAAAGCAAGAGTTCTTTGTCAATTTCTAGACTGGCTTCACAATATAATGGATTATAATCAAGCGAGCCGAAAATACAGGACATGTTGATAAGATGGATTTATAATGTTATCACACCAGAAAGATTGATTAGCACATGCATAATTATCAAGTATAATCCATTGTATAAACTGTTGATAATTTGAGTAGCCCTTATAAAAACATAGACCCTAATCATGTTGAAGTATTAGGTTTTCAGACGTTTAAATATGTTCATCATCCCGTTCATGTTTGAATTAAAGTGTGAATTAGTGTTGAAAATATTTTATGAATAATTTGCAAACACAAAATTGCTAACATTGAAAAGGAAAAAAAATGCCTATTTCATTATTTCCGTGAAATTTACATTACCTGAAAATTACTGGTATACCGTATACATTTGTTGTATGTGTCTTTTGAGTCTTGGAACAATCAGAATATTCGAATTTATAAATTTTATTTCACTGTTACTTCTCATACTTGTAAATAAGTTTCGTAAGAATTCTACAAGCAATTTCTTTAAAATTGAAGATCAAAATCAGAATCATTTGAAATTGATTGTTTGCTACATATATATATTTTAAAGGATTTGGACATTAGTAGTCCATTTTCTGGCATTACAGCACGAACACATCATTCAATACATCACAGTTTTCATGGAAATGCAAGATTTCTCAGAATAGGAACATCAAGGAAGTTAGTTCATATTAACTGGCAAAAGTGGGAGCAAATCAAGAACTGGATTAGTAACATTACCACTCGCTTGGTAAACCATGCAGATATGAAACATATACTGAACCAAAAAAGGTACATGTCAAATTGTCACGGTCTACCAAAGTCTACCAGTTAATCCCAGTAGATTCAGAAGACAAACTTATACAACAAACAGAAGATTTCAGTCAAATCTGGTTCAACGTTAAAAAAATTATCTACATTGAAACTTGGCGAAAGTTTCTTATATGGTTCAGTATAGATCTATGCAAATGAGTCCAGTATTTAGTGCATGTCTATCTTTCTTTGTGAAGAATGGTCCTGTGAGATAAAATGCATGTAACGGCAATGCAACATTTGGACAAGGCTTCGCAAAAGACAGGCCAAAGAATTAAATAAGGAATACAGGTCAAGGTCTCACATAGTTAAACATCTTCCATAAGCTAATCAAAGCCTATTGTAGACAGGTCAGCATCTCACATAGACAGGTCAGAGCCTCTCGTAGACAGGTCAGCATCTCTCAAAGGCAGATCAAGGCCTCACATGACATTTCAACAGCCCTCATAAACAGGTCAACATCTCACATAGACAGTACAATATCTCACAGAGATAGGTCAAGGCCTCTCGTTGACAGGTCAGCATATCACAAATGCAGATCAAGGCCTCACATAGACAGTTCAACATCCTATATATAACAGATCAGCATCATATATAGACAGGTCAACATCTCAAATAGGCAGGTCAAGCCCTTGAATAAACAGGTCAACACCTCACATATGCAGATAAAGGTCTCACATAGGTCAACATCTCAAATAGGCAGGTCAATGCCTCACATACACAGGTCAGCATCTCACATAGCAGATTAGCATCTCATATAGACAGGTCAACATCTCACATAGGCAGATCAAGCCCTTGCATATACAGGTCAACATCTCACAGATGCAGATAAAGGTCACACATAAGTCAACATCTCACATAGGCAGGTCAAGGCCTCACATAGACAGGTCAGCATCTCACATAGGCAAATCAAGGTCTCAAGTAGGCAGGTCAACATCTTACATAGGCAGATCAAGGTCTCACATAAGTCAACATCTCACATAGGCAGGTCAGCATCTCACATAGGCAAATCAAGGTCTGAAGTAGGCAGGTCAACATCTTACATAGGCAGATCAAGGTCTCACATAGACCAGTAACAATTGATGGTCAGTAGTAAAATAAGTTTAAACTACCATCAAGAGAGTTGAAATGGTGCACTAGTTACTTATACTAATAGTCCAAATATTACTTCTAGAAATGTAAAATCTTTGGCTTTGATTGCATAATCCATATGTCTATGTTGATAAATTAGAAACACAGTTTATTTTTATGCCAACAGTTGTGAGTTTATAATTCAGACAATAGTGAGATTAGATTGCTTTTTCATCAATTACTTTGCGTGACCCTAGCATGACACTACAGCTGTTGCAATTCTGTTCACTTATTCACTACAGCAATAGATTTCCGACTTGGTAAAATAATTCAATAAGTCTAGCTTATTTGTTTAATGTACTATTAAAACTGACTCACTTTTTCTAAATCAGTCGAACCACCACTGCTTCTATCATCATCATTGAGGTCAACATCATCAGCAATGACAGCAATATCTAAATGCATCTGTGTTATGTATACGCAAAAAGGGTGACTTTTTCATAATGTATTCATAAATGTACTGGGCTGCTTGGCTTAAGACATTGGATCAAGTCGCTGTAATATAAATTTGGGAAAATCTTGTTAAAATAAGTCATTTTGCCTCAGCTTTTCTGAGCTGATCAAAACACCATTTTATTTCAGAAGTCGGTTAATTGTAGCCGTATTCAGATACACCATTACATCAGTAATACACATCGTCAATAAAAGTTAACTGTTAAGTATAGAATAGTATCAGTTTGCGACATGATTGAAGTTACATTAACTGATGAGTTTGGACGATAATGTGCCATATAATTTTGTTAATGTCAAGTGCTTTTCAAGAGATATTTTGCTGTTAGCAAGTGGGACCCTATGCCTGACTGCTTGCATGCAGTGAGTTGGAAAGAAACATTGTACATATCGTATATTCCCTAATAAGCACACCCAGCAGTTTTTCATTTTTCAGTGAGTCCAATTCTTGGTGTTTTGTTATATATATATAGCAATCGTAAAGCTGTAAATGACTGTAAAGCTACTACATTATGCTATTCACAAAACAAACAATCTGCACTGTTGTGTATACCGTAAATGTCCTTATTGACGCGCAGGGCACGTGTCATTTTAGGATCCCTGCACGTTTAAATGGAGCCAATTTTTGTCAATTCTGCCATTATCCAGAAATCAAGTTTCCATGTATGCGCACTTTCCATTGACGTAATACACATTGGTACAGTCTAAATACGGCTGATGGGCTTTGGCTGCCTTAGAATATCGTCGATCGACACGACGAGCTCACTCTAACCGTACATGTATAATAATGGTACTGTTCACAACATTCTGGTTGACTGCTTTTGACAGCGCTTGTTGTTGAAACCTCCACGTGGGAAGCGTGAAACTTGCTTTGCGTGTGCAAACTGTTATGTGTGCAAACTGTTATTACATGTTCTTATAATAAATATTCATAATGTAGTGAATTTTTGTGGTCCCATTCACTTGCGTCATATATGGTTGCATGTAACCCGTATAGTGGGGCATATGTTTATTTATATACAGGCAATTCTGGATACATAAATATGGTGGTCTATTTAATCGTTTCTATCGAAATTAACTTCAGTTGTTCGTTAATGTTTGAAAAAATAGATCGACAAAAAATATTTTGGGACCAAAAAATACCCCATATTAAGGCATGGGCGTCAATAAGGACATTTACGGTAATTGTTAATCACCTCTGAGAAAAAAATCTGCAGTCAAACTATCTTCATCTCTGGACAGCACCAGGCTGTCACTGTTTGTTTGGATTTTTCTCCGTTTTTAACAGTATTTCAGTCATATGATGGCGGTCAGTTAACTTACTCACACTTTTCCTGGGCAAGCTTAGCCGATCTAAGCCGTTTACCAGTACTAAGTGCACATACCTATGCCAGTAACTGACAGCTGCCCTAATTGAATCAGAGGTAGGGTGAGAATGGCTGTATAAATATTTTCATTACCAATCCCCCACAAGTTATGTGGCCAGGCTGGAGTTCGAGCTCATATCCCCGGATTGACAGTCCAGGGCTCTACCAACTGAGCTAGCCGGGCCCGGTTTGAACTGTAGCTATTTCTGCATTTACTGTTTACTTTTGAGTGTTTAAATTAAAATTAGTTAATTAATTAATTAGACAGGAGTTATGCTTATTATGAAAAATCGAGGGGTGGTACATAACGGTAATTGAGGACTTCTTGACAGCTGTTGGGTTGTTGTTAATATAGTTATTTTAGTTCATCATACTCTGGCATTTCATAGAATAAAGCACTCCTACAAATTGATCGATTTAATGCAGATGAGATAGAATGATTTAAATAGCCTACGGTTACTGCGATTAAATAGGACATCTTAATCCTCATGCTAATGAGCTGTCAGAATGTCTTGAGAACTCGTGTCTAACTATATCTGATTGTCTGATCTTATTTAGGCCTTGACATTAAACTGTTATTTTGCTTCATAGCCTGCTGTAATCATACATTAATTTATGATCTGCCTGATATATTCTCTATGTCTAAATATTTGATCAATCTCATATTTTCATTTCAATTTGTTAATGATGGTTCATGTATTAAATAACTGTTATCTTTTGTCCTTTGTATTAATAATCTGATTTGTATAATCTTTTGCAGTTCATTCATTGCCATAACACTTAAATAAATTGCCACAATTATCAGCCACTCAACACCAATACTATCACCACCACAGTCATCAGCAGCATCATTACCAGCAGCAGTGTAATGCACATCTTTGTCATTGAAATAATTATGTTCGTCATTTAAGCATTCACAATCATCAAGCTGTGACATAAATCACAGCCGCATAATCATTAGCATCAGATTTGCTAGTAAAAAACATTATCAAAATCATCAGCATCAACATTCTAGTAAATAACATTACCATAATCATGAGCAACACAGCTTGTAAACAGCATTACCAAAATCATCAGCGTCAACGTTCTAGTAAAGAACCTTACCTAAATCATCAGCAACAACATTGCTAGAAAAAAACATTACCAGAGTCATCAGCGTCAACATTGCTAGAAAATAACATTACCAAAGTCATCAGCGTCAACATTGCTAGAAAATAACATTACCATAGTCATCAGCGTCAACATTGCTAGAAAATAACATTACCAAAATCATTAGCGTCACCATTGCTAGAAAATAACATTACCAGAATCATCAGCGTCAACATTGCTAGAAAATAACATTACCAGAGTCATCAGCGTCAACATTGCTAGAAAATAACATTACCAGAGTCATCAGCGTCAACATTGCTTGAAAATAACATTACCAGAGTCATCAGCGTCAACATTGCTAGAAAATAACATTACCATAGTCATCAGCGTCAACATTGCTAGAAAATGACATTACCAGAGTCATCAGTGTCAACATTGCTAGAAAATAACATTACCAGAATCATCAGCGTCAGCATTGCTTGAAAATAACATTACCAGAATAATTAGCGTCAACATTGCTTGAAAATAACATTACCAGAGTCATCAGCGTAAACATTGCTAGAAAATGACATTACCAGAATCATCAGCGTCAACATTGCTAGAAAAAAGCATTACCAGAGTCATCAGCATCAACATTGCTAGAAATTAACATTACCAAAGTCATCAGCGTCAATATTGCTAAAAAACAACATTACCAAAGTCATCAGCATCAACATTGCTAGAAAATAACATTACCAAATTCACCAGCGTCAACATTGCTACAAAAAAACATTACCAAAGTCATCAGCGTCAACATTGCTAGAAAAAAAAATAACCAGTCATCAGTTTCAAAATTGCTAGAAAAAAAACATTACTAAAGTCATCAGCGTCAACATTGCTAGAAAATAACATTACCAGAATCATCAGCGTCAAACTTGCTTGAAAATAACATTACCAGAATCATCAGCGTCAACATTGCTAGAAAATAACATTACCAGAATCATTAGCATCAACATTGCTTGAAAATAACATTACCAGAATCATCAGCGTCAACATTGCTTGTAAATAAAATTACCAGAATCATCAGCATCAGCATTGCTAGAAAATAACATTACCAAAGTCATCAGCATCAACATTGCTAGAAAATAACATTACCAGAATCATCAGCATCAACATTGCTAGAAAATAACATTACCAAAGTCATCAGCGTCAACATTGCTAGAAAATAACATTACCAGAATCATTAGCGTCACCATTGCTAGAAAGTAACATTACCAGAGTCATCAGCGTCAACATTGCTAGAAAATAACATTACCATAGTCATCAGCGTCAACATTGCTAGAAAATAACATTACCAGAATCATTAGCGTCACCATTGCTAGAAAATAACATTACCAGAATCATCAGCGTCAACATTGCTAGAAAATAACATTACCAGAATCATCAGCGTCAACATTGCTTGAAAATAACATTACCAGAATCATTACCGTCACCATTGCTAGAAAATAACATTACCAGAGTCATCAGCGTCAACATTGCTAGAAAATAACATTACCAGAGTCATCAGTGTCAACATTGCTAGAAAATAACATTACCAGACTCATCAGCGTCAACATTGCTTGAAAATAACATTACCAGAATCATTAGCGTCAACATTGCTTGAAAATAACATTACCAGAGTCATCAGCGTCAACATTGCTAGAAAATGACTACCAGAATCATCAGCGTCAACATTGCTAGAAAAAAGCATTATCAGAGTCATCAGCGTCAACATTGCTTGAAAATAACATTACCAAAGTCATCAGCGTCAATATTGCTAAAAAACAACATTACCAAAGTCATCAGCATCAACATTGATAGAAAATAACATTACCAAATTAACCAGCGTCAACATTGCTACAAAAAAACATTACCAAAGTCATCAGCGTCAACATTGCTAGAAAATAACATTACCAGAATCATCAGCGTCAAACTTGCTAGAAATAACATTACCAGAATCATCAGCATCAACATTGCTAGAAAATAACATTACCAGAATCATTAGCTTTAACATTGCTTGAAAATAACATTACCAGAATCATCAGCGTCAACATTGCTTGAAAATAAAATTACCAGAATCATCAGCGTCATCATTGCTTGAAAATAACATTACCAAAGTCTTCAGCATCAACATTGCTAGAAAATAACATTACCAGAATCATCAGCATCAGCATTGCTAGAAAATAACATTACCAATGTCATCAGCGTCAACATTGCTAGAAAATAACTTACCAGAATCATTAGCGTCACCATTGCTAGAAAATAACATTACCAGAGTCATCAGCGTCAACATTGCTAGAAAATAACATTACCATAGTCATCAGCGTCAACATTGCTTGAAAATAATATTACCAGAATCATTAGCGTCAACATTGCTTGAAAATAACATTACCAGAGTCATCAGCGTCAACATTGCTAGAAAATGACATTACCAGAATTATCAGCGTCAACATTGCTAGAAAAAAACATTACCAGAGTCATCAGCATCAACATTGCTAGAAAATAACATTACCAAAGTCATCAGCGTCAATATTGCTAAAAAACAACATTACCAAAGTCATCAGCATCAACATTGCTAGAAAATAACATTACCCAATTCACCAGCATCAACATTGCTAGAAAATAACATTACCAGAATCATCAGCGTCAAACTTGCTAGAAAATAACATTACCAGAATCATCAGCGTCAACATTGCTAGAAAATAACATTACCAGAATCATTAGCGTCAACATTGCTTGAAAATAACATTACCAGAATCATCAGCGTCAACATTGCTTGTAAATAAAATTACCAGAATCATCAGCGTCAACATTGCTAGAAAATAACATTACCAGAGTCATCAGCGTCAACATTGCTTGAAAATAACATTACCAGAGTAATCAGCGTCAACATTGCTAGAAAATAACATTACCAGAATCATTAGCGTCACCATTGCTAGAAAATAACATTACCAGAGTCATCAGAGTCAACATTGCTAGAAAATAACATTACCAGACTCATCAGCATCAACATTGCTAGAAAATAACTTTACCAGAATCATCAGCGTCAACATTGCTTGAAAATAACATTACCAGAGTCATTAGCGTCAACATTGCTTGAAAATAACATTACCAGAGTCATCAGCGTCAACATTGCTAGAAAATGACATTACCAAAATCATCAGCGTCAACATTGCTAGAAAAAAAACATTACCAGAATCATCAGCGTCAACATTGCTAGAAAATAACATTACCAGAATCATTAGCGTCAACATTGCTAGAAAAATAACATTACCAAAGTCATCAGCGTCAACATTGCTAGAAAATAAAATTACCAGAATCATCAGCATCAACATTGCTAGAAAATAACATTACCAGAATCATCAGCGTCAACATTGCTAGAAATAACATTACCAGAATCATCAGCGTCAACATTGCTAGAAAATAACATTACCAGTATCATCAGTGTCACCATTGCTAGAAATAACATTACCAGAATCATCAGCGTCAACATTTCTTGTAAATAAAATTACCAAAATAATCAGCGTCACCATTGCTTGAAAATAACATGACCAGAATCATCAGCGTCAACATTGCTAGAAAATAACATTACCAGAATCATCAGTGTCAACATTGCTAGAAAATAACATTACCAGAATCATTAGCATCAACATTGCTAGAAAAATAACATTACCAGACAACATTGCTAGAAAATAACATTACCAGTATCATTAGCGTCAACATTGCTTGAAAATAACATTACCAGAATCATCAGCATCAACATTGCTAGAAAATGACATTACCAGAATCATCAGCATCAACATTGCTAGAAAATAACATTACCAGAGTCATCAGTGTCAACATTGCTTGAAAATAACATTACCAGAATCATTAGCGTCACCATTGCTAGAAAATAACATTACCAGAATCATCAGCATCAACATTGGTAGAAAATAACATTACCAGAATGATCAGCGTCAACATTGCTTGAAAATAACATTACCAGAATCATCAGCGTCAACATTGCTTGAAAATAACATTACCAGAATCATTAGCGTCACCATTGCTAGAAAATAACATTACCAGAGTCATCAGCGTCAACATTGCTAGAAAATAACATTACCAGAGTCATCAGCATCAACATTGCTAGAAAATAACATTACCAGAATCATCAGCGTCAACATTGCTTGAAAATAACATTACCAGAATCATTAGCGTCAACATTGCTTGAAAATAACATTACCAGAGTCATCAGCGTCAACATTGCTAGAAAATGACATTACCAGAATCATCAGCGTCAACAGTGCTGGAAAAAAAACATTACCAGAATCATCAGCGTCAACATTGCTAGAAAATAACATTACCAGAATCATTAGCGTCAACATTGCTACAAAAATAACATTACCAAAGTCATCAGCATCAACATTGCTAGAAAATAACATTACTAGAATCATCAGCGTCAACATTGCTAGAAAATAACATTACCAGAATCATTAGCGTCAACATTGCTTGAAAATAACATTACCAAAGTCATTAGCGTCAACATTGCTTGTAAATAAAATTACCAGAATCATCAGCATCAACATTGCTAGAAAATAACATTACCAGAATCATCAGCGTCAACATTGCTAGAAAATAACATTACCAGAATCATTATCATCAACATTGCTAGAAAAATAATATTACCAGAGTCATCAGTGTCAATATTGGTAGAAAATAACATGACCAGAATCATCAGCGTCAAACTTGCTCGAAAATAACATGACCAGAATCATCAGCGTCAACATTGCTAGAAAATAACATTACCAGTATCATTAGCGTCAACATTGCTTGAAAATAACATTACCAGAATCATCAGCGTCAACATTGCTAGAAAATGACATTACCAGAATCATCAGAGTCAACATTGCTAGAAAATAACATTACCTGAATCATCAGCGTCAACATTGCTAGAAAATAACATTACCAGAATCATCAGTGTCAACATTGCTAGAAAATAACATTACCAGTATCATCAGTGTCACCATTGCTAGAAAATAACAGTCCCAGTATCATCAGTGTCACCATTGCTAGAAAATAACATTACCAGAATCATCAGCGTCAACATTGCTAGAAAATGACATTACCAGAATCATCAGTGTCACCATTGCTAGGAAATAACATTACCAGAGTCATCAGTGTCAACATTGCTAGAAAATGACATTACCAGAATCATCAGTGTCAACATTGCTAGGAAATAACATTACCAGAGTCATCAGTGTCACCATTGCTAGAAAATAACATTACCAGAATCATCAGCGTCAACATTGCTAGAAAATAACATTACCAGTATCATCAGTGTCACCATTGCTAGAAAATAACAGTCCCAGTATCATCAGTGTCAACATTGCTAGAAAATAACATTACCAGAATCATCAGCGTCAACATTGCTAGAAAATGACATTACCAGAATCATCAGAGTCAACATTGCTAGAAAATAACATTACCTGAATCATCAGCGTCAACATTGCTAGAAAATAACATTACCAGAATCATCAGCGTCAACATTGCTAGAAAATAACATTACCAGAATCATCAGTGTCAACATTGCTAGAAAATAACATTACCAGTATCATCAGTGTCACCATTGCTAGAAAATAACATTACCAGAATCATCAGCGTCAACATTTCTTGTAAATAAAATTACCAGAATAATCAGCGTCACCATTGCTTGAAAATAACATTTCCAGAATCATCAGCGTCAACATTGCTAGAAAATAACATTACCAGAATCATTAGCATCAACATTGCTGGAAAAATAACATTACCAGAGTCATCAGTGTCAATATTGGTAGAAAATAACATGACCAGAATCATCAGCGTCAAACTTGCTCGAAAATAACATGACCAGAATCATCAGCGTCAACATTGCTAGAAAATAACATTACCAGAATCATCAGCGTCAACATTGCTAGAAAATAACATTACTAGTATCATTAGCGTCAACATTGCTTGAAAATAACATTACCAGAATCATCAGCGTCAACATTGCTAGAAAATGACATTACCAGAATCATCAGCGTCAACATTGCTAGGAAATAACATTACCAGAGTCATCAGCGTCAACATTGCTTGAAAATAACATTACCAGAATCATTAGCGTCACCATTGCTAGAAAATAACATTACCAGAATCATCAGCGTCAACATTGCTAGAAAATAACAGTCCCAGAATCATCAGCGTCAACATTGCTAGAAAATAACATTACCAGAATCATTAGCGTCAACATTGCTAGAAAAATAACATTACCAAAGTCATCAGCGTCAACATTGCTAGAAAATAACATTACTAGAATCATCAGCGTCAACATTGCTAGAAAATAAAATTACCAGAATCATCAGCGTCAACATTGCTAGAAAATAACATTACCAGAATCATTAGCGTCAACATTGCTAAAAAAATAACATTACCAAAGTGATCAGCGTCAACATTGCTAGAAAATAATATTACCAGAATCATCAGCGTCAACATTGCTAGAAAATAACATTACCAGAATCATCAGCGTCAACATTGTAAGAAAATAACATTACCAGAATCATCAGCGTCAACATTGCTAGAAAATAACATTACCAAATTCATCCGCATCAATATTCTATTAATCATCATAACCAATATTATCAGAAACAGCATTCTAGTGAACAGCGTTACCATAATCATTTGCTACAACTTTGCTAGTATACAACATTATCTAAACATTAACTTCTTTGAACATCTTTCCCTTAAAAAGCAACACTTTTTTTATGCTTGAACGACTATACATAAACATCAACATGTCTACTCAATGATATTTCCTAAAAATATGCAGCATGTTTTCTAGTTAGCAACAATATTACCTAAACATCAATGTCAACATTTTTCATAAATAACCGTACCATATAACTTGTATATTAGATAGGATTGTAATGTGGATGATATTGTTTCATCAATAATATGATCTGCTATTTTTAACAGTTATTCGGTCAACTAATTTGCCAACTGTATTTTTGTTGCGTGTCTTGTTTTAAAATAACAATTATGTACAATTATGATGTCTGTAGAAATGAGTGCAGTCTGTTGTGCCCTATCCCAAGGTACCAATCCTGTACAATTTTGATGTTTATAGAAATGAGTGCAGTCTGTTGTGCCCTATCCCAAGGTACTGCTTGTCACGGCCAAACCCACTTGAATTTTGAATTTCACAAGGAAACAAGATTTTAATTGAAGCAATAAAATGGTTTCGTCTCAAAACTAGAATATAATTTTAGATCTTTTAAATATGATTAAGTAAATTGTTGGTGAGAATAGTAATTAAGGAAATTGATTTTCATTTGTTTCATTTTAAAGCCTGCCTTTATAACAATGAAGTTTTATATATGTTATTATAATATACCTGTTAACATTTTCCTACATAATTATGTGTGTTCTTTTAATGTATAAAAAAGTTTTACATAATTGCATTTTACTGGTAATTTATTTTGCATACAAGATAGGTATCAAATATTGGCACCATTGAACATTGATACTGACAAGATTTATTTATACATTCTTTTCCCAATTTGGCCAATTTCCAACCAGTTTTTTTTCTCCAAAAAGGTCAGAAAAAGGCGTGGAAAATAATGTTATGTATAAAGTTTCTCTGGCCAGTTGTTAGTGTGTTATAGGTTATTTAGAGGTATACTTTGACCACCCAGCAGGGACATCACTGGTTATATGTGTTTTCTTGGTTGACCACCCAGCAGGGACATCACTGGTTATATGTGTTTTCTTGGTTGACCACCCAGCAGGGACATCACTGGTTATATGTGTTTTCTTGGTTTCGAGGGTTGAAAACCAGAAGGTACTAACTGCTATTGATTTCAATGGCAGTTGGTACCTTCTTATTTTCAACCATCGAATTTTGATATTTTAGATTTAAGTTGATAAAATCGGGACGACATTAAGCCTGGGTTTCCCATGGCACGCCTCATATTTTCTTTTGGAAGAAGTACACATATTTGCTGTTGTTGTTGCAGTGACCCTCTGGTGATATTTTCTGGCGGTATGTCATGTGATCGGGCGGGACGGACTCCGTGTATCACCGTAATGACGGGCAGAGCTACAACCGTTCTCGAGATGGAACACACAGTCATAGACTTTGTGGTTCTCTGTGAAACACCTTGGCAAAATGGTACATTTACATACACAAGTCTGTTTAACTCCAGCCCCTTTCCTGTACGAAAATTTGGAACTGGAAAAGGATACCATTCCTGATCTGATTTGACTACCAATTTTCCCTATTTGATGTAAAACAGTTCCCAAATCTCTTAAAAAAATATCCAAAATGATGCAGAAGATGTTCTTTGTTCATTTTCAACTCTGAACTCATTAATTAAATGTGTTAATTAAATGTTTATTCGGACGATTTTTTTACCTTCATTTTGCCTCCAAATGCAAAAAATATAATAGAAATAAATCATCTGCGTAATGTCATATATTTCTAAACATCGTAATTTCTAGCTGATTGTGCAAATTTTTGGCAAATTGCATATTTGCAGGTTTATAAATACATGTATTTATCTGGTATATATATCAACCTGGTAGTACTAGGTCTATATGACTTTGTATTTTTGTATGTTTCAGATTTTCAGGACCCATATGCAATTGTTGTGCTACTGCAGAATGACCTTGTTGTAATTGATCTCACCACACCAGGGTAGGTATACCGGGATGGTATTCACAAAGCATCGATAGGTACACTGGGGTGGTTTTCACAAAGCATCGGTAGGTACACTGGGGTGGTATTCACAAAGCATTGGTAGGTACACTGAGTGGTATTCACAAAGCATCGGTAGGTACACCATGGTGGTATTCACAAAGCATTGGTAGGTACACCGGGGTGGTATTCACAAAGCATTGGTAGGTACACCGGGGTGGTATTCACAAACCTCGGTAGGTACACAGGGGTGGTATTCACAAACCTCGGTAGGTACACGGGGGTGGTATTCACAAACCTCGGTAGGTACACTGAGGTGGTATTCACAAAGCATCGGTAGGTACACTGAACTGATATTCACAAAGCATCGGTAGGTACACTGAACTGATATTCACAAAGCATCGGTAGGTACACTTCACTGGTATTCTTAAAGCATCAGTAGGTACACTGGGCTGGTATTCACAAAGCATCGGTAGGTACACTGGGCTGGTATTCACAAAGCATCGGTAGGTACACTGGGCTGGTATTAACAAAGCATCGGTAGGTAAACTGGGCTGGTATTCTCAAAACATCGGTAGGTACACTGGGATGGTATTCTCAAAACATCGGTAGGTACACTGGGATGGTATTCACAAAGCATGTCAGTACACTGGGCTGGTATTCACAAAGCATCGGTAGGAACACTAGGGTGATATTCACAAAGCATCGATAGGTACACCAGGATGGTATTCACAAAGCATCGGTAGGTACACCGGGGTGGTATTCACAAAGCATCGGTAGGTACACTGGACTGGTATTCACAAAGCATCGGTAGGTACAATCAAAGCATCGATAGGTACACTGGACTGGTATTCACAAAGCATCTGTAGCTACACATGGGTGGTACTCTCAAAGCATCGGTAGGTACACTGGACTGGTATTCACAAAGCATCGGTAGGTACACTGGACTGGTATTCACAAAGCATCCGTAGGTACACTGGGGTGGTATTCACAAAGCATCCGTTGGTACACTTGGGTGGTATTCACAAAGCATCGGTAGGTGCACTGTTGTGGTATTCACAAAGTATTGGTAGGTACTCCAGGGTGGTATTCACAAAGCATCGGAACGTACACCGGGTCGGTATTCACAAAGCATGGGTAGGTACACTGAGTTGGTATTCACAAAGCATCGGTAGGTACACTGAGTGGTATTCACAAAGCATCGGTAGGTACACTGAGTGGTATTCACAAAGCTTCGGTAGGTACACTGAGGTGGTATTCACAAAGCATCGGTAGATACACTGAGTGGTATTCACAAAGCATCGGTAGGTACACTGGGGTGGTATTCACAAAGCATCGGTAGGTACGCTGAGTGGTATTCACAAAGCATCGGTATGTACGCTGAGTGGTATTCACAAAGCATCGGTAGGTACGCTGAGGTGGTATTCACAAAGCATCGGTAGGTACACTGAGTTGGTATTCACAAAGCATCGGTAGGTACACTGAGTGGTATTCACAAAGCATCGATAGGTACACTGAGTGGTATTCACAAAGCATCGGTAGGTACACTGAGGTGGTATTCACAAAGCATCGGTAGGTACACTGAGTGGTATTCACAAAGCATCGGTAGGTGCACAGAGGTGGTATTCACAAAGCATCGGTAGGTACACTGAGGTGGTATTCACAAAGCATCAGTAGGTACGCTGAGTGGTATTCACAAAGCATCGGTAGGTACACTGAGGTGGTATTCACAAAGCATCGGTAGGTACGCTGAGTGGTATTCACAAAGCATCGGTAGGTACACTGAGGTGGTATTCACAAAGCATCGGTAGGTACGCTGAGTGGTATTCACAAAGCATCGGTAGGTACACTGAGGTGGTATTCACAAAGCATTGGTAGGTACGCTGAGTGGTATTCACAAAGCATCGGTAGGTACACCGGGGTGGTATTTACAAAGCATTGGTAGGTACACTGAGTGGTATTGACAAAGCATTGGTAGGTACACTGATTGGTATTCAAAAAGCATCAGTAGGCACACATGGGTGGTATTTACAAATCATCTTTCATCAAGTTAGATGTCATTGTTAACCTTAAATATGGAATTTTACTTAATTCTATTGTTCTAAACAGAAGACAATGCAGCACTAAAGAATTTTATATGACATTCATGCTAAAAACTTTTGAAAAATATAAACCAGATAAAAACGTTGGTTTACATAAAGCTACATTAATATCTGTCAATATTGGTGTATAAAAAACCATCCACATTATTACATGATAAAAATTGATCGGCAAGTATGTTAAAAAAGTTTTCTCAACTGTCCCTTAAATATAATAGCTAAAAAAGATCTTGTGAGTAACAGAACACTGTCAGTGACTTCTAAGTCAGAGTGATATTCCATGTTCTTAATAATAAATTGCTGTGATGTTTTTTACAAAAGTACTTTTATTCACACTCTTAAGTTTTTTGGAAGAATCATACTTCTGTGTGCTTTGAGTTGATATGCACACAAGACAACCTACACACACCATTATGGTATACATGCACTGTTTGCAGGTATCCATGTTTTGAGAACCCCTACCCTATGGATATCCACGAGTCGCCAGTGACGGGGTGTCAGTACTTCGCAGACTGCCAGACGGACCTAATACCTGCCCTGTACTCTGTTGGCTCATCCAAGCACAAACGTACCGGATTCAGTGAAAAGGTTGTAATGAAATGAGGCTTGTCATGGGAAAAGTCCCTCTGGTTGACTACATATTATTATCGTATACTGTGTATATAAGTTTCCAGTGTTCAAGTTAAAGACATTTATATTTTACCTACATGTATAGTACATTTGTCATGTCATCATTTATTACTATATATCTTTGGAATTTGAATTCTTACTTAAAATTGCATATTTTTGGTATGTAATCGAGCTATAGTAATTCCTTAGTTAATCAATATTTGAGTGAAAGCATGTTATTCTATGATAAGTACAGTGTTCATTATAAATTAACTCTCGTTTTTCAGCGGTGGCCAATCAAGGGCGGTGTATGGGGTTCCTCAACGTGTAGCTATCCAGAGATAGTGGCCACGGGGTAAACACTTATATGCTCGTATTTTCATTGAATGTGTTGAGAAGACAATAATATTTATGTTGCGGAAGTTGTGGACTGCATGACAAGAGTATATTTTCATATTGTAAAATTATTTTGCTGTTTATTGGTTAAGCTTAGAATATATATAACTTTATATTTAAATCTTCGCTTTCTTGTTTTCATGTGAAATATATTGAAATATACTAATAAAGAAAATTTAAAAAATACATGTTCTAGTCATCGTTTCATTGTTTTGCTTACAGCCTCAAATATATTTCCAATAAGCAATTTTTAGCAATCCTTGTGCCAAGTGCTTCCATCTTGCCACTTGCAATTATTTGCAATGTGGTTTAAAAATAATAATTGTGTATGAAAGATCAGTAAAGTCTCTCACTTCACTGCTGTTTTCAGACACGCTGATGGCTCAGTAAAGTTCTGGGATGCTTCTGCAGGTAAGAATTTGTCTCAACTTGTTAACTAAAGACCATTATACATCACATAGATCATCACATTTTAAAATCGTCCATTTTTCAGGGGTGGCAAAATAAAGTGTCCGTATGGCCCAGCTTGTCCCAAAGCATGCACTGACAAGTGAAACATGTTCAAAAGTTACTATATAATTACTGTACAGAAAAATGGAAAACAGCATTTATGGCAAGTAAGGAAGTGTAAGATTTCGCCACCCCTGTTTTATACATTATTCGAGGCACGGGTAAATGCTATAAAGAACCTAACATTCTATCAATTGGTCTGTCTTGTTTCAAGATAGCAAAAAACTAAACCTGCCAAATGTCTGAATTCTGATTACCACCCATAATTACAACACTTCCCAGTTTAACAAGAAGCCTTTGGCTTTTAAGCAGGTACTCTTACAAATTCTGTCATAGCTAAAGACTTTTCATGGTTATTCTGCTTGAACTTCATGTAAAAAAAGTAGTTGCACATTTTCTACAAAATGATAAAACCAATGTAACTACTTAATTAATGTGCACAAAACTATGTTAACTTCTTACAGTTTTCATATGAGTTACCATAGTAAACCATCTTCTATGAGTTGAGAATGATTTCACAGTAGCATTACAGCATATTCTCCCATCTTCCAGTGACATTACAAGTGTTATACAAACTGAAGACGGCCAAAATGTACGAGAAGCCTAAGAACCGCGTGCTGGACGGCCAGGACGACGACCCGTTTGCGATCTACATGATCTACCTGGACCAGGAGAGCAGGCTGCTGGTGTTAGCGGGTGCCACACACGTCATGCTGTTCAAGTTCTCCAAGCAGGAGGTCACCTATGAAGTGCCGGTATGTGTGGTACATGTGAGTTGTGTGAAGGGAAACCCTTAATGCATGTGCGTCAAGTGTCGTCCCGGATTATCCTGTGCAGTCTACACAGGCTAATCCGGGACGACACTTTCCGCTTTTTGGAGTTTTCTGTTTCGAGGTAGTCGCTTCTAAACATAAATCCTCTGTAGGCGGAAAGTGTCGTCCCGGATTAGCTTGTGCGGACTGCACAGTCTAATCTGGGACGACACTTTATGCACATGCATTAAGCCCGGTTTTGCCACGAAACACCTCATATCATCCCTTGAAAGCCAGATGTTGCCATCAGCAGAAGGCTGAAAACACATTCTGGCTGTCAAGGGAAGATATGGTGTCAATTGTATTTCTGGTTTTAGCAAACAGTATGATTTGTAGTCAAAATATGAAGATGTCTTCATTACAGCAATTAGTAAAATAGCACCAGTTGCATGGCTTGTAAAACTTTGAGATTTGTATCTTTCACCATCATTGAGGTTTAAACTGGGTTAATGGTTACAAATAAGAGTCTTAGAGATAAAAAAGATATGGTGTCTGCCTTGCAATTGGGAGTTAGTTTGATCCTTAGTCGGGGAGTGTGCTAGTGGTCATTCACAAAGACACCAGGTACTGATTCTACCCAAGAAAGCACTCAAACGTGTCTCAATAAGCCTAAGGCTTTTGACACAAATAAGCTATAAAGTTTTAAACTAAACTAAAACACAGAGTCAACCTTTCTGATTTCAGTGGCTGGACGTGTCGATTGTCTATGAGGTATTTGACGACCTTGACTCCCCAGACGTCGACTTCCCGAAGCCCAGTCTGGGTGTGATGGGTCAGCACCAGCAGAGCGGCAGTATGGGCTCCTACTCCAGCACCGCCTCCGACAGTGGCAAGGTATGGGCAGGTTGGGGGGGGGGGGGGGTGGATTGGTGCTGTTCAAATGAGTGCCATTACAGGGCTATATAATTCGGTGGATGTGGAAGGGGCACAGGCCCTATGTTTTGGGGAAGAATAGCAACACATTTAGTAAAGGGGAACACAAAATCCAGGTTTAAAGTGAGCTTTTGATGAAAAGTGCATGATTTAAATTAAATGTTGCTAGTGATTATGCCTATATTTGGCCTCGTATATATATAAGGTAAACAGCCCTGCATAATTTTATGTTCTTGGCTGCATCTCAAAATTAGATTGATTGTATAAGTACTATTTTTGGCATTGGTTTAATTTTTGTTATATTTGCGGTCAACCATGTGATATCATCTGACCTCTTTTTGACCTTGACCTAATTTGTATTTAAAATAAATCAAATGGGCTATTTCTTGGTTAACTAGATTTTACTGTTTCGTCTAGCGCCAACACCGCTTGCAACAACACTTGGATATTTACACAGTTGTTACTTATGACCGCTCCCAATCCACCCATATCACCCAACCTCACCTTGACCTTGACCTAATTTGCACTTAGAATAATTCAAATGGGCGGTTTCTTGGTTAACTAGATTTTACTGCTTCGTCTAGCACCAACACCGCTTGCTACAACACTTGGATACTTACACAGTTCTTACTTATGAATATCCCCAATCCACATGTATCACCCAACCTCACTTTGACCTTGACCTAATTTGGACTAAGAAATGGGCTATCCAGCACCAACTGAGGGCATGTGTGTTTATCAAACACAGAATCTTGTTTGAAGTCTGCTTTTTCGGTAGTAATGTCATAGAATTGTTTTTTACATATTCCCTGAGGTTAATGTAACAAAATTAAATCACATAGCACGTGTTTGAGTATGTTATCCTTTGATTTGGCCTTAGTCAGGATCTTATAGTGAAAAGTATAAAAAGTTGCAGAAAAACACTGAACAATGATTGGGTTGCAAATCTTCACTCATAATGATTTGCCAAGAACTTTCAGTCACAGTTCTTATTTGCTTTCATAGGAGTTCTTTCAAATTTTCATGTTTTAATTATTGTACAACTTTTGTTTAAACTGCTCTCTCTCCCTGATTATAATCTCAATCATAAAGCAAGAGCAGTTTTTTTGCACCCGAAGGAGGGCATTTTATAATTGTTCGTCCGTGCGTCCATCCGTCGTCAACTTTCATTCAAACAACATCTCCTCCTAAACCACTTGGCAGATTTTCACTAAACATCACAGGAATGATCATTGAGTGACCCTCTTTCAAAGTTGTTCAAATCGTTACGATCCGCTGCATATGTAGGTCACCATAGCTAAAAATAGATTTAAAAAGTGTAAACTTTAAAAATCTCTGAAACCGCAGGGCCCAGAGGTTTCATATTTGGTATGTAACATCCTATAGTGGTCCTCTACAAAGATTGTTCAAATTATGCCCCTGGGGTCAAAACTGGCCACGCCCCTGGGGTCACATGGTTAATATAGAATATATAGCAAAATTTCTTCAAAAATCTTCTCCAACGAAACTGCAAAGCCCAGAGGTTTCATATTTGGTATGTAACATCCTTTTGTGGTCCTTTACAAAGTTTGCTCAAATTATGCCCCTGGGGTCAAAACGTGCCACGCCCAGGGTGTCACATGGTTTGTATAGAATATATTGCAAAATGACTTGAAAAATCTCCTCTGAAACCACAAGGCCCAGAGGTTTAATATTTGGTATGCAGCATCCTATAGTGGTCCTCTACAAAGATTGTTCACATTATGCCCCTGGGGTCAATACTGGCCGCGCCCCGGGGCCACATGGTTTATATAAACTTAAATAGCAAAATGTCTTTAAAAATCTTCTTCTCTGAAACCGCAAGGCCCAGAGGTTTAATATTTGGTATGTAACATCATATAGTGGTCCTCTACAAATAGAATTCAATTTATGCCCCTGGGGTTAAAACTGGCCACTCCCCAGGGGTCACATGATTTATATGGACTTGTATTGCAAAATGGTTTTAAAAATCTTCTCAGAAACCACAAGGCCCAGAGGTTTCTTATTTTGGTATGTAACATGATATAGTGGTCCTCTACAAAAATTGTTCAAATTATGCCCCTGGGATCAAAACTGGCCACGCCCCAGGGGTCACATTGTTTTTTTAAACTTAAATAGCAAAATGTCTCTTCTCCTCTGAAACCGCAAGGCCCAGAGGTTTCAAATTTGGTATGTAACATCCTATAGTGGTCTTCTACAAAGATTGTTCAAATTATGCCTCATGGGTCAAAACTGACTACACCCCAGGGGTCACATGGTTATATAGACTTAAATAGCAAAATGACTTTAAAAATCTTCACCTCTGAAACTGCAAGGCCTAGACGTTTCATATTTGGTATGTAACATCGAATAATAGTCCTCTACAAATATTGTTCAAATTATGCCTCTGTGGTCAAAACTGGTCACGCCCCGGTGGTCACATGGTTTATATAGACTTAAATGACTTTAAAAGTCATCTCCTCTGAAACGGCAATGCCCACGGCTTTCCTATGTTTGGTATGTAACATTGCATAATAGTCCTCTTTACCTGAAACCGCAAGGCAGAGAGGTTTGTTCAAGATTGTTCAAATAATGCACCTGGAATAAAAATAAGCCACGCCTCAGGGATGAAAATTCCAATTGGGTTACAAGGTCTCAGGTGAGCGTCGTAGGGCCCTCAGAGCCCTCTTGTTTTACTTGGACATTTTGGTTGAAGTTTTTCATAAGTTTTTTTCAGAGCAGCCATTTTAAGCTGAAATAGTTCAGTTTACATTATTCATTCACTGTTATATACAAAGATTCATTTTGGTGTCAAAGGTCGCTCTTACTGTCAGTGCATTCGGGGGCAATTGTCATCTGATAGTGACAGCGCTTGTGAATGAAAAACTTCTGCTTATTTTTCTCATTTCATTTATTAATCTGTGAAATTGTTTTCTTGTATGTAACAGATTATTCATTGGCCAATTATTAGCATGTTTACTTTAGACTAATGTTCAGGGTGAGTACTTAAATAGTTGTTGGCCGTTATGATAAGCAAAAAAGCTTACACGTTAAGTGTGACTAAGACTTGAAGAATACTGTATACGTTGTGTGTGTGTTACTTTCAGCAGTCGAAACCTAGTTTAAGTGTTTTGTCCCAGCAACAAAAGTCGGGTGGTAGTATGAGCTCGTATTCCTCAGATTGCACAAGAGTAAGATTTCATTCGCCTAGTCACTTTACCTTCTGTACTCTCTCGGTGTTTTATAACCTTTTTACACAACTTTTTGTATGTATTTTGTGGTTTTAATTCTGCTTAATCAGTGTTGATGATAAAAAATCTATTGCTGCTGATTTTTGCGTAATAATAGCTCTTAAATGAGCACTGATCACATGTACAAGTCCATCAAAATCACCTGAACCGGTGATTAACTCTCAACATTTTCGTGAAGTATCTGATCTTTGTTTTACAGTTAAAAGCTATTCCAAACATCGTAAATTGCATTTAACAACTTAGGTTAATAAATTCAATAAATTAAATGCGAAAAACAAGCTTACCAGTTGAAAAAAAAAATCATTAATTTTACCTTGTTAACAAATTTAATAAATAAAATGCGAAATACCAGTTTACCAGCTGAAGAAATGAATCTGTCAATTTTTGTGTAGGTGGGTGTGGCTTGGGTGATAATTTCACGTTATATGATATATTTGTCCTATTGACCTCCTTTGCATTGTTGTCTTTTGTGATATGTGTGTTTGTCACGTCTGTGTTTGTGGATTTTTCAAATTCATATGATCTCTATTTTGTGGTAGCTTTCACTAAGGCTCACTTTGTGTCAAACGGAACCAGCGCATTAATGGCGACAGTCCGCGGCTGTTATTAACATTTAAGAAATAGTTCTCGATTCATCGTTGTTTATCGGCCAATATACAACAGTTTGGGGTTGTGATTTGTAGGAATTAAACCACTAGGGCATTAGCCCAGTGGTTTAATAGCCATGCATCAGAATAACAAAGAGTTGTTTATTGGCTGATAAACAACGATAATGCAACACTTATTTTGATTCTAACATGATTTTTCAACTGTTTTTGCAATTGTAATGAGAACTAAATTTTACTATGCTCCACTCAAAATCGGGACTACTTTTTGTGTTATTTATTGGGTATTAGTTTAACAACGATAATTTTGTTCTTTGTCTATTGAAAAATTAGCGAATGTCATATTAGAATAGACATTCACACATTAACACTTGCGAAGCATACAATTAAAATATTTGTTTTGAAAATTCAATCAGCAAGACACTTTTGCATGGAACAACAAAATCTGTTGAGAGTCTACTGCAGTCTCAGTGCTTCCCTTCAGCATAATTCAAAACAATGTACCTGACACTATTTCAAGCTGGTCACAAGTCTGAACTTCTAGGCTTCTTTAATATTATGAAACTTTTGGGCCCTTATTCACTAACCTATTCCTAGACTTAAGAATAAAGAATAGACTTAGACTGAGGAATAAATAACTGTTTGTTTGCACGTAGGCTCGGTAACAATGTTGCTAATGTCATAATTAATCATTCTAAATAAAGAATGCTGTAATATGAGTGGGTGAATACCATGTAACATTCAAATTAACAGCGTTCCTAGAACAAAACAGTTTCAAGAATGTTCGTAATTCTTAGTCTTAAGTCTAAGAATTGGTTGGTGAATACGGGCCCAGATATTTAGGGAGATGTTTTGAAGAAGAATTTATGTTGAATACTGTCACCATCAATAGCATTGGCTCCTTGTGTCAAGTGGGTACGTAAAGATTGTGTTTTTGCAAATGGATTATGCAGACTCTTAGAATATTATAACATTCCCTTCCAGTTGAGTTGTGCACAGAATTCACTTGTTAATGTTAATGTCTTAGTACACTTGTGTCATTGAGTAAGTATCTGTAGATAGCCAAATTGCTGAGTATATAATTCCTAACCTCTGGTGGATTAAATAATGGCTATGCTCATATGCTCATACTGGCTAAAAGGGTAGGGAGATATAGTCAGATACTTTGCTAGTTTTTCTGACATATTCATTGAGCATCAGTCAGCCATCTTGTTACAGTCTTGGAAGTTGTTTTCCTGTTCTTCATCATGTCTGATAAAATTGTCCTCTAATATGTGTGTCAATTATTTAACCTGTTTTAACATACGTTTAAACAGTTTTCCAGTCTGTATATTTACATTTGTATTGCAAAAACACTGTCATTTTTATCTGCACCAATGTACTACAAGTGTTCAGTGTACAGGTAAATTTATCCATTTAAATGTTGTCATTATTAAATACTTTGATCTTTTATTAGACTTTTTTTTTCATATTTTAAATTCAATGAAGTATCTTTTCTTCATTTTGCTATTTGTTTACATTTCATGACTAAATTTTTCCAAACACAATTTTGTGTAAGATTTTTTTTTTACAGCAAATTCAAATAAATATGTATTAAAAAAAAAAATCAAAGAAGTAAACTTTCTAAAAAAGCACAATCCTAACAGATGTTATAATACAGAATATTTTCACACAGAGGTCAATAAACAAACATCTTAATGTCATTATTGTTATCAACGAACGGTGACTGACCACAAAAGCTCACTCTTCCGAACTTCGTGCTCAGGTGAGCAAAAAAATAAGCGGATTAGCTGTTACATTATATGTGTGTGTTCTTGTAGTCTGAACAGTTGACGGCCCTAAAGGTGAGGGGGGGAGCCCGCAAGTGGAGCCCGGGCTACCAGTGCGACCTTGTGTGCTTGCTGACCTGGAACGATAACGAACACCCAGGCAACATCACCAGTATATGCGTGAACTCTAACTATGGACTGTAAGCAAGAAATTCTTAACATTAGCAGTATATTTGTGAATTCTAATTTTGGTTTGTAAGCTTGTGATTCATGCTATAGCTTAAGACCTGTTAGCATCGATTGTTGTTGCGTTTTGAAAAAAAGTAAATGTTGTAATTAGTTTGCTAATTTTGTAAAGTACTTTTGGTGTGATTTTGAAATTTAATAAAAGCATGAATATTCCCATCAACTTTAGAGGATATTTTAAAACAGTATTTAGTATTTTACTTAATTAACTACCGTAGGCACTTGGTTGTTTAAAAAACAAAAAATTCTTATCCTGTATGTATATAAATATACAGGTAGCTCACTCGCCATTTTCTATTATAACGGAAGTCAAAGTACATGTTTGGATACCGAAATCAAACAGAGTCATGATAGTGCATGTGTTTAGGCCGGGTACTTTTTAGCAAAATTGACTTCCGTTACGATAGAACATGGAGATTTAGCTACCTTGTGTATATATAATATAGGATCTAGAGTAATTTTGATATGTTAAACGACCAAGGGACTGTGTTAGCTACATCATGTGATATAAAACACAGAAACTTGCTTTGTGAATAACAAAACAAAAGCAGATGGAAACAGAACTTGTATTTTGTCATTTAAGAAGAAATCTGGTCTAGCTGCTGTAGATATTTGAAAAATAAGTTACATAATGAATTGTTTTAAATGTATAAGAGAAAACTCATTACATGCCTAATATGTTGACAGTCTTGCAGTGTTCATTCTGGGCTGTGCCTTTGCGGGATTCACGCAACAAAATAATAAACGGGCGCAACAAAAATATTGTCAGTAGGCCATTTGGGCGCATCAAAAATTCCATTTGCAGGCGATATTTTTTCCCATGAAAATGATCGAAAATCGTATTGCAAATTGTAAACATCGCATAGCCGGATTGTTATTGGAAATTAACCATTGCTAGGCTACCACGCTCGCACTGTTTTATAACTAGTGATTTTATTGGCCTATAAAGGTTACGTGCCATTTGACCTCGCTTACATCATCACAAATTGCTAACAGTGCTGACTGAAATTTACATGCGGTTTAAGATGATTTTAATTTTAAAAAAACGATGTCGAAGCAAAAAGCAGATAAAGAGAGCATTGAGGGACAAAATCTTCAGAATTTTCCACCAAAATTCCTAGGCAAAATGAGAACACTGTGGAAAATGAGGGCGAGAAAACATCCGTTGATCTGGCCGTACCCATAGTGCCATACTTCGTCTGGAGTTTGGGAGAACAAACAGATAAATATTCCACAAAGGTTGACGGTCACAAATTGTAGAAGGGTTTGGTAGAGAAATGTTTGTGGTTAGCGCGCAATGATAAGAGTAATTTTATGTTTTTGACAATTAAAATAAAAACATAATAAAAGTAACATGAACAATTATAAATATGAGTATAAGTATGTTTCACCTCCCCCCCCCCTCAGGATAATCCTTATATGGCGCACTGATTGTGTGGCTGATGGGCCATTGGCCCACCTGCAACTCGGCCCAGAATGAACACTGGTCTTGCAATCCATGTCTTCATTTCAGCTTAGCATTTGGGGACAAATCTGATCTGTTCTCATGGATATCTGAGAATTAAATAAATAATGTGATGTGTACGTACTTCAGAGAAAACTTATTCGCTGCCTAACTTTGTTGCAGTTTGCTATATATCTACTTTCAGCTTAGCATTTGGGAAAAATCTTGACTGTTACCTGAAAATTGTATAGCCAACCAGAGTTTACTAATAAGAAGATTTTTTAAAATTTCAGTATTGCCGCATAAGGAAAAAGGCCCCATCCAATGGCAGCCATGTTTTAAAACTAGGTGCCTGTTGGCAACATGTTGAGCCCGTTGTCAAGAAAGCAACTTATATTGTAATTATTTTAAAATCACATGAAAAACAAGCTGTGTAATGCCCATATATGACCTTGAACCATATTTGACCTCTAAGTTTGAGAAAATGTTAAAGAATGTGATAAGCATGTTAGAGAAGACCTATTCTATGGCTAACGTTGTTACCGTTGGCAATGTCTACATTTCAGGTTAGCATTTGGGAACGAGTCTGGTCTTGCAATCGTGGATATCATTCAGAAAACCTGCCTGCTCAACTTGGGGACTCCAGATTTATATGGTAAGGGCCGGCCCCTAGTTGGTTGTCAATCCTCTCAACAATATATACAACATAGTTATGTTTATTTAACTCTTCTGATAGAGATGTGCAACAAGCCTCGTAATGCATAAGTCTTACAGTTGTTTTAGAGATCTTTTATACTTCAAGCTATTTTCTGTGAATGACTTAGTAGATAATAACCTGGTTACTTCTTTCCTTCTGTCAGTATGATGATTTTCTGCTTCTGTTTTAAATAGTTTTAAGAATAGTTTATTATAAGAAAATGTGATATGTTATATTTTTCCTATTGCAATGGTTTTAACTGTTATCTGTTTGAAGTCATTCATAGTTTTATACGAGTCTTTGAATGTTCAGTTTAAACAAAGAAATAGTCTTAGTCTAAAAATTGGGATACGATTACAATTAAAAGGATGATGTTTCTCTTTTCTTTGTTCTATTTATGCTGATTTTATACAGGTCAGCATTTCACATCAATATACATTTTGCAATGATCTGACTATTTCTGGACCTGATGTCACATTTTAGGTTTCAAGGACAGCAACTTTCATCATAACCACCATCACCATCACACGCGTAAGGCTTATACTATGCTCCCTCCCGAAATACCATTTGTTACCCCACCCACAGATTTTCAGTACGGTGCAGTGGCGCCCTAGACCGTACCCAGGGTGGCCACCGAGCCTGGAAAACAGGGAATGAGTGTGAAAAACAGTCCCTGCAGGGAAAAATCAGGGAAACATCAGGGAATGTTACCAAAAGTGAATTAAAAAATTAAAAATGAAAGAGTGAGATATAGAATCTTTGAAATAATCAAGCTTGTGTTATGTAACAGTAAAACAATAAAAATATTATATTTCTTTAGAATGAAATGTAAACTTGAATAAATATGGCTAAAAGTGGAGAATATATACACTGTAACCATGATGCACTAATTGTACTGGTAATGTGAAATATATGTCAGGGAAAGTCACATTCTGGTCATGGGAAAAATCAGGGAAATATCAGGGAATTTTACTAAGGACTTTCAGTGGCCACCCTGTTAGCCCCGCCTCCCCCCTGAATAAGGATCCTGGTATTTTCTGGTTTGACCGGGCCCGGCTAGCTCAGTTGGTAGAGCTGAACTGCCAATCCGGGGATCGTGAGTTCGAATCCCAGCCCGGCCACATAACTTGTGTGGGGATTGGTCATGAAATTATTTCTACAGCCATTCTCCCCGTACCTCTGATTCAAGTAGGGCAGTTGTCAGTTTCTGGCATAAGTATGTGCATTTAGTACTGGTAAACCGCTTAGATCTTCTAAGCTTGCCCAGGAAAGGTGTGAATAGGTTAACTGACCGCCGTGATATGACTGAAATACTGTAAAAAAAACTGTGAACAATCCAAATAAACAAACAAACAAAACATTTTCTGGTTTGATGGTTGTCAGATACCTTAATGATTTCGAAGTTTATCAGATGACATTGATTGTTGACTTCTTTGAAGATGTGCAGCTGAAAAAAAATGGGATCTGCAAATTTTACAATGTTTGGCATACATGTACATCGGTGGTGTTGAATGCCTAAGTTGCTTCAAATTCATCAAGGAAAGGACATTAGAATGTATGTTTTACAGTTTTGTTGCTATTTTCATGGCATGATGCGATATGACTGGTTCATTTAATATTTGCTTATAATTTGGTAATATAAGAATTTAATGTTCATTTTTATGTAAAAAGAAAATAACTTTATTTCAGTGCATGCTAATAAAAATATAAGCAACAAATGTTTATTATTGAAACTTCAGTATACAGTTACCATAATAATTAGGGAATGTAAACCTTGATTTATATTATACATTGCATATCAACAGTATTGTACCCAAAGGTACTAAAAGGATAAATTAAAATAACATGAAATAAGGTAAAGAAACAAAAATAAATAATTGACTGAGAGTTTGAGACTGTCAACTCAGCTTATACCTATCTTGGAATTTTCAGTCAAAATTATGGTAGGAATAGTTATAATAAACGATGTAAACATTTCTAACAATAAATATTAATAATCTCAAATATGCAGTTCAATATCCAAGCTTCACCCATTTGTATTAGAGGCAGAGGTGTGATTTAACCTTATGTCACCTGTTTTCCTCCTTTTTAATGCAAAGTTGTAAGGTTAGATCCAGAATGACATAGCAGGGTGCTGCATCCTGCTCCTCTTTGGCTCCCCTCTTGCTGCCCCCCTGGGCTGGTCAACACATCAGTGTTGAATATCTTCTAAATTTAACATCAGTAGTGTCGTGGGGAAACTGGGCTTAATGCAAGTGTCCCGGAACTGGGGAATTAGCCAGTCTGCACAGGCTAATTCAGGACCATACTTTCCGCCTACAGTGGGTTTATGTTGAGAAGAGATTTATTGAAAGAGACAATACCATAACAGCAGAAAGTGTTGTCCCGGATCAGCCTGTGCGGACTGCAATTATAAAAACCTTAATTCAAGAAGCAGTAAATTAATACTGGTAATAACCTTGGATTAACCAAATTAATAAGAAATAATAATTTTGATAACTGACCAGGCTTCACACACCCCCCCCCCCCGCTCCTTTTCAGCAGCACCCTGTACCGTTATTGATATTCTAGATCTTTCCCTTGAACACCTCCCTCCCCCCCCCACCCTCCTTCCAGCAGCACCCTGTACAGTTATTGATTGTAGATCTTTCCCTTGCACATGTATAAACAAATTGTGCTGACATTTGCTGGATCTGTTAAGATTATAAGTTGTGGTGAGCTCTTGATGGGAGTAAGGGTATTTTGCTGCTGTTTTTGAAATCACACACCCGTAGTGGTGGAATAGTTTTCAATTTAGTTACAGTTAACCATGAATCAGTACTCACTCTTAGTTGCTCATGTGATTTAGGGAAGATGAACGAAGAGACTGGTAAGAATGTGTACATGCTTGAAGGTGAAGGGCAGCATATAATAAACTGTTAACAATCCTTTTAAACAGCTAAAGTTTGTAATGTCTTCTAGGCTAGATTGCGTAACTCATTCTCTTGAAACCGTTCAGGTTTTTGCTGTTTATAGTTGAAATGTACATGTATTTGGCACTTAAATTAATGTGTGTTTGTTTAAATATTGTGTTATAATATATGCAGACATAGGTGGTAGATTTTCAAATAGTTTTAAATGTGGGTGTATTATATTTGTACTTGACTAAAATAATTTGTTTAAATATTTGTGCTAATTTTTTTAGATGAATAATTATAAAATAATAATTTAAAAACTGATTCATTTTTTATGTTAAAAAATGTTTTCTTTTCATTTAGTTTGTGTTATGTAGTAATTTTGCCTGTATTAGAATGTATTTTGTAGGGTACTTGGATTCGAATATACATGTATCATAATTTTTATTTTGAATTGGGTTTTTAATATAGATCTTTATATGTCTACAAACGGATAGATATGACTGCCCTTGTTTGTATATTATTGTATGTAGTTTATTCATAGTACAAGTTGTACGAGTTAGAACATTAAATAGAAAGATTTTACCATGGAAAACTGTTAAAACTCTTATTCATGAAGGGAGGATTCTTATTTATGAAGGCAGGATTCTTGTTCATTAAGGGAGGATTCTTACTCATTAAGGGAGTATTCTTATTCATGAAGGGAGGATTCGTACTCATGGAGGGAGGATTCTTGCTCATGAAGGGAGGATTCTTACTGATGAAGGGAGGATTCTTACTCATGAAAGAGGATTCTTATTCATTAGGGGAGTGTTCTTACTCATTAAGGAAGGATTCTTACTCATGAAGAGAGGATTCTTACTCATTAAGGAAGGATTCTTACTCATGAAGGGAAGATTCTTACTCATTAAGGGAGGATTCTCATTCATTCATTAAGGGGGGATTCTTACTCATGAAGGGAGGATTCTTATTGATGAAGGGAGGATTCTTATTCATGAAAGGAGGATTGTTATTGATGAAGGGAGGATTCTTATTGATGAAGGGAGGATTCTTATTCATGAAGGGAGGATTGTTATTCATGAAGGGAGGATTGTTATTGATGAAGGGAGGATTCTTATTCATGAAGGGAGGATTCCTACTCATGCAGGCAGGATTCTTATTGATGAAGGGAGGATTCTTATTCATTCATTAAGGGAGGATTCTTACTCATGAAGGGAGGATTGTTATTCATGAAGGGAGGATTCTTATTCATGAAGGGAGGATTGTTATTCATGAAGGGAGGATTGTTATTGATAAAGGGAGGATTGTTATTGATGCAGGGAGGATTCTTATTCATGAAGGGAGGATTTTTTATTCATGAAGGGAGGATTCTTATTCATGAAGGGAGGATTCTTATTCATGAAGGGAGGATTCATACTCATGAAGGGAGGCTTCTTATTCATGAAGGGAGGATTCTTATTCATTCATTAAGGGAGGATTCTTACTCATGAAGGGAGGTTTCTTACTCATTAAGGGAGGATTCTTACTCATGAAGGGAGGATTCTTATTGATGAAGGGGGGATTCTTATTGATGAAGGGAGGATTCTTACTCATTAAGGGAGGATTCTTTTTGATGAAGGGAGGATACTTACTCATGAAGGGAGGATTCTTACTCATGAAGGGAGGATTCTTATTCATTAAGGGAGGATTCTTACTCATAAAGGGAGGATTCTTACTCGGATTCTTACTCATGAAGGGAGGATTCTTATTCATGAAAGGAGGATTCTTATTCGGATTCTTACTCATGAAGGGAGGATTCTTATTCATGAAGGGAGGATTCTTATTCATGAAGGGAGGATTCTTATTTATTAAGGGAGGATTCTTACTGATTAAGGGAGGATTCTTACTGATTAAGGGAGGATTCTTACTCATTAAGGGAGGATTCTTGCTCATTGAGGTAGGATTCTTATTCATGAAGGGCGGATTCTTATTCGTTAAGGGAGGATTCTTACTCATGAATTCTTGCTCATTAAGGGAGTATTCTTATTCATTTAGGAAGGATTCTTACTCCTGAAGGAAGGATTCTTACTCATGAAGGGAGGCTTCTTACTCATTAAGGGATAATTATTATTCATTAAGGGAGGATTTTTACTCATTAAGAGAGGATTCTTATTCATTCATTAAGGGAGGATTCTTACTCATGAAGGGCGGATTCTTATTGATGAAGGGAGGATTCTTATTCATTGTGGGAGGATTCTTATTAATGAAGGCAGGATTCTTATTCATTAAGGGAGGATTCTTATTCATGAAGGCAGGATTCTTATTGATGAAGGTTAGGATTCTTATTCATTCATTAAGGGGGGATTCTTATTCATTCATGAAGGGAGGCTTCTTATTCATTCATTAAAGGAGTATTCTTACTCATGAAGGGAGGATTCTTATTCATTCATTAAGGGAGGATTCTTACTCATGAAGGGAGGATTCTTATTCATTCATTAAGGGAGTATTCTTACTGATGAAGGGAGGATTCTTATTCATTCATGAAGGGAGGATTCTTACTCATTAAGGGAGGATTCTTACTCATTAAGGGAGGATTCTTATTGATGAATGGAGGATTCTTATTCATTCATTCAGGGAGGATATTTACTCATGAAGGGAGGATTTTTATTAATTCATTAAGGGAGGATTCTTATTAATTCATTAAGGGAGGATTCTTACTCATAAATGAGGATTCTTATTCATTCATTAAGGGATGATTCTTATTCATGAAGGGAGGATTCTTATTCATTCATTAAGGGACGATTCTTACTCATGAAGGGAGGATTCTTATTGATGAAGGGAGGATTCTTATTCATTCATGAAGGGAGGATTCTTACTCATGAAGGGAGGATTCATATTGATGAAGTGAGGATTCTTACTCATTATTGGAGGATTCTTACTCATGAAGGGAGGATTCTTGTTCATTAAAGGAGGATTCTTACTCATTAAGGGAGGATTCTTACTGATTAAGGGAGGATTCTTACTCCGATTCTTACTCATGAAGGGAGGATTCTTATTCATGAAGGATTGATTCTTACTCATGAAGGGAGGATTCTTATTCATGAAGGGAGGATTCTTATTCATTAAGCGAGGATTCCTATTCATTAAGGGAGGATTCGATTCTTATTCATTAAGGGAGGATTCTTACTCATTATCAGAGGATTCTTACTCATTAAGGGAGGATTCTTACTCATGGAGGGAGGATTCTTATTGATGAAGGGAGGATTCTTATTGATGAAGGGAGGATTCTTACTTATTAAGGTAGGATTCTTACTCGTGAAGGCTTCTTATTGATGAAGGTAGGATCCTTATTGATGAAGGGAGGATTCTTACTCATGAAGGGAGGATTCTTATTCATTAAGGGAGGATTCTTACTCATTAAGGGAGGATTCTTACTCATTAAGGGAGGATTCTTACTCAAGGGAGGATTCTTACTCAGATTCTTACTTATTAAGGGATGATTCTTACTCATGAAGGAAGGATTCTTGCTCATGAAGGGAGGATTCTTATTGATGAAGGGAGGATTCTTATTCATAAGGGGAGGATTCTTAATCATTAAGGGAGGATTTTTATTCATTAAGGGAGCATTCTTACTCATTAAGGGAGGATTCTTACTAATTAAGGGAGCATTCTTTCTCATTAAGGGAGGATTCATACTCATGAAGGGAGGATTCTTACTCATTAAGGGAGGATTTTTATTCGTTAAGGGAGGATTCTTACTCATGAAGGGTGGATTCTTACTCATTAAGGGAGGATTCTTATTCATTAAGGGATGATTCTTATTTGTTAAGGGAGGATTCTTATTGATGAAGGGAGGATTCTTATTGATAAGGGGAGGATTCTTATTCATTAAGGGAGGATTTTTATTCATTAAGGGAGCATTCTTACTCATTAAGGGAGGATTGTTACTAATTAAGGGAGCATTCTTTCTCATTAAGGGAGTATTCTTACTCATGAAGGGAGGATTCTTACTCATTAAGGGAGGATTTGTATTCGTTAAGGGAGGATTCTTACTCATGAAGGGCGGATTCTTACTCATTAAGGGAGGATTCTTATTCATTAAGGGATGATTCTTATTTGTTAAGGGAGGATTCTTATTGATGAAGGGAGTATTCTTTTTCATTAAGGGAGATTATGCTAGGAAAATTGTTCCCCTTGCCTCCTGTACCGTATACTCTATATATAATTTTCAAGAATATGCATACGTACACTGTTTATGTTTATCTGCTTCCTATATATCTACATGGCTGAGACTTTTGAAATTTGCTGTAAACTAGAGATGAAGAAAGTGCTAGAACAAGTTAAAGAAGTCATTGTTGATCCTTATTATTGGAAGTCCAGACATCCTACCAGTAAATTCTTTTAATTACGTTAAACGTTTCAATGGAAATCTGACTTGTCATTTGGATTTTCAGTGTGTTTTGATTTTTAAGACAATATGTTCTAGAAACATTTATTTCTAATTTCTTCCCAACAATGTGTGATTGGTTTACAATAGCCCTGCTGCCTCAGTTTCTGCAATATTTCTGTTCTGCATACTGCACAATATGATATCATGCTTATATAACAACTGTGGGCAGTCGGTATGTGAAGGTCTTCACGTTGTGCTTACATCATTCTTTGTTTGAAGGCTATATTTAGCTTACACATGATGGCCACCAACTCTGGAAAACAGGGAAAAGGTGAAAATTCATGAAGGGAGAATTTTGCACATTTGATAATTTTGAAAAAAAAAAATCTGGAAAAATTCAGTGAATTTTGCTGAAAGTTTAAGAAAAAATCTGAAAGGAAAATGTTAAATAAAGAACCTTACAAGTGAATACACTTTTCTGATGATAAAACAAACATCAATATCATTTTTGTGTTTAAAATTAGTGAACTGGTAGTTAATGTGGAGATTGAAGGTGATAAAAATTTATACATTGAAGTCCATAGTTCATAAGAATATATTCATTTATTTTAATTCCTTTGCACTAACTGTACCAATAACCCAACCATAAATATCAGGGAAATTCACATCACAGACAGGGATATATCAGGGAATTTTCAGGTGAAATTTCAGTGGCCACCCTGTTAACCCTTTCATTCAAATGCTACCATGTATACTGACCCCCACCTCTATACGCTCCCTATCTTGGTGCATGCTGTTCTAGGTTCCATGGACCCTTACCAACGGGCCCCGAGATCCCCGCGGGGCAAGAAGCCCCAGCCCTCGCCCCTGGACGGCAGTAACTCCGCCCTCAACGAGGAAGGTGCTAGGTCACCCACCAGTGATCAAGTAAGTGTGATGTCACGGGTGGTCTTGCTTAATGTACTTTATAATAATGATGATGTCAGCAATGGTCTTGCAGTATATATATATATATATATATAATTTAAGTAAACCTTTATTTGCCGCATCCATTGGTATGTGCAAGGTAATTACATGATAATAATTATTATAATAAAAATAATGATAAATAATAATTATTATAATAATTTCAGCAGTTCTCTTACACTATTAATATAATGTAATGGCAAAGTTTGGATTCTACAATATTGTTAGTGCTTTGAATGCTTAAATTGACAAAGTTACACTTGAGTAAAGATGTTTTAGAAAATAATTTTTGAAAATTGTATAAATAATTTCTATGTAATTATAGGTGTTTTAGAAAATAATTTTTGAAACTTGTATAAAAAAACAGTTCTGCATAATTATATGTGTTTTAGAAAATTATTTAAAAATTCCCTTAAATACATAGAAATTATTGATAAAATGTTGACATACAATGCTTTGACTGTATGATTTGACTGCATTTACCAGAAGCATCCAAATATGATATGAAATTAACAGAATTGGGATGTCCACTAAGTACACTCTCCAGAAATACTAGTTTACATTAGTTTCAAACGTTAAAGAAAAGAAGACAACACTTGTCTTTGTCCGTTCTTTCTTGTAAACATTTGGAATAAAAGGATGAATATAAGATTTAAAACATTAATCTACTGTTGTTGTTGTTCGAATTACAAACTTAATTGCATTTTATTCAAGTACCTTTACAAAAAATAAAATTTTAATCAATAATCATAGCATAGTTTGCAATAATCACTGACCAAGTTTGACCAAGTTTAAATAATACAGGTCAGTACTGATGGGTACAATAAGTATAAATTTGTTTGAGATTTATAATAGGTGTAAGAAGCTGGACAACTGAAAATAATTAATAGATATATCATATTCATGTACCAATAATTACTACGTATCATGAATTATGCATTTATTATGTATCTTATTTGAATGATTATGGTATTGCAGTTTGATATGTTTTAATTATGGCTTTGTTGTTTATAATTGAGGCGTGTCAGGGGAAAACTGGGCTTAATCATTCCCATCATAAGGATTACATAATTAATAGTTGAGGCGTGTTGGGGAAAACTGGGCTTAATCATTCCCATTATCAGGATTCCATAATTAATAGTTGAGGCGTGTTGGGGAAAACTGGGCTTAATCATTCCCATTATCAGGATTACATAATTAATAGTTGAGGCGTGTTGGGGAAAACTGGGCTTAATCATTCCAATTATCAGGATTACATAATTAATAGTTGAGGCGTGTTGGGGAAAACTGGGCTTAATCATTCCCATTATCAGGATTACATAATTAATAGTTGAGGCGTATTGGGGAAAACCGGGCTTAATCATTCCAATTATCAGGATTACATAATTAATAGTTGAGGCGTGTTGGGGAAAACTGGGCTTAATCATTCCAATTATCAGGATTACATAATTAATAGTTGAGGCGTGTTGGGGAAAACTGGGCTTAATCATTCCCATTATCAGGATTACATAATTAATAGTTGAGGCGTATTGGGGAAAACCGGGCTTAATCATTCCAATTATCAGGATTACATAATTAATAGTTGAGGCGTGTTGGGGAAAACTGGGCTTAATCATTCCCATTATCAGGATTACATAATTAATAGTTGAGGCGTGTTGGGGAAAACTGGGCTTAATCATTCCCATTATCAGGATTACATAATTAATAGTTGAGGCGTGTTGGGGAAAACTGGGCTTAATCATTCCCATTATCAGGATTACATAATTAATAGTTGAGGCGTATTGGGGAAAACCGGGCTTAATGCATGTGCATAAAGTGTCGTCCCGGATTAGCCTGTGCAGACAGCATGGGTAATCCAGGACACTACGCCTACAGTGGATTAATGTTTAGAAGAGACTTTCTTGAAACAGAAAATACCATTTAAGCGGAAAGTGTCGTTCTGGATTAGCCTGTGCGGACTGCATAGGCTAATCTGGGACAACAGTTTAAGCACATGCATTAAGCCTGGGTTTCCCATGACACGCCTCAATTATTAATTATGTAATCCTTATTTTTGGAATACAAACCTAGATTGGTATTAAAAATGGGGTTTCTAGAATTGTGAAAACTGGGATCTTTGCCAAGCAATAGAATACCCACATAGTCAGAATACCAGGTGCTAGTGTTATTTGTGTGATTTTAACACGTACTAACTTAGTTATTTTGGAAATTGACTATACATTGTCTAGAGGTAAGAAATATGAAAAGTTACTTATTCGACACCAACTTTGGCATTGAATGACCATAATAATAAAAATGCCCAGTTTTCCCCAATCTGATTTGGTTTAGTGCAGATTTAAGACATTTACTGTAAAAATGTTGGCATGTAATTCATTGTCATGTTTTGCCACAAAATACATTTGAGGCATGTCGTGGGAAACCAAGGCTTAATGCATGTGCGTAAAGTGTTGTCCCGGATTAGCCTGTGCAGTCTGCACAGGTTAAACCGGGACGACACTTTCCGCCTACAGTGGATTTATGCCTCATTTTGTCAGCATATTGGTGCTAGTGGATAAATAATTGTATCAAATTCATGACAGTGTTACGATTCTTGATGTATTATTCGCAAAAACTGCAAACACTTGTTCAACAAATATCATCAATCAGTGGTTGTTTTATGGTCTATGAAAAAGTTTTTCTTTAGTTTTGGAAGCAATACAAATGCCGATATTTTGTAGCAAAACCTGGTGTGATTTACATTAGTGTTTATTTTGTTTGAACCTTGTTATAACCATGCTTAGTGTCACAGTTTAACAACTGTGTTATTGCAAGGTACTTGTGGATGAAAGATATTGGTTTTGAAGTTAAAATTAATTGCATCGATGTATAGCAACATCCCATTCTTTGCAACAGTTAGTTCATATTACAGTTTAACAATGCTATTATTAGCTCACCTGGGCCCAAAATGCGTTAACAGGTGAGCTATTGTGGTCGGTCATCGTCCGTCGTTCATTGATTGTTGCCAGTGTGTGCGGGGAGTTTTCCTTATGTAGCTATATATTGTGTAATTTTTTTTCTTAGTATTGTATTCTAAGTGACACTCATGACAAATTCCAGCAAATCATATTCATTTATTAAAAAAAACTTGGCAGTCAGGGAGTGTGGCATTTTTATAAGGCCATATTGAAAACTTGAAACAATTCTTGTCTGGAACTAATTGATCAATTTCAAACATATTTCACAGAAATGTTCCTTGGACGATGCCAGGGGGTTTCAAACATATTTAACAGAAATGTTCCTTGGGTAATGCCAGGGGGTTTCAAACATATTTCACAGAAATGTTCCTTGGGTGATGCCAGAGGTTAGTGCAGTTTTCCTGTTAAACATGTAAAGATCATGCTTATTTTCTCACCTTCTTCTTTTTCCTTTGGCTTGTCAGTTTGTTGTAAAATAATGCTGACAGAATAAGAAAAAAGAAACTTAAGTGTGAAAGAACTGTGATTTTATTTTACATCTTTTTGTGTTAGTATTTATCATTAAATGGATCTCCCCATTTTACATTGTTCGTATAAATTGTGAAGCCATTAGAATTTCAATCCAATGGCACATCCAACAAATGTTTTTTAACAAAATGCCCGCTTTGTTAGAAACCCTTTGCTTGGTGTGCACAGTTGCTTATAGGATAGTTCATAGTTAGTTACCCTTTGGCTGTCAGCTGTTGTTATCAGAGCTGGTGTTCACAAAGCTCCTTTGTGAAATCCTTAACTAAGTTGTACTTAAAGATCAAATTTTCTTTGGAAAATCCAACAATATCTGTTCACAAAAATCTGAAATACTTAACATATACTACCAGTTAAAAACATTTTAATCTAAAAAGACCTGTACTATACATGAAACACGTTGAGGAATTTGATAAATTTAAGAAATTTACATCAGTTTTCCCTAAGGAGCTTTGTGAATATTGGCCCAGACCATATCGTTTTCATGGGCTACACTGTGGTATGACAGAAAATTTAAGCTCAGCCACCTCATTCTGAAACTTGCACATTCTTTCATCCAACCTGCGAAGAAAAACTCCATCATTTATAGACTGTCTCTTACAGTTCAATGGACTAGAGTGCATAGACTTCAAATCCCATTATAGTTTCTGAAAGCCTTTGTACAGTACCCCCACTATCACCATAGTATCTTATTACACATAGTGTTTCTATGTTGTGTCTCAGAATCTTTTTTAGTTTTTGTTTATTTTCCATTTTTGTTCCATTTATTTTCATTTCTGTTTATTTTTGTGTGTTTTGTTCTCTTTCCTGCTTTCAGCTCGTCACACCTGATAACTTTCAGTCACACCCAAAAGCCTTGCCCCGGAAAAAGCGGCCAAATAAGAATTTGAAATGCATCAACGAGGGAAACCAGTCGCCTTCGCAAGAAAAACATCCATATTCGGCCCCGATTCATAACGACTCTTTTGAATTCAGTGTAGCAGGATCAACAAAAACTGAAGTCAAGCCCCCAGTAGTGGCTGGGAATGACTTCAAACCACCGGCTGTAAAACCGGATAAACACGAAACAACCATTCCAGGATTGAATCTAATACCCCCGACTCCTCAAGTGAACCAGACAAAGACAAAAGAGGTAGATGAGTGTGAAGAGGCCTTTGAAACTCTCCAACCAACCTGTCTGGTGCCGAGAAATTCCCCGAAGAAAATGTTGGCTGTTCGGACTTCATCACTTCCCACAGTTCCAATGCCTAAGGAGCTTACAGAGGATACCATAAGTGGTAAGACGACATCCCAGTCACAGGAGAATGTTGAAACCAGTCAGACAGAACCATGCTTGACTGATGGGAAAAACTTTAAGATAAAGACTTTCGATGTTGATGTTGAAAGTACTGAAAAACCGCATCATAAAGGGGGCAAGTACACTATCAAGGGCTTGAAAAAGAAGTTGAGACGTGGTGGGAAACACAGGGATAAAAGTTCTGAATGGACTCAAAAGACTGTAGACCCTAATGATAATGATATTACTGCTGAGAGTGATGAAGTGTCCCATGATGACTATGCAAGTCACCGCAGTCGGTCAGAGAACGAAGACTTCGTTCTTACAGATGATGATTTCATAAGTCCTAACCCAAGTCATCAGAATGACGAATCTGTGTTCCACTCAACTGAAAGAAAAGATGGGTTCTTCAGACGAATGAGTTCAAAAATGTTAATGCTTGTGTCACGGCATGATTCGGATAACTCCGCACACGATTTTGATCGACAGGGGAAACGGCTGGAATATTGCGTGATGGTGACGGACCTGACGGATGATGCAGAATCTAATAAAGGGGTGATAGCCAAGAAGACGGTGCGGGAAATGATCCACTTTCCGGCCCACGGTAGGTAGACCGCGTATTTTCCCAGCCAGATGTGTTTTGTGGTGACAGAGAGTTGGCTGATGCGGTGCATTCTGTAACCATGGTTACCTGCCTTGTCGCTGTTGTAACGCTTGTCTGGTATCATCTTACCTTTATGCATGTTTTATTAGTTTTGTTGCATGATCCTTTATGTATCCTTGGTTTTATTGCTTTTTGGTTGGAATATTTTCTTGTCTGATCTTTTTTCACTTTTATTTTTCACGTCACATCTCCACTAAATTCTCTAATAACAAGATCTTGTCAAGCCTTTGCCTTCAAATTTGGCAGGCTTTGATGCTGAAAATCAAATTATGTACCAATAGGAGTAACATTTCATATTGGTTGTGGGATCGTTTTTCATATAGATAATCTGCATATAGATTGCAGAGGCAATCAGATATTTATCGTTGAAAGCCTGATATACTTAGTTTTCAATTAGGTCTCCAAAAATGTTTGAGTTTTTTTACTGCATCATTTTCTATGAAGGATTTGGCATGGTTGAAAAAAGTGTGTACTTTTTCCTACTTTTCCTTTACAGCCCAAGCCGACCATTGGAGTTCTCCAAACCTGGATTGTATTCTCGTATTTTCATTTTCAGTTTGATCCACGAAGATGCAAAAAAGCACCCAATGCTTTCTTACCAAGGATAGTATTCCTTTACGTGTGAATGATCACACATTTAAACAAATAACCATGAATATACTAAACCCAAAAATATACCGACCACTTTTTTCAGGGTAGGGACATTTTATCAGGCTGTCCAATTACCCCACCCACCCCACTGAGGCCTGGTAATTGTGTATAGTAGAGCAGAGGCACTGTGAACTTGTATCAGTTTTTTGGCGCACATCAGTGGCCAAAACGACACCCAGTCTTTCAAAATAATCCACTTGCCCAAAGCTTGGGGCATGTAAAAATAAATCTGGGCTTGTTAACATTATGATCTGTCTGCCCAAAAAGGGCAAGCACTAGAAGGATGAATGATAGGTAATGCAGGAAATTACCAAATAATCAACAATTACCAGAAAGATTGCTCAAATTTTATTTCACCTGGGTTATTTTCTTTCCATGTGACTATTTAATATTACTACTGCTTTGACTTTCAAACCTATATGTTTTGTGCATGCTATGTATCTTATATAATAGTCACATGTTCCAAGCTTTGAAAAACATACAAAAACTAGAGAAAATTCTCTATACAGGAATAGAGCGTTCTCGTGAGGTATAATAAAGTGGAATAATAATAAATGATAAAAGCTGGAGGGACATGTATTTTGGCCACTGATGGTTCCATTTTAGAGTATTACCGTTGAGTAAAACTTTATGTAATGAGTTGATGTTGTATTTTTCAGTTTTCTAAATCGGGCATTTATCAGTTGGGCCAACATTTTTTTATGTTTTGTTTACGGGAACTTTTTTTTCATTGAATTCGAGAGGGGGGGGGGGGAGTAATAAAAATAAAAGCGCTTTTTTCAGCAATCGACAAAAAATATACATTATAATTTAAAAGTGGACCTTTTTTTTTTAATTTTCAATTTGAAGACATTTTTAACAGTCGAGGCTAAAACCAAGCTCTTTAAAGACATGCTAGTTTAAAAGTTAATTCCTTAGTTTGTAACCCTTTAAATAAGTATTTGAACAGATACATATATTATTACTTCATACTTTTCCAAACATTTATATGTCCTTGTTACTAGTACATGTGCTATGAATAAAATACCAAGTCGGCGGGGAAATTAGGAATAAAATTCACAATGGTTACTTTTATTTGTTTTTGTTGAACATTAGGGTAGAGATTCCCGTAAAACAAAAGATAAAAAGATGTTGTCGAGGTTGCTGTTTTAACTGTTACCGTGTTGTTAGTTTCTGCATTGGCTACTTTCTTTACCTAAAGTTTTACGGCGTTTGTTTTTGTTTTCAGACAATGTATATGTAAAAATGTATGTGATGCATGGGGGAAAGTGGTTTTATTTGCACTGATAATGTCATTTCCTGAAGATATTGCAGCATTTTTTTGTGTGAAATTTATCTTTTAGTGATATAGTGCAGCATTTTTTTGATTAAACATTAAGTACTTATAGTGAGTTTACTGCAATGAATAATGATACTTTCAATTTATATTATTTGTCATTATTTAAAACATACAGTTGTATGTACAGAAATTGTCTGAAATCAAATTAACTTATTCATAATATTGAAAAATAGACTTATTGTACAGCCTCTGTAATTTTATTCTATACATCGTGTATTGATCATATGTGTGTATAATTCTGCCATACAGTCTGAAATGTTATTTGTCCTAAGCATAGTTGTCCACTATAGTTGTGGATTGTCCACTTTAGTTGTGGATTGTCCACTATAGTTGTGGATTGTCCACTTTAGTTGTGAATGCTGTTAATTTATTTCATTATTTCTGTTTTCAGTTCACAATCACCTTAAAGGTTACTTTCTACTCTTTATTTCAGATTGTTCAGGTAGTGACCATTCAGTTGTTTGTTAGCTTTGTTTCCAGAGTATTAAACAAGTTTCAATTGGTTACCATGTTCCGTTGCAAGCGTGTTACCACGTTGCGTTTGTTTGGTTACTCGGTTTCGTTACGTTTTCTTAATAGGTTCCATCACACTTGTTTATAGATAAATGGAATTTGCATGAGTCCTACGACCTATAGGCCACGACTTGGCAACAAGCCAAGTGGCCCCGAGTTGAAACGGAGTCGTTCCCAAGGAACACAAAGAAAATTGGTGAAAGTGCAAAATGTTGCGTCGACCGAGGACCCTAACTTCTCGGGAGGTGCTGTATACGAAGTCCATATTATCAATTTCAGTGTGATTTCAGTTTCACTATTCGTACTTATTTACTTCCATTTATGGCCTTTTTTTCCCATTTGGCCTTGTGGAGACTGTTTTGTTGCCGTGTTTGTCCCTTTTTCATTCGTTATACCCCTGTTAACAAAGTTTCTAGGGGTGGTGTTTATTATATTTTGGGTCTTTTTGTGGTTGGGCAAGGTAGAAATGTTTGTCACGTAAACTGTTTATGATTTATAAACAAAGTCCAGCAAAATATTGTATACTCAGTCAAAAAAGAAACCTGGAAGTGTATATTTGATCTATTCACCGGGAAGCAGATGAAGATACAGCAGCGAACAATGGTTGAATATTTAAACGTAAAATTTCCGTAACACAGATTTGCATTTTAATTTTTCTCACAGGCATGTATCGATAAATCATCGTTGTTGACATAATGGTTGAAACTTAATCATTATACGCAATAAGATATGACAAGTTATAAAGCGTCAGGTTGCTTATTTCTCTGAGTATGACAAATGATAAAGCGTCAGGTTTCTTATTTCTCTGAGTATATGCTCGGGCAGCAACTGCTTATCAGTTATAAATAGATCTTCAAAATCGGATGTACAATTTCTTGACATTTTTATTTTTTAAGGGTATTAATGTAGCGATGATGGAGTTATATGTTTTTTGACCAAATCTGTGAGTACAAAATTTAAGACTATAATTGGCATTACACATCAGGTATTATGGTGTTAAAGCAAAGCTTTATTGCAGGGGTATTTATCTCATACTATATGATTTTTAGTTCACTGTAAAATCATTTTATTTCGCGGTGGTCTAATTTTTAGCTCACCTGGTGGTGAGCTATTGGTATAGGGGACCTCTCCGGCGTCGTCCGGCGTCCATATGCCATCAACAATTTGGACAGTTATCGCGATTAAGACTACATTTTTTATTCAATCATGACCAAATTGGACCAGAAACCTTAGCTATGGCCCCTTGTTTGTGGGAAAAAATGCAAAAATTGCCTTTTTCGTTCATACAGACTTCATTTTGTCTACCAATCTTGACCAAACTTCAACAGTTTGTGCATTATCAAAAGTTCACAGTAGGTCAACATTGGGCCGGATTGGGCCACAAACACCAGAGTTATGCCCCCTTTTTTGTTGAAAAACAGCCAAAATTGCCATATTACCTTGCTTAAGACATCATTTTTCTTCCTATCTTGACCAAACTTCCACAGTTTGTGTGTCACCAAAAGATTTCAGCAGGAGCCAAAAATGGGTAAGGTTAGGCCACAGACACCGGAGTTATTTCCCCTCGTATGTGGAAAAAAAATGCAAAAAAGTGCCTTTTTTGTTCATAGAGACTTTATTTTCTACTAATCTTGACCAAACTTCCACAGTTTGTATGTGATCATACGACTGCAGCTGAAGCCAACAATGGGTAAGATTGGGCAACAAACTTCAGAGTTATGGCCCCTTTGTTAGTGAACAAAGATGCAAAAATTGGCCTTATAGGTGCTTCAAGATTTCATTTTTCATTCAATCTTGATAAAACTTGTTTTAAAACACATGGCCAAATGATCTGGAACAAACTTGCACAATTTGTCAATGACCATAAAATCTAAAGCGAATTTCAATATAGGACAGGTAAATGGCAATACACTCTACTCTTTGAAACAAGCCGGCAAGGATGGCATGACCGTTGCGCAGTGGTCTCCATTATCTTTGACAACTGAAGCATTAACACTATTCCTTCGAAATTGCCTGCAAAAAGTTGGATACCATGGTTGAGAAAATATATCGAGGTCCTTACTTGTTCTGTGTATGAGAGTAAATCAGATAGACAAATTATTTATGGAATTTAAGAAATTAGCTATGTTTGAAGTTTGACTTCTATAATATATATTAAGGATAATGTCCTTACATTCCCACAAGCCTTTCACAGCAGTAAGGCTTTCATCTTTGCCAGTACTCAGGTGAGCCCTTTGAGCCATCATGGTCCTCTTGTTTATATTTTTGTGTCCATGTAGCGCAAATAAAAGACCGTACATAAATTTTCTCTTTGCATGATTATTGACATAATAGTCTATAGCTTAAAATGAAAATGTGCAAATTTAAGACTGCGCAAATTAGTTATTTTTCAGGAATGCATGAAATTTAGACACCACAAACTACAATGATTTTACAGTAATTTGTTTCAGTTTTAGGGTAATGTTTTGTTTTCCATTTTATTTTTCGTTTTTGTTGTGTTTGTTATATTGTTTGTATGTGTTATAACAGCTTCTTATGTGCCATTAATCATCAATGTGTTCTCTTTATGACATTTCAGTATGCGATGACTCGAGATTAATGGACATGGATAAAATTCAAATTTATCAGAAAATTAAAATAAATGCATTAATAGTGAAAACCAATGTATTGGCTATTTCTTCCATGGTCAAAATCACTACATTAAAATCAAATTATTTTAAGATATTAGTTTCTTCACAGTCAGTTCCTGTATTAATTGTGTCCTTATTTATAAATTAAAATTCAGAATTGTTGATAATATCTATAAAAAAAAATCAGACATCCATTATTCTGATTTTTTTTTTAAAGTCTGTGTTGTTACAATATTTTTTTCCATTTAATATAATTACCGAAATTAATTATTTTAGGTTATGTTATACTCTTAAGACAATGCTGTAGTCAACTAAACACTTTAATTTGCATAAGGGTCAGTGAAAAATCATGTTTATTACATCTAATAATTAAACCTGGATGACCAACATTTTAGATTAACCTTAAAAAATGAACCATAATCTTCAAAAAAGAATCATATGGAAATGATCTGGAAGGTGTTTCTTTGGGTTGCAATCTTGAATTTGTGAGTGTTATTTGTGAGGAACTGAAAATTCATGTTCATGAAAACTTAATCGTAACAAACAGTTTCATAACCTGTAAATTCCAGATTTCAAATTGCAAGTTAGCTCTACTTAGAAAATTGTGTTTATCGCAGATCGACAAATATAGATCTACAAATTGACCTGAAATGTATTTTAAGCGAGAAAAGTAGATATAGCGCTATTGAAATACTGAAACTAAAACTGTAACTAAACGTCTTTGTCAATTTGTAATATATTCATGTACAAAGGTTAGTGTCTGCTAAATTTTTTCTGACCCATTCCAATAGCAGGGCCCCGCTAGTTCAGTTGGCCACCCTGTTAGCCATGCCTCCCCCCTGAATAAGGATCCTGGTATTTTCTGGTTTGTCAGGGCCCGGCTAGCTCAGTTGGTAGAGCTGAACTGCCAATCCGGGGATCGTGAGTTCAAACCCCAGCTCGGCCACATAACTTGTGTGTGGATTGGTCATGAAGTTACATCTACGGCCATTCTCCCCCTACCTCTGATTCAAGTAGGGCAGTTGTCAGTTACTGGCATAAATATGTGCACTTAGTAGTGGTAAACTGCATAGATCGGCTAAGCTTGCCCAGGAAAGTGTGAGTAGTTAACTGATTTGACTGAAATACTGTTAAAAACAGCGAAAAATCCAAACAAACAAACAAACAATAGTAGTCTTATTACAAAGAAATCAAGGCCTGTGGACAATGAATGCCTGCCCTGTAGGTGTTAATTATTTCAGTCATTTTCTGTTCTTACCACTTTGTTTCATTCTGTGCTACTCCAGATAGATTCAGTACTAAATCCATATTTAATATGTGAGTTATTCTGTTGAGTTACATGTACTGGCTGATTGTTCAGTTTGGCTGACAGCACCTTATTGTAGTGTTCTGTTGATTTAATGTGTATTTGTTTTCATATTCACCCTGTTTAATGTTGAAATGTTTGTTTATTACAAATTTAATATTTCATTTCTTGATGTTTCTGAAGGACTGAAGTATTATGTGTTGGTTTTAATGATTTTGTTCATTTACTTGAATTACACAGTTTCAACGATAAATAAAAGTAGATTTCACCGTACAAGTCTGTTCTATTTGTCTATTTGTGTGTGTTGTCCAAGGAATTTTCTAATGTTGAAGCATTCAAAAAATGATTGTCAGAAACTTGAGGCATAATAATGTAAAAAAAGTGTAGTTCGTCTGAAACTACAGTGATAACAATGTAGCAAAATTGTTTTTGTCAAACAATTCAGTCTTGATAATGTTAAAAAATGTTGTTGTTTGTCAGAAACATGGGGAATAATATATAAAAAATACAATGTAAAAGAATGGTTTAGCTTTTCAGAAACTTCATGCATTATAATGTAAAACAAAGTATGTAGTTTGTCAGAAACTTCAGGGAAAATAATAAAAAATAATTGTGTAATGTTAACAATCATGTTCGTGGAAGGTGTCAAGGACAACTCGTTGACATGTTTACTGTGTTTGTGTGTCTGTATGTTCTAGTGGTGTACCTTAAACCAGACTCCGGGTCCTCGGGTAAGTCGCCATGGAAACCACATTTGTTTTATTCTTCATACTTTAACACAGCTTTCAGTCGCCCACCGTGCTCGGAAGTTTTACCACTAACTATTTGTATTTCAGATTTTATCCTTTGAATGTGTTGTTTTGTGTCATTTGATACAATTTTACATATCTCACTTGACTTGTGACTTGCATGAGTGTTTGATGTTCTTTTTACATGGAAAATCAATGAGGTAACTTTGCACTACCTTTGACATGTGCTTTTAATTTACCAAGACAATAATATATTGAAAATTTCTTTTTGTTTATTAAATATATATAATTGATAATTTAAAACACTATATAATTATGTTTTGTTCCATTAGATAACTGTCAATTGGAATAAATAGATTATTTGTCATTTGACCCACTTTTATCATGTGTTGCACCTATTTAGAATTATTGCCATATCACTTTTTCCAGTTACTATGTCTAAAGTATGTCTTGTAAATGTTTGTTGTTTTGTTTGTTGCCCCATTTATGAATTGTATGATATACTATGCCCAATTTTAGTCTGTAGTATTTTGTCCTGTTCATAAATAATGATGTACTTTGCCCTTTTTCAGTGTTTGCAAATCTCTCCCTTCCAGCCCAAACAACCAAGTTTATTCTGCATAAGCTTTAAAAATAAAAGAAAAAATATTGACATTCATTGTTATAAAAGTAATATGGTAATACATTGCTTTTAGTAGTAATTTTGTAGTGGTTATATAAAAATTATGAAAATATAATAAGACTGGCTCATATACAGTTTTCTTAACAGTTATTAAAAAAAAAAATGCATACTTGTCATTTCAATGATTGTAACCATTTATTTTATGCTTTCCAGTGATTTATAGGGAAATATCAGTGAAATAAAATTGGTAATCCACTGTTATAAAACAGTGAAAATTACCTTTCTTGTAATTTTTACTGTATCACACTGGTTCCCGATTTAATACAGTAAATGAAACAGACCGTCCATGATGCCGTACTCAAAGTTGTGAAATGACGTCATTATTTTGACATCATGACGTTATGAGTCCCGCAATATTTTCCAGTTAAACCAAATTAAATAGCAATTAAAATATTTTAAAAAGGCATAAAATAAAATAAAATTTGTTGATTTTGGTGTTAAAAGATCGTATTTTATTTCACTTGTGATCATAGAAAATAGCTGTGCCACTCATGAACATATCATTTTCTATGAACACTCGTGAAATAAAATATGATCTTGCACCGAAATCAACAAATATCCTCCATGTACTTGCTTAAAGAAAAACAATTGGATCATTTCCAATATTGCTTAACTCACAGTGATTTTGACTTCACTTCTATGTACAATTTGTTACCAAAGATTAAAAGTAGAGTACAAATTAAAATTGATGTGATTTTGACTTTACTTCTATGTACAATTTGTTACTAAAGATTAAAAGTAGAGTACAAATTAAAATTGATCTATAAAACCCATATGTGAAGTGCACTGTTTGTGGAACAGCAAGAATAGAAAGTCTGGAATCAACCAATCACTACATTTGTGTTTTTTTGTCTACAAAGAACAAAACATTAAGGTGCAAATCTATAGATTTCATGTTTCAAGTGTGCCATATAGGATTTACATTTAATGTTTTATGACAATTATATCAAACTTATTGAACACTTTCCAGTTGGACTTTTAGATTGCTTTCCCTACATTGGTAAAAAAGAATTAACGTTGTGCATTTAATGGAGTAAATCAATCCTTTCACCTAATTTTTCGACGGTCTGTTTATGATATTTTTTCAATCACCTTACCCTTTGCTTAGTGTAATATTTCTCATTACTGCCTTCTAAACTTGACACGATAACGTTATGTTCCATGTCCCAATGTGTGTTTTCATGTTGTTTCTTTCAGTGTCTTCCCGTTGAATGTTAAGTGGGGTAGTAACATTAGGATTAGAGATGACATTAAACACCACAATTTGCGTTTGTACTTTGATGTTTCATCATTGTAAGTCTTATCTTACACATTAGACAAATCATCAGCGAATAATGTTTAAGCGTACACTTTAAAAAACCTTTATGATTACTCGGTAACCAAACAAACTTTACAAGTACCTTATTTTTCTTAAACCCTTTCCTGTTATAAATACTATATATTTACCATCAGAATACACCTGGTCCACTTTATATATATTTTTCAGAATTATTTGGTATTATTGCACCTTTGAAACAAAAAGCTCAATCAGACTACTATTGTTCACGATTTTATAGCAAAACTGTTCTGGTTGAAATAATGTTAGTTTTATTTCAGCGATATTGGTTGTTTTCTGAATTTCAAATGATATCAGTAAAATAGTAATATTAATTTAATTAAACAAAACTCTGTATTGGTATACTTTAAGTTGACATTTTTCAGATAAAGTTGAATATTATAAGGATTTTGATTATGGAATATATTTTGCATTACATAAAAAGTTATGTTAAAACATATAAAGTTATGATAATTGCTGAAATTTGAAAATACAAAATGATTTCACTTGTCTATCTTACTTTGTGCTATCTTACTAGAACAAATGAATGACAGAGAATTAGATAGCTTAACATTTATTATAAATGTATAGCTTAGGTAAACAATAAATATTTGGCTTATTGTAAGCACTTTTACTAAAATGATATTTATACATACCTAATTTAATTAATTAAGCCTTTTAATACTTCAATAAACGTTTTAGTAATAACTGTATCAATTTATTTTATAAATATGACATAAATATAAATTAACTTCTCTTTACTATTGTAATTTGATAGCAATAAATTGTTTGTATTCTGAATTCGGTAATATTAAATTTCTTTTTACAAAAATACTAATGTCATAATACTTTTCTACCATTTCATTAAAATTACATTTTTCTTTGCAATTTTAATTAATTACAACCCTCCCTCGTTTCAGATAAGAATGACGGGTCCTCATTTTCCCGATCACGGAGTTCGAGCATGTCAAGTCTTGAGAACGTGTCCAAGGAAGCCATCCAGTGTCTTGTGTTCGCTGACTCGTATACGCGGAAATTTGGTGCGTATCTGAAATTCTGACATGACACGTGCAGAGTTTTCTATAGACAAAGGACAAAATTCACCTTTGTTAAACTACCAATAAACAACCCAAATCAATAGTTCTGAAACTGCAAAATGTAGTTCGGATTGTAATTGCAGAAAATGTTGTCAGGTCATTTTTGAATCGAAATAATTTTTGCATTATCCTTGTTTATCAGCTATTAAACACCGATTTGTGGTTCTGATGTGGTTTAATATCGCATCAGAACTCCAAATTGTTGTTTATCAGCTATTAAACACCGATTTGTGGTTCTGATGTGGTTTAATATCGCATCAGAACTCCAAATTGTTGTTTATTAGCTGATAAACAACTCTGAATTGAAAATTATTTCTTAATTTTATTATGATGCGTTAGAAGGAGTATTGTGTGAATTGCTGCACAAAGTAGTGTCAAAAATAATTCAAAAGTAGCCATTCTGTGATTTGTGGTTGCCGAACTATATATGCTGAAATTTGGTGCGAATCTGAATTGTGTGTCTTGGGTTTGCCGAACACTGAAGTTTGGTGCGTATCTGAATTCTGTGTCTTGTGTTTGCCAAACACTGAAGTTTGGTACGTATCTGAATTGTGTGTCTTTGGTTTGCCGAACACTGAAGTTTGGTGCGTATCTGAATTCTGTGTCTTGTGTTTGTCAAACACTGAAATTTGGTGCGAATCTGAATTGTGTGTCTTGGGTTTGCCGAACACTGAAGTTTGGTGCGTATCTGAATTCTGTGTCTTGGGTTTGCCAAACACTGAAGTTTGGTACGTATCTGAATTCTGTGTCTTGTGTTTGCCAAACACAGAAATTTGGTGCGTATCTGAATTCTGTGTCTTGGGTTTGCCGAACACTGAAGTTTGGTGCGTATCTGAAGGCATTATATAGGAGTTTTGTATGAATTGTAGCAGAAGTACTGTCAAGAATATGTCAAAGTAAGCCATTCAGTGTCTGTTGTTTACTGATTCATGTACTAGGAAAATTTGGTGTTCCTCATGTTCTCTGGAATTCTAATATAACACGCACAGCTTTTTCTGTGGACAAACAACAATAAACAAAATGTACAGTTGTTAAGTCTGCAATCTGCCATAAACAGCACAAAGAAACTAGTATGAAACTGATGCCCTTGTGGTGTAGTTCCTATGCATCAGACTTCGAAACCAATGTTTATTAGCCAATAAACATGGTAAATAAAAAAGTATTTCTTAATGTATTATATGTAAGGATGAATATTGTATAAATTGTAGCACAAAGTATTGTTTTACACACAACAATATGAAACACATAAATGACTACAACTGCAGTTAAAAACATTTTTATGTTACTACCCTGCATGTTGCAGATGCGTTCACGAGCCCATGTCTGTGGGTGGGTACCAGCCTGGGCTCCGTGCTCGTCATAGTGCTGAACCTGCCCCCGCCAGGAGAGCAGAGACTCACCCAGCCCGTCATAGTCTCACCCAGTGGTAAGGCTCTCAGATGTGTAATCGTGTAAAGTTTATACAGCTAAATGTAAGTACCAGTATCTTGTCCCGTCATAGTCTCACCCAGTGGTAAGGATCTCAGATGTGTAATCAGGTTTATACAGCTAAATGCAAGTACCAGTGTCTTGTCCCGTCATAGTCTCACCCAGTGGTAAGGATCTCAGATGTGTAATCAGGTTTATACAGCTAAATGTAAGTACCAGTATCTTGTCCCGTCATAGTCTCACCCAGTGGTAAGGATCTCAGATGTGTAATCAGGTTTATACAGCTAAATGCAAGTACCAGTATCTTGTCCCGTCATAGTCTCACCCAGTGGTAAGGATCTCAGATGTGTAATCAGGTTTATACAGCTAAATGCAAGTACCAGTGTCTTGTCCCGTCATAGTCTCACCCAGTGGCAAGGATCTCAGATGTGTAATCAGGTTTATACAGCTAAATGTAAGTACCAGTATCTTGTCCCGTCATAGTCTCACCCAGTGGTAAGGATCTCAGATGTGTAATCAGGTTTATACAGCTAAATGCAAGTACCAGTATCTTGTCCCGTCATAGTCTCACCCAGTGGTAAGGATCTCAGATGTGTAATCAGGTTTATACAGCTAAATGCAAGTACCAGTATCTTGTCCCATCATAGTCTCACCCAGTGGTAAGGATCTCAGATGTGTAATCAGGTTTATACAGCTAAATATAAGTACAGTCCCGTCATAGTCTCACCCAGTGGTAAGGATCTCAGATGTGTAATCAGGTTTATACAGCTAAATGTAAGTACCAATATCTTGTCCCGTCATAGTCTCACCCAGTAGTAAGGATCTCAGATGTGTAATCAGGTTTATACAGCTAAATGCAAGTACCAGTATCTTGTCCCGTCCTAGTCTCACCCAGTAGTAAGGATCTCAGATGTGTAATCAGGTTTATACAGCTAAAATTTAATGTAAGTACCAGTATCTTGTCCCGTCATAGTCTCACCCAGTGGTTAGGATCTCAGATGTGTAATCAGGTTTATACAGCTAAATGTAAGTACCAGTATCTTGTCCCGTGATAGTTTCACCAAGCGGTAAGTCTCTTAGATCATGTGCAGTAGTGTAATTCTGTACAGATTAAACATCTATCATGTTCTTGGTAGTTTTACTCAGCAGTAATGCTTGCGGATGTGTCATTGCGTGAAATTCCTCATTATAGTAAATATAAATAGTCCTATTCACAAAGCTTCTAAGGACAATCTTAGCTGAAGTTGTACTGTAGTGAAAATTTCAGATCAATTTTTCTCAATGTAATTCAGACACGATGTTAATGTTTCTAGTATATTTCTGATAATATGGCCTGCACTTTTCTTCACTGTATTGGGGTTTTTAACATAATTTTGTTCTCACACAGTGACTTGCATATTTCAAAAACAATATTTATGTTTTTAACTTAACATATTTCTCAAGAAGGAGCTTGTTTTAGGCAGGATATTCCAGTTAATAATTAACATTACTATGTTGTATGATGTTTAGACCCAAGTTACAATGTCTTGCTCAATTTCAATCATAAATTTCTCATGAAATGTGTTGCCTTTTTCAGGCACGATATTCCGGTTAAAGGGTGCCCTGCAGTGCATGTCGTTCCTGGACTGTAACGGGATGATCATCCCCACGCTGACCTCTGGAACGTGGAAGGACACCGGCAAAGACGAGGGCAAGTCTACCAAGACCCAGACTTCATGTAAGCTACAGGCTTAAATAACTTTTATAGCAGGGGCCTTATAAAGTAGCAATATTGTGTTTGTCTGATGTACGCAACTGGCTTTAGTACGATATAAATAGGAGCCTTATAAAGTAGCAATATTGTGTTTATGTCTCATGTATGCAACTGGCTTTAGTATGATATTAATAGGAGCCTTATAAAGTAGCAATATTGTGTTTATGTCTCATGTATGCAACTGGCTTTAGTATGATATGAATAGGAGCCTTATAAAGTAGCAATATTGTGTTTATGTCTCATGTATGCAACTGGCTTTAGTATGATATAAATAGGAGCCTTATAAGGTAGCAATATTGTGTTTATGTCTCATGTATGCAACTGGCTTTAGTATGATATGAATAGGAGCCTTATAAAGTAGCAATATTGTGTTTATGTCTCATGTATGCAACTGGCTTTAGTACGATATAAATAGGAGCCTTATAAAGTAGTAATATTGTGTTTATGTCTCATGTATGCAACTGGCTTTAGTATGATATGAATAGGAGCCTTATAAAGTAGTAATATTGTGTTTATGTCTCATGTATGCAACTGGCTTTAGTATGATATAAATAGGAGCCTTATAAAGTAGTAATATTGTGTTTATGTCTCATTTATGCAACTGGCTTTAGTACGGTATAAATAGGAGCCTTATAAAGTAGCAATATTGTGTTTATGTCTCATGTATGCAACTGGCTTTAGTATGATATGAATAGGAGCCTTATAAAGTAGTAATATTGTGTTTATGTCTCATGTATGCAACTGGCTTTAGTACGATATAAATAGGAGCCTTATAAAGTAGCAATATTGTGTTATGTCTCATGTATGCAACTGGCTTTAGTATGATATTAATAGGAGCCTTATAAAGTAGCAATATTGTGTTTATGTCTCATGTATGCAACTGGCTTTAGTATGATATAAATAGGAGCCTGATAAAGTAGCAATATTGTGTTTATGTCTCATGTATGCAACTGGCTTTAGTATGATATAAATAGGAGCCTTATAAAGTAGTAATATTGTGTTTATGTCTCATGTATGCAACTGGCTTTAGTATGATATGAATAGGAGCCTTATAAAGTAGTAATATTGTGTTTATGTCTCATGTATGCAACTGGCTTTAGTACGATATAAATAGGAGCCTTATAAAGTAGCAATATTGTGTTATGTCTCATGTATGCAACTGGCTTTAGTATGATATTAATAGGAGCCTTATAAAGTAGCAATATTGTGTTTATGTCTCATGTATGCAACTGGCTTTAGTATGATATAAATAGGAGCCTGATAAAGTAGCAATATTGTGTTTATGTCTCATGTATGCAACTGGCTTTAGTATGATATAAATAGGAGCCTTATAAAGTAGTAATATTGTGTTTATGTCTCATGTATGCAACTGGCTTTAGTATGATATGAATAGGAGCCTTATAAAGTAGTAATATTGTGTTTATGTCTCATGTATGCAACTGGCTTTAGTACGATATAAATAGGAGCCTTATAAAGTAGCAATATTGTGTTATGTCTCATGTATGCAACTGGCTTTAGTATGATATTAATAGGAGCCTTATAAAGTAGCAATATTGTGTTTATGTCTCATGTATGCAACTGGCTTTAGTATGATATAAATAGGAGCCTGATAAAGTAGCAATATTGTGTTTGTGTCTCATGTATGCAACTGGCTTTAGTATGATATGAATAGGAGCCTTATAAAGTAGCAATATTGTGTTTATGTCTCATGTATGCAACTGGCTTTAGTATGATATGAATAGGAGCCTTATAAAGTAGCAATATTGTGTTATGTCTCATGTATGCAACTGGCTTTAGTATGATATAAATAGGAGCCTTATAAAGTAGCAATATTGTGTTTCTCTCATGTATGCAACTGGCTTTAGTATGATATGAATAGGAGCCTTATAAAGTAGTAATATTGTGTTTATGTCTCATGTATGCAACTGGCTTTAGTATGATATAAATAGGAGCCTTATAAAGTAGTAATATTGTGTTTCTCTCATGTATGCAACTGTCTTTAGTATGATATAAATAGGAGCCTTATATAGTAGTAATATTGTGTTTCTCTCATGTATGCAACTGGCTTTAGTATGATATAAATAGGAGCATTATAAAGTAGTAATATTGTGTTTCTCTCATGTATGCAACTGGCTTTAGTATGATATAAATAGGAGCCTTATAAAGTAGCAATATTGTGTTTCTCTCATGTATGCAACTGGCTTTAGTATGATATAAATAGGAGCCTTATAAAGTAGCAATATTGTGTTTCTCTCATGTATGCAACTGGCTTTAGTATGATATGAATAGGAGCCTTATAAAGTAGCAATATTGTGTTTATGTCTCGTGTATGCAACTGGCTTTAGTATGATATATAGTAATATTGTGTTTCTCTCATGTATGCAACTGGCTTTAGTATGATATAAATAGGAGCCTTATAAAGTAGCAATATTGTGTTTGTCTCATGTATGCAACTGGCTTTAGTATGATATAAATAGGAGCCTTATAAAGTAGCAATATTGTGTTTCTCTCATGTATGCAACTGGCTTTAGTATGATATGAATAGGAGCCTTATAAAGTAGTAATATTGTGTTTATGTCTCATGTATGCAACTGGCTTTAGTATGATATAAATAGGAGCCTTATAAAGTAGTAATATTGTGTTTATGTCTCATTTATGCAACTGGCTTTAGTACGGTATAAATAGGAGCCTTATAAAGTAGCAATATTGTGTTTATGTCTCATGTATGCAACTGGCTTTAGTATGATATGAATAGGAGCCTTATAAAGTAGTAATATTGTGTTTATGTCTCATGTATGCAACTGGCTTTAGTACGATATAAATAGGAGCCTTATAAAGTAGCAATATTGTGTTATGTCTCATGTATGCAACTGGCTTTAGTATGATATTAATAGGAGCCTTATAAAGTAGCAATATTGTGTTTATGTCTCATGTATGCAACTGGCTTTAGTATGATATAAATAGGAGCCTGATAAAGTAGCAATATTGTGTTTATGTCTCATGTATGCAACTGGCTTTAGTATGATATAAATAGGAGCCTTATAAAGTAGTAATATTGTGTTTATGTCTCATGTATGCAACTGGCTTTAGTATGATATGAATAGGAGCCTTATAAAGTAGTAATATTGTGTTTATGTCTCATGTATGCAACTGGCTTTAGTACGATATAAATAGGAGCCTTATAAAGTAGCAATATTGTGTTATGTCTCATGTATGCAACTGGCTTTAGTATGATATTAATAGGAGCCTTATAAAGTAGCAATATTGTGTTTATGTCTCATGTATGCAACTGGCTTTAGTATGATATAAATAGGAGCCTGATAAAGTAGCAATATTGTGTTTATGTCTCATGTATGCAACTGGCTTTAGTATGATATAAATAGGAGCCTTATAAAGTAGTAATATTGTGTTTATGTCTCATGTATGCAACTGGCTTTAGTATGATATGAATAGGAGCCTTATAAAGTAGTAATATTGTGTTTATGTCTCATGTATGCAACTGGCTTTAGTACGATATAAATAGGAGCCTTATAAAGTAGCAATATTGTGTTATGTCTCATGTATGCAACTGGCTTTAGTATGATATTAATAGGAGCCTTATAAAGTAGCAATATTGTGTTTATGTCTCATGTATGCAACTGGCTTTAGTATGATATAAATAGGAGCCTGATAAAGTAGCAATATTGTGTTTGTGTCTCATGTATGCAACTGGCTTTAGTATGATATGAATAGGAGCCTTATAAAGTAGCAATATTGTGTTTATGTCTCATGTATGCAACTGGCTTTAGTATGATATGAATAGGAGCCTTATAAAGTAGCAATATTGTGTTATGTCTCATGTATGCAACTGGCTTTAGTATGATATAAATAGGAGCCTTATAAAGTAGCAATATTGTGTTTCTCTCATGTATGCAACTGGCTTTAGTATGATATGAATAGGAGCCTTATAAAGTAGTAATATTGTGTTTATGTCTCATGTATGCAACTGGCTTTAGTATGATATAAATAGGAGCCTTATAAAGTAGTAATATTGTGTTTCTCTCATGTATGCAACTGTCTTTAGTATGATATAAATAGGAGCCTTATATAGTAGTAATATTGTGTTTCTCTCATGTATGCAACTGGCTTTAGTATGATATAAATAGGAGCATTATAAAGTAGTAATATTGTGTTTCTCTCATGTATGCAACTGGCTTTAGTATGATATAAATAGGAGCCTTATAAAGTAGCAATATTGTGTTTCTCTCATGTATGCAACTGGCTTTAGTATGATATAAATAGGAGCCTTATAAAGTAGCAATATTGTGTTTCTCTCATGTATGCAACTGGCTTTAGTATGATATGAATAGGAGCCTTATAAAGTAGCAATATTGTGTTTATGTCTCGTGTATGCAACTGGCTTTAGTATGATATATAGTAATATTGTGTTTCTCTCATGTATGCAACTGGCTTTAGTATGATATAAATAGGAGCCTTATAAAGTAGCAATATTGTGTTTGTCTCATGTATGCAACTGGCTTTAGTATGATATAAATAGGAGCCTTATAAAGTAGCAATATTGTGTTTCTCTCATGTATGCAACTGGCTTTAGTATGATATAAATAGGAGCCTTATAAAGTAGTAATATTGTGTTTATGTCTCATGTATGCAACTGGCTTTAGTATGATATAAATAGGAGCCTTATAAAGTAGCAATATTGTGTTTTTCTCATGTATGCAACTGGCTTTAGTACGATATAAATAGGAGCCTTATAAAGTAGCAATATTGTGTTTATGTCTCATGTATGCAACTGGCTTTAGTATGATATGAATAGGAGCCTTATAAAGTAGCAATATTGTGTTTATGTCTGATGTATGCAACTGGCTTTAGTATGATATAAATAGGAGCCTTATAAAGTAGCAATATTGTGTTATGTCTGATGTATGCAACTGGCTTTAGTATGATATAAATAGGAGCCTTATGAAGTAGTAAAATTGTGTTTGTCTCCTGTATGCAACTGGCTTTAGTATGATATAAATAGGAGCCTTATAAGGTAGCAATATTGTGTTTATGTCTCCTGTACGCAACTGGCTTTAGTACGATATAAATAGGAGCCTTATAAAGTAGTAAAATTGTGTTTGTCTCCTGTATGCAACTGGCTTTAGTATGATATAAATAGGAGCCTTATAAGGTAGCAATATTGTGTTTATGTCTCCTGTATGCAACTGGCTTTTAGTACGATATAAATAGGAGCCTTATAAGGTAGCAATATTGCGTTTATGTCTCCTGTACGCAACTGGCTTTAGTATGATATAAATAGGAGCCTTATAAGGTAGCAATATTGTGTTTATGTCTCCTGTACGCAACTGGCTTTAGTATGATATAAATAGGAGCCTTATAAGGTAGCAATATTGTGTTTATGTCTCCTGTACGCAACTGGCTTTAGTATGATATAAATAGGAGCCTTATAAAGTAGCAAAATTGTGTTTATGGCTCATGTACACAGCTGGCTTTAGAAGCATATATATACTAGGCAAAATACCCAACTCACACAATAGAAATACTATCAATATGTTACATTGAAGCGGAGACGACAAATGGGTCAAAATGACCTTAGCTAACCGATCAATTTTACCAATACTCATTTCGTTGAAAAGATTTGATAATTGACAGTTATGTCTGAACATTTTATTTATATATGTTTATGAATAAGGTGATTTCACATAAGGATTGTGTGTTTCCCTATTATCTTACAAATTTATTGTGATGTTTCCCAATTTCTTGGGCCTGGGTGCATTCACGTACATATGCAATAAAAATCTGTCATTTCAACTGGCACATTTTATTTATGGCTATGAAATTATCTGTGTAAATTCTGATGTACAAGTATACATCATAAAATCTGTATGGTGTTGGAACTGTTCCATGATGTAGTACTGTGTCTGTAATATTTCATCAATCCAATGTCAGTGAAATAACATCTTGTCACCTTGGAGTAATAACTCAATACATTTCAGGCTTACTTGTAGTACCTTTGTATGTTTTGAAAGTACCTTGAATAAGAATTATTGCATGTCTTCAGCCACAAAATTAAAGATGTCTCCAACTTCATCTGCGGAAGTATCAGACAGGCAGTTTGCGATCATCTGTTCAGAGAAACAAGCCCGGGTATGTGGTAACGTTGAAAAGGTGGTGGTGGCTGTGATATTGATTATGACATTACAGTGATGATTATAACGATGATGGTAGTGTTGGTTGTAGTGATGATGTTGATGATGATACTGATTACACCCTAATGTTGATGATGATGATGATGATGATTTCAGTGGTGGTGGTGATGGAGGTGATGATGATGGCTGCAGTGGTGCTGATGTAGGTGATGATGATAATAATGATTGTGGTGGGGGTGATGATGATAAGGTGGTAATGTTGACAGCAATGATAATGTTGCTGATAATGATGACAGTGGTGGTTGTGATGATGATGTCAGTGGTGATGTAATTCTTACATTTGGAATCGAAAGGTTTTTTCAGAAGGTACAGGTTGTCACTTAATTGGCCAATGAAATATTGCTTATTTTGGTCATGTCATAATGCTGTTTTGTTTGTTGTTTCTCAGGTCGTGTCTTTACCATCGCAAACGTGTCCGTACAAAGCAAGAATCACCGAAAACTCATTTGTTGTGAAAGCAGATGTGGTTAATCTCAGGGGTAAGTATTGAATGGCTGTTACAAGTTCTCTGAATCCTAATATTGAGCTATGCTTTTTGTCATTTCTTAACATTTACTATGATAAGGCCTAAATAAACAATTTCTGTGTTTAGTGCAACCTGACCCTACCTAGCAAAAACCCTCCAACCCTAATGTTTTTAGCTACGATTGTTTTCCGTGAAATCCGTATTGGTCAGATTTCAGATAATTTTCAATGTTTTTTGACCGAAATATGTCTGTAAAAAAGTGAGTTAAAAAAAACTCAATCCCCGACCCTACCTAACTTTTTTGAGAGCTTTGCCCGAAACACACATTTTTTTGGCCTTAGCTGGGGAGGAGTTTACAATGTTTTAATTGGAAATTATTTGTTGCCACCCACAGGTGACAGTGTGTGTCTGGCGTGCTACGTGGCCAATGGACACATCATGGTCTACAGTCTACCAAGTCTCAAACTGCTGCTCGATATGGATTTCTTGCCTCTGTCTGACCTGCGGTAGGCCACCACTTTTTGCTGTTGAAACTTCCAGAAAGTTCTGGAGTCTGTGCACGTTTGTTGAACATAAATAAAACCAAAAAAGAATTTTTTGTAATGTACATTCAAAATTGTCATGGTTACGTAAGAGGTATACACACATAAACTCGTGTGGTTATTGTAAAATTGTATTATTGCCAATTGTCCAGTTAATCCTGGTAGATTCATAAGACATACTTATACAACTAACAGGAGATTTCAGTCAAATATATGAGGCGTGTTGTGGGAAAACCGGACTTAATGCATGTGCGTAAAGTGTCGTCCCGGATTAGCCTGTGCAGTCCTCACAGGCTAATCCGGGACGGCACTTTCCGCCTACAGTGGATTTATGTTTAGAAGAGACTGCCTTGAAACAGAAAATACCATACAAGCGGAAAGTGCCATCCCGGATTAGCCTGTGCAGACTGCACAGGCTAATCCGGGACGACACTTTACGCACATGCATTAAGTCCGGTTTTCCCACGACGCGCCTCATATTTAAATGCTAAAAACTTGTCTACATTCAAACTTCGCGAAAGTTTCTTTTTTGGTTCAGTTCATATCCATTTAATTGTTGAATCTTTTTGCAATACTAATGAGTATATGGAAGTGGCTCTGTAGGATTTTGTGTGGTTTGTTCAGAGTATTGCTTTCGAAGAAACATGATTTAGTATTCATTTTATTCAGCAAGTGGTAAACAAACATGCGTTTTTGTTTAAACAATATATATTCAGAAAACATGTCACACAAAGTCACTAATGGTGCATACAGATATTTGTTGGATTGGAAAACAATCATTTGAAAACTTACATAAATTCCTTTCCATTAATTAATAATTGTATATGTATTCTGGTTGATTGACTTGGTTGAAAAACTCAGTCTCCCATACATGTATTAATTGAGAATTGGGGATAATTAAACATGTGTTTGTTGGATTCTTCAGGATTGCGCTTTTAACTGTAAACTGGAGATATTTAAACACATGTTTCTTTTATTCTTCAGAATTGCGCTATTAACTGTAAATTTGAGATATTAAAAAAACTTGAGTTTGATTCTTCAGGATTGCGCTATAAACTGTAAATTGGAGATATCTAAACATGTTGTTTGTTTGATTTTTGAGGATTGCGCTACAGACTGTAAATTGGAGATATTTAAACACGTGTTTGTTTGGTTTTTCAGGATTGCGCTATAAACTGTAAATTGGAGATATCTAAACATGTGTTTGTTTGATTTTTGAGGATTGCGCTATAAACTGTAAATTGGAGATATTTACACATGTGTTTGTTTGATTCTTCAGGATTGCGCGAACCTTCTGCTTCAGTAACAACGGTCATGCAATGTACATGTGTTCACCAACGGAATTACAGAAAGTAACATACTCTGCTGAAATTTGGTAAGTTGTTCGGCATTAAAAACTCTGGTTAACACATTGATACACTGTTTTTATTAATCCAGCAAACAAACATCCAAACAAAGTCTTTAGAAGTAAAAAACTCCTTAGTATATAAATTATAAAATTAATATCCTAAAATAATCGAGGCATGTCTTGGAAAAACCAGGCTTAATGCACGTGTGTAAAGTGTCATCCCGGATCAGCCTGTAGACGGAAAGTGCCATCCCGGATTAGCCTGTGCAGACAGCACAGGCTAATCCGGGACAATACTTTACGCACATGCATTAAGCCCAGGTTTTCCACGACACGGCTTAATTAAATTACTCAAGTTGGTGGCTGATTGACTTCTAGTTAAATTGTATAATAAAGTGGTATTCTAGTGAACAATAAACTGATGTTTCTGCTGTTTCCGTTATTAAAAAAGCTTCAGTTTTTCATCGAGAAAAATTAATCTAAAATGTTTCATAACGTATGTCTAAAATATTGACGGAACACATAACAAAAGCTTAGCAATTTTATCAGTTTCAGAATTTTTATTTATTTCTGAGTTGGGAGTGTTATTTGACTTCTTATACTACAAGTGTTATTTTCAGTAATAACCTCAATGAGATGTTTCATTTCCAGTGATAACTTCAATGAGATGTTTCATTTCCAGTAATAACCTCAATCAGATGTTTCATTTCCAGTGATAACCTCAATGAGATATTTCATTTCCAGTGATAACCTCAATGAGATGTTTCATTTCCAGTGATAACCTCAATTAGATGTTTCATTTCCTGTGATAACCTCAATGAGATGTTTCATTTCCAGTAATAACCTCAATGAGATGTTTCATTTCCAGTAATAACCTTAATGAGATGTTTCATTTCCAGTGATAAACTCAATGAAGTGTTTCATTTTTAGTGATAATCTTAATGAGATGTTTCATTTCCAGTGATTACCTCAATGAAGTGTTTCATTTTCAGTGATAACCTTAATGAGATGTTTCATTTCCAGTGATAACCTCAATGAAGTGTTTCATTTTCTGTGATAACCTTAATGAGATGTTTCATTTCCAGTGATAACCTCAGTGAGATGCTGGGGGAGCTGTTCATACCCACAGAGACCCCCGAGGCTCCCAAACAGGGCTTCTTCAAGAACCTCTTCGGAGGAGGCACCTCAACACTGGATAGGGAAGAACTATGTATGCTGTGTAAATTACTCATTTTTCTTTTCAATAAAAAGTTACTTTACAGAATTGAGTGACAAAATGAAAGGTTTGTGGTTTAAGAGTACATCTTAACTTGATGTTAATGGTAAAATGTTCAGCAATGTGTTAAAGGTGAAATGTTCAACATTAAAAAAATGCTTTTCTGTAAAGTTTAGAATTTGAAAAGTGATAATATATTAGAACTACTGAAAGTATAAATATTGGATTGTATTATCTCTTAACCTGTAAGTACATAAAATAGTATTTGAAAAATGCATTGTTTCAGATTGTTTTGGGAAATTATAAGAAAGCTGGAAAAATAAAAAGTCACAGAATACATGTATTGTGGAACAGGTCATTATAATATTCCTGTTTATCCCATGGTTTCAGAGTTTAGTGGTGCTAGGTAAAAAAAAAATCCCTCCTGCATTATTGTGGAAGTAAGGGCATAAGTAAGATTTACTGACAATCTCATTAAAATCATCTCCAGTCTGACGCTACTATATTATCGGCTGTCTGGATCTGATGACTTCGCATTAGAGGTCACGTTCAGATGACCTTTTCGGGAGCCAATCAACTTGTTGCCTTCAGAATGTTGTGGTATAACTTATATATATACAAATGCTGTGCACGAAATTAACGTGAACTTTGGATGTTTACTCGCCTAAGGTACCACTATATCCGTTGTTATCCCCTTGAAAATTATTTGTAAATAATTAATTCCCGAGGATCAGCTGGAAATGCATCACTTCAAAAACCGTGGCCAAACATTGTTGTGTAAAAGGCGATTCATTGGGCGCAGCAGGGCTGATATTTTATTGTTCGGAAGGTCATTTGAACGTGACCTGTTATACGATGTCTTCAGATCCTAACATTGTTAGGATTTTATTTAAATGAGATTTGATTTACTGAGGTTCTTTAAGAATACCAACCCTAGTCACTACAGTATTCATCTGTGATTTTCGTGATTTCAGTTGGAGAGTCGAGTGGTAAGGCTGCGCGGGGTCTCGTGTCACGGACACACGGTACTGGGGGCATACAGAGTCTGCAGGCCCAGAGTCAGGCAGCTGCGGGGGGAGAGGTGTCTCGTGCCAGGCTGGTAAGTAACACAGGCGGGTGGGGTAGTCGAGGGATGTGGGCATACAGAGTCTGCAGGCCCAGAGTCAGGCAGCTGCGGGGGGAGAGGTGTCTCGTGCCAGGCTGGTAAGTGACACCGGTGGGGGTGGGGTAGTCGAGGGATGAGGGCATACAGAGTCTGCAGGCCCAGAGTCAGGCAGCTGCGGGGGGGAGAGGTGTCTCGTGCCAGGCTGGTAAGTAACACAGGCGGGTGGGGTAGTCGAGGGATGAGGGCATACAGAGTCTGCAGGCCTAGAGTCAGGCAGCTGCGAGGGGGAGAGGTGTCCCGTGCCAGGCTGGTAAGTAACACAGGCGGGTGGGGTAGTCGAGGGATGAGGGCATACAGAGTCTGCAATCCCAGAGTCAGGCAGCTGCAGGGGGAGAGGTGTCCCGTGCCAGGCTGGTAAGTAACACCGGTGGGGGTGGGGTAGTCGAGGGATGAGGGCATACAGAGTCTGCAGGCCCAGAGTCTGGCAGCTGCGGGGGGGAGAGGTGTCCCGTGCCAAGCTGGTAAGTAACACACGCGGGTGGGGTAGTCGAGGGATGAGGGCATTCAGAGTCTGCAGGCCCAGAGTCAGGCAGCTGCGAGGGGGAGAGGTGTCCCGTGCCAGGCTGGTAAGTAACACCGGTGGGGGTGGGGTAGTCGAGGGATGAGGGCATACAGAGTCTGCAGGCCCAGAGTCTGGCAGCTGCGGGGGGGAGAGGTGTCCCGTGCCAAGCTGGTAAGTAACACACGCGGGTGGGGTAGTCGAGGGATGAGGGCATACAGAGTCTGCAGGCCCAGAGTCAGGCAGTTGCGAGGGGGAGAGGTGTCCCGTGCCAGGCTGTTGAGTCGCTGCAACTCGGGCTTAGTTTAGTTTAAACGTATTTATTTAAGCTTGATTGTGTTGAAAGCCAGAGGCTTATTGAGACATTTTTGAGTCTGTTTCCTGGGTAGAACCAGTACCTGGTTTCTTTTGAGAAAGATCATTTGAATTCGAACTCGCACTCCCGACCTCCTGATGGCAAGGCAGATACCATATCCATTGCACCGCTGCGATCTTGCAACCTTTTTATCTAATGCTAGGGATGGGACCTAGTCCCTATGTATTGGAGGGAAAATAGTGCAATAAACAATCTGTAAAAGTAGGTATATAAGATAGGAAAATAAATATTGATTTTCTTTATTGGTAGAAAAAAATCTATATTTTAGATTTGGGGAACCAAACATGTATGGAATTAATGACATTAATATAGCAAGTTTCTTTTATGGAGCTACTTAAATCTTTTAAGAAATTAAATTATCCAATATACCGGTACTTCCAGTTGCTGTCCGAGAGAGGAGAGAAGTTATCGGGTCTGTCAGATCGCACCGAGGACATGGCTCTGAATGCTGAGTCATATGCCAACACTGCTCACCAACTGATGTTGAAGTACAAGGACAAGAAGTGGTACCAGTTCTAGACTGGCCACCGCTACCAGTCGGAAAACGAGAACTTCCTGGTGTGATAGAGCTGAAAGTCTCATATCTGTGACATCGGTAGGAACGGAATATTGAAAGTGCTCTAAAAAAGTTGAATTGGTTTGCGGACTGTTCTAGGTGATTTGTGGAAAAGACATTTTATGTTTGAAAGATTTTCTGTGAAATGGAACCTGTTTTTCGTGGTGGAACAAATGCTATGGTTTGATTGAACATGGAATTGAAACTAAAGTTGGTGATCTTTTTGTCAGTTTATTGGATGCTTTTGTTCCAGAAGCATGTGACTTTCCAACCAAGACTGAAAGAAGCGTTTTTATGTAGGAATATACGGATTTAGATACAATTTTTGGCATATTAAGTGTGAATGATGTAAACTGATTTTATAAATCAGAATGCAAGTTTAACCATGAATGTGCTGAATATGGACCAAATGCACACTCAGATGCGTGCAATGTGTTATATGCTAGGTCTGGCTGCAAATAACTGCTTCAAAACTTTTTTGAAACTTTTGATTTGAACACGGATTAGTTCAGTGCAATTTTGTGAATGTTTATTATGATTTCGCGGACGAAATGGGGATCTATGGCTGATTTTACATCAATGAGATTAATAATTATGTAGCCATGTTTTGTATTTAGTGATCGTATTTACTAGTTCTGTTGATTAGCGTATACTTAGTTACTGCTAAATCATTCCAATATTCATGTAGGCTAGGTGAGTTTTTGTCATTCAGGAAAAAAAGGAAACATTTTAATATGCTTTGTTTCCATTCATGCAGTAATAAAGATTGGTTTTAGGTCCCGATATGAAACATTCCAAATAATTCAGCTGTTTTATGAAGAAATTCTTTTGTAAATCTAAAACAGCTGATGACCTCATATGTTCTTTAATCAGACGAGAATAACTTAAACAGTTGTTTTGACAGTCCATTTTCATGACACGAATATCTGATTAAAACATTCTTAAGAAGATCCAATTAGTTTGTATAACAATGGCTTGGAATGTACATAATGTATAACTTATATTTGTGCATTTATTAGTGTGAGTAAACATACTGTGAAATCATTTTATTTTGTGGTGGTCTATTTTTGCGTATTTCGCGGCCGGAACATAGAGCGATATTAAGACCCGGCGTTAATGTTATTCGTGCATGTTTTGAAAAAAAAATATTTCTATAACAATAACAAATGCGCGAAATTAAGTCGCATGAATCAGCCGTTTCTAAGAATGCGTGAAATTTATACACTGCAAAATAAATTGATTTTACAGTAGTTCTTATTTGTTAACCATTTACCCTGTACTACTGATTGTCAGATATAGCATTTGTTTTGCTTTGAGTGCTTTACTTTGTTGATGACTTTGTTGGGCTTATCATATAGTTTATTTCAATTATTACTGTTGTTATATTGTTGTTTTTAATTATTTATTTCATTGTATATTTTGTTTGTAATATAATGTTTGTTTTGAGAATATATGCAGCTTTCCTAAAATGTGCATAAAAAGATACAGTATCAAATTATTATGAAAAATATCAGTCATCTTTATTTATACACATGTTTTTTTAAATCAGAAAAGCACTTTTTGTAAGAAATGTATCAGTCAATTTACTTGGATAACATTGTTTAATGAAAATGATGGACTTTATATTTTAAGTTTACTTTAAATCTGCATCATAACTGTGAAATGCTAAGAATAGAAATATATTTGCTGTGTCGTGGGAAAATCGGGCTGAATGCATGTGCGTAAAGTGTCGTCCCGGAATAGCTTGTGCAGTCTGCACAGGCTAATCTGGGACGACGCTTTCTGCCAACAGTGGTTTTATGTTTAGAAGAGACTTCCTGGATTAGCCTGTGTGAACAACGCAGACTGATCTAGGACGAAACTTTACGCAGATGCATTAAGCCCGGGTTTCCCACGTCAGGCCTCATATGTACTTTGAATTTCCAAATTTAAATGTGTGACATTGTTTTATAGCATTTAGAATCTTGAACTGCCTTTTGAAGTCGCTTGAAGATCTATGAAATTTCTACATCATTTTGCTAATATTGAGAACTTTCATATTAAACCTGTGTGTGTTCATAACTTGTTCGCAATTCTGGAAAAAAAAAAACGTGTTTGTTTTGTATGATTTGATTTAGAAATCCGGTCGATTTATAGTGATTTGATATCATCATGATAAAATTATCTTTAAAAAAAGAGTAGAAATCCATACCTAGCATATATAAATTACATTCCAGATCAAGTGACCATTTAATATTCATTCCAAAAGTATATTTGTTATGAAGTTAAAAAGATACTTATTCCAAATGAGGCTAGTAGGGACAGATCCAGAGCAAACTAGTAGTTTGCAGCACCCTGCTCCTTTGTGGTTCCTCCCTGCTGCCCCTCTGGGCTGGTCAATAGTGTGCTGCACCCTGCTCCTTTGTGGTTCCCCCCTGCTGCCCCTCCGGCTAGTAGTGTGCTGCACCCTGCTCCTTTGTGGTTCCCCCCTGCTGCCCCTCCGGCTAGTAGTGTGCTGTACCCTGCTCCTTTGTGGTTCCCCCCTGCTGCCCCTCAGGCTAGTAGTGTGCTGCACCCTGCTCCTTTGTGGTTCCCCCTGCTGCCCCTCCGGCTAGTAGTGTGCTGCAGCCTGCTCCTTTGTGGTTCCCCCTGCTGCCCCTCTGGGTAGTAGTGTGCTGCGCCCTGCTCCTTTGTGGTTCCCCCCTGCTGCCCCTCTGGGTAGTAGTGTGCTGCACCCTGCTCCTTTGTGGTTCCCCCCTGCTGCCCCTCCGGCTAGTAGTCTGCTGCACCCTGCTCCTTTGTGGTTCCCCCCTGATGCCCCTCTGGCTAGTAGTGTGCTGCACCCAGCTCCTTTGTGGTTCCTCCCTGCTGCCCCTCCGGGCTGGTCAACACAGAAATGTTGAATCCGAAAGTGTCGTCCCTTTTAGCCTGTGCGGACTGCGCAGGCTAATCTGGGATGACACTGCACACATGCATTAAGCCTGGTTTTCTCGCGACACGCCTCATTTTTGCCCATGGTTTATTCTGATTCTGTTCATACATTCACGTACATGTGTGCACGAATTCAGGCATTTTTATTTCAACATTCCCTTCTTTTGAAAAACAACATGTTTAAACATTAAAGGGACCTGTTCACAGATTGACGTGTTGACAATTTTTCAACTTTCTGTCACCGATTCCAAAAATAAAAGAACAGTGTTTACAAGGGAGCAAAATAACACTACGGACCTAGAAATATACTGTAAAAACCATTTTGTCGTAATCATCAGTTGAAATTGATAAAACTATCAAACATTTGTAACGCTAAACGATAGAATAATTTTGAGTGTAAACGATATAATAATTTTGAGTGCTTCTGTTGTTTTCGTTGAAACTGTTGACATCACGTGGAACATTTGCATAAAGTAAATAATGCAGGGTGTAATATAGAAGTCAGAATGGTCGAGTTGTTAAGGCGATAGTTTTTTAATCCGGAGGTCCCAGGTTCGAACCCTGGTGGAACCTTTTTTTTTATTTTCTTTTTTTTATAAATACTTTTCTTGTTATTATACTTGAGCTTTTAGTTCCGATGCTTAAATCTGTCAAGTTAAGACATTTTATGTCATACTTAAAAAAATATGAAAATCTGTGAACAAGTCCCTTTAAATCAGAATAGAAAATCATTGTTAGATATATATATGTCTTTGATTTTCACCATACTTGAGATTTCCTGTAAGCATTAATGTACATATAAATTGTTCGGTGACATTAAAATTCTATGTCTGTCTATTGATCTATTGATTTTTTTTCAGTTTTGTTTTTATTTGTTCCAGTTAATGCTACAGATCTATACCTATGGTAAAATACATTTGAATGGCTGACATTTTAAATTTTAGAATTTGAACAAATGTTAATGTTCTGTGATGCAGTTTATAAGCATTTATTCTTTCTTTGTGTTCAATTCAATAATAAAGTATCTGTGTATGGTTTTCAAGCAAGATACGTCAGTGTTACAATTAGGTGCTTGTTGGCTCCAGGTGCATTATTCATCCATCCATGACATAAGAAAAAATGTTGTTTTTTTTTGTTTTATTTGAAATCATAAATTTATGTTGTTCATTCCTATTTTGCGCATTTGTGATTCATTTATTATAATTTAGATTTATTTGTTTTTATTGTTTGTTACATATGAAAGTGTTCCTGAAAACTCTATACATACATAAACACTATTATGTGAAGTTAGAATAAGCTATCTAACACAGAATTTAATGTATAATTTGCATTTTTCCCATAACTCTTGAAAACTTACATTGTGTTGGTAATCATTTTTGCTACATTTTAAAACTGTGAACATGCACACAGTTATATTTTATTGTGTAAAATTAGTAAATGCATAAAAGTATACAGTTTTGTGGTAAATCAATTTTACGGATGCAATAATACATGTATATGAAGGTGTCTATTGCCCTTAATACCCTGCAATATTTTGAAATTACAAATGGTTAACTGCATATAAAACATTGGTGCAGTGAAACAGTTTATTTTGTGCTTTCCAATGATTTATAGGTAAATATCAGTGAAATAAAAGTGGTAAATCACTGTTTTAAAACAGTGAAAATTTCCACGCTGGAAGTTCACTGGTTCCCGATTTAATACAGTATATGATACGGACCGTCAACGATGCTGGACTCAAAACAGTGAAATGACATCATTATTTTGACATCATGACATTGTGAGTTCTGCGAGATTTTCCAATTCAACCCAATTAGAAAGCAATTAAAATGTAAAAAACAAAAAATAAAAATGTTGATTTTTGATGTCTTATTCTAACTTCACATCCATGTAATAGTGTGTTCATAGCAGTTCTTGTGCGCATTCATCTCAAACAAATGTGCAATATGATGGGTGTTGTGAAACTTGTGGATGCAATACCTGCAATATTTGGCACATACTGTGGAGGTATATTTATATTTTTAGTAATATATTGTTTTTCCTATATTATATTAAGTTTGTTACAGCATTTGTATATGAAGATACTTGTATTTATGTTGTTTTGTTAACATTTAGGGGTGTTTGAAGTTGAAGACTTAACTTGAGAGCGAAAGTAATTATATCATTATATGTGGAACAATTTTGAACGAACAGAAAAATTGTAACTTAAGATCAACTGTCCAGCTAGACCTCTGTGCACTGGGTATACGTTAAGTTTCTTTCATAATCTCACTAAGCAATTATGTCTTCTGATTTTGGCATTGCAATTGTTCATTGCATGTGCCTACTTGTGGTAGATAATCAAAGAAATCTGTGTCCTTTGTTAGTCTCAAGCACGCTAGTTAAACCATCACAGTTGTAGAATGCACCACTAATGTTTCTGTTTGACATTCAATCCTAAAACTATAAAAGTACTTGGAAACTAAAAAAGCACGGGATTTTTACCCAGCTTGGCTGTATGTTTGTTGCAGTGTCTATATCCATGTTAAAAGCAGAGTTAGACATATTTGTTGGACACAAATCTAGTTTTTGACCTCTTTTGACTGATAAATTGGCCTAAACATATATTGTTTGTTATTTATCAATTTCATATAAACCTTATTGTAGTATTTCTGGTTATGGTATTGTGTTAAATTTCTTATCAGAGTTATTGGTAATGTTTCTCTTCACACGCTATTTGTACATTTAGCTCCTGAGTATGTCAGTTATTTACCTGAAAATCCTCATTAATTTATCATAATCAGCCCTGCTAAAGTTTGCATTGTTCAGATTTGCAAACATCAGATTATTTATTTTGATAGTTAGTTTTATTGTTTGAATGGTGCATGGAGAAGGTGTATGTGTGATATGAAATAAAACAATGGCCTGTTATTTGAAATAGTTCAAATGAGGCGCGTCGTGGGAAAACCAGACTTAATTAATGCATGTGCGTAAAGTGTCGTCCCGGATTAGCCTGTGCAGTCCGCACAGGCTAATCCAGAACGGCATTTTTAACTTTAATGGTATTTTCTGTTTCAAGGAAGTCTCTGCTAAACATAAATCCACTGAAGGCGGAAAGTGCCGTCCTGGATTAGCCTGTGCAGACTGCACAGGCTAATCTGGGACGATACTTTACGCACATGCATTAAGTCCAGTTTTCCCATGACGCGCCTCAAATTTATTTGAATGTGTCTTTATTCATTTCATTTGTCTCCGATTATTTTAATTGGATTTTGACATAATCCCTCCCCTCCCATCAACATTTACTAACCAGGTTTTTTTTGTTCAGTATGCAAAATAATTGTAATTGTACATGTTTTATGCTCGGAATACTCTGATTCATATGAACTTTCATGATAAATATGTGTCAATTTTTACATAGTTCTCTCCATAGGCAAAGCTTAATGGTTTAAATTTGTTTCAAATTTGTTGACCGTTAAAGAACAGTGTAAATAAAACATAGTTTAATTTTAAAGTACAATAGCAGCCTTGCATGTTAACTTTTCCGCAACATCATCAATACAGTGTATTTCAATTTTTAAGAATACTTGCTACATATCCCTGTTTGTCTCCAAATATTTTTAAGAAAGTAAACTGTCTTTTACCTGTAATGTTAAAAAGACATAAAAATATGTTTTCAATTTTGTTTTTAAACGTGCAAGGTGTTTTTAAATAACTTTGTCGCTCTTTATGCATGTTGATCAAGAAAGATGAAATACATTCATAGATGTTGATCTGGGCAGTGTTATCTTCGTTTGTTGTTAATATGTGTACCTTCGATGAAGAGTGTGATGTATGCACGTCCTTTTAGAAGTTAAAGTAATGTAGGCAACACGTCTACTTTACTCTGTAGAAGTTAAAGTAATAGATTTATACAATGTAGGCGACACGTCTACTTTACTTTGTAGAAGTTAAAGTAATAGATTTATACAATGTAGGCGACACGTCTACTTTACTCTGTAGAAGTTAAAGTAATAGATTTATACAATGTAGGCGACACGTCTACTTTACTCTGTCAGATTCCCTGAGGAAGCCTATGATGCCTTTTTACAAAATAAAATGTATTCATAACTTGAAAATATGTTTTATTGTCATGTAACATTTTCTAAAATAGTCTCTGAATACATTGTATACTGATGAAGAATTTACTTATATTTTTGAAACCTGTTCACACATAATAATAATAATAATAACAATAATAATAGTAATAATAGTGTAGTTGTATTGTTGCAACAACAGTACAACATATTCTCATTTTGGATAAAATTGTATATTGCATAACAGTTGTTATGCAAATTAATCTGATAAATTATACACTGTTGCCAGAACTCTTAGATGACACCACATGTGCACGGTATATTGATGAAGTAGTTCCATGTTTTGAAGTTAATGTTCCATTCTGTATTGTACTGTTATGTATACTGTTATGAAAAAATAATTTATGGCTATTGTTCTAATTATATTAAAGTATAATCTTCATGAAAAAACATATACATGGCTGTTGTTTTGTTTTTCCCACAAAGAGCAAATAAAACATGTATGTATTTGAGATTATTGAAGATGTGCATGTGATATTAAGCAACATGTGTATTTGAGATTATGAAACATATGTGGGTGAGATTGTGGATTATGTGTGGGTGAGGTAATGGAACATGTGAGGGTGAGGTAATGGAACATGTGTGGGTGAGGTAATGGAGCATGTGTGGGTGAGGTAATGGAAAATGTGTGGGTGAGATTGTGGATTATGTGTGGGTGAGATTATGGAGCATGTGTGAGTGAGATTGTGGAACATTTGTGGGTGAGATTATGGAACATGTGTGGGTGAGATTGTGGATTATGTGTAGGTGAGATTATGGAACATGTGTGGGTGAGATTATGGAACATGTGTGGGTCAGATTATGTAACATGTGTGAGTGATATTATGAAATATCTGCAGGTGTGCTTATGGGACATGTGGGTGAGATTACAAAAATGTAGGTGAGATTATTGAACATGGTGGGTGAGAGTATGGAACATATGTGGGTGAGATTATGGAAAATGTGTGGATGAGATTATGGAACATGTGTGGGTGCAGTTATGTAACATGTGTAGTGAAATTATTTAACATGTGTGGGTGAGATTATGGAACATGTGTGGGCGAGATTATGATACATGTGCAGGTGTGATTATGAAACATGTGTGGGTAAGATTATTGAACATGTGTGAGTGATATTATGGCACATTTGTGAGATAAATGGTCATTCAAAGCAATCATGGTCAACTTATGTGTGGCTGCGATAAAAGGGTAGTGTATTATGGATATATGGATTTAAAAACTTCAGAAGTGTAAGATATGAACTTCTTTTAGAACTAATTTAATGTTTGTTAATACAACTGTGTGTAAGTTTGACCATAGCTCTGATTTGTGAGCTTAATGTCTGGCAGTACAGCTAAACTGTGTTGCTTGTACTTGGTGTTTCTGAAGTAATTAAACAGATATGCTAATTGTTTTTAAATTTCTGTTTGAATACTGAAAGTAACCGACCACATTTTCTAAGGTTACTGTTTGTCTGTAGGCGACATGGCTATCGAATGGGTGTTGAATACAGTCGCTCTGCATGCTGTGTTTCATTTGCGATAGTTATTGGTTCATGTGTGTTTTGCAACTGCACAGTTACTGGTTAGTGCATTTGCTTTTTGACTGTTTTATATGTGACTGGTAATTCATTGTGGTAACTGTTACATCGATATTATCACTGGCTATGGCCACTTTCAGACTTAAAATGATCTTGCACATTTGATTGACTGTGTTCGCTGTTGTATGTGGGGCTGCGTGAATTAATAAGATATACACCGTAACTGTGTTTCACTGGCTATGACTGCAGTTTAATTTGAAAACTTTCTTGTACTACTTTTGCATATTATGTATTCTGTGTTATGTCCCTGCATGTCTGAAATTTCATTGAGGTACCTGCTGGATGCAAATAAACACCATTACCGTGTATGTTATTGAGAAAAATATGAATGTCTTATAATTATGTTAAAGGTTTGACATTAAATGGTAATCTCATCGTGAATGATTTCGGAATGTGATACTATTGTTGTCGTGAACATGCTATCTTATATGTACTATTTGCATGCCCCATATTTACTGATAATGTTATCTCCTGTAGATTATTGAGAGGTCAAATAAATCCCTGAACTGATAACTTATTTTTACGCGTTTATGTACCCTTTGCTTGATACTTAATGAGTTGGCAGGGGAATACAGAAAGGTGAAATGTCCCAAAATCATTGAATGGCAACGGAAAATGCAGTTTGGTTAACTGTTACTTATATACTTGGTTGGTAAAGGAATAAAATAGAAGTGAACATGTCGCAATTACCTTGAGTAATAAATCACAAGTCACAACAGTGACATGTTTAAATTCTTTTCATGTTATTGTAATGTGCACTTATTTGATAAAAGGTGTTTTAAACTTAAGTAATTGCCGTTTTTACGCAATTAAAGCAATTCAAGTACTGTAAGCCATTTTAATTGATTTACTTAATCAGAAAACTCAAAGTAAAATGTCTATACGACAATGACAATAAAAATGTGTTGCTGATTTTGTAGATAAATGACAGACGACTCTTATTCTAAATGCAAACTGTTCTGTAAGGATGCAAGTTGAAGTAGCATGTATACTAAGTCAAATAGTTTAGCAACAACTATGATGTTAACAAATATAAAATGCATCTTAAAGAGAAAACACAAGCTTGTTTATCGGTAATATTTTATTTTATCATTGTGACACTTATACTTAGCATGATGTTGATATTCACTAGTTAACTGTCTTTAAATAGAAGGACCAGTACTAAAAGGAGAAATGAAATGCAATTTAATTAATTATGACTCAGTGAAATATTATCAAGTTTTTTGTTTTTCTTGTGTAGCAAAACTTATTTTACTCAGTATATTCATTAATTAAACCACAAACACGATTTCGATTCTATATTACATAAAAGGCAAAAAATTGCAAAACAGATCTATGTAATTATGAAATCAAGCGTCACCATCTTCCTCATCCAGACGCTTGTTAAGTTGACTCAGGGCTGCCAGTCGCTTGTCGCGCCACTGACGGCGCTGTTGTAAAGCGTCCAAGGGAATTCGCGCCTCAAGCTCCTGCTGTATCTGATCGAGCACCGGGCCGCCAAACGTCGGCGTCGGCTTCAGGGTTTTCATGACTCCCTCGATCATCGTGGCGTACCGCTCGGCGTATACATACATACCTGGTTAACGAAACAAAGGCTTAATGCCAATAAGGAATTGCGTCGAATACGATGTTTATAGCATTGGTATTGTCTACGTACAATTATTAAAAGTGACGGCAACGTTCACCTTTGCGCGGATGTTTAAAATTTTATTTATAATAAAATAACGGATGAAGAAATGGTCGAAGCTATAATCACCTATCGGAACCCGTGGTTAAATGCGCAACAGATAGAATCGGGCAACATTCGATAGCCTGGAAGTCCGCCACATTAAAATATTCTGTACTGTGAAAGCCTTACTTCCTTTACAAAGACGTATGCATCCCCGTACATACCGTCAGCGTTTAGGTAGGCCGTCTCGAAGGGCCCCATGAAGGCGTAGCGGCGGCCAAGGCCGGCCCTCATCACCTTGTCCACGCCGTCCACGTCAATCACGCCGTCCTGTAACCGTAGTGACACAATACTCGATATTCGTGTAACTAGAAAGCACTCGGAGAGCGAAGCCAGACAAAAAGATAAACAAACAACGGTAACACAAACAAAACCTCCTTGGTGGAGATAATAACGTTGTGTGCAAGACAGCAACTACAAATTGCAAACTATTAAGTGGTGCCGTTTAATCGACCTTATTTAATAAGCAATACAATCATATGAAAACAATATTTACAAAAATAGACGCCATTCGTAAATAGCTGTGCACAAGTGCTCAGATTTTCGTTTTCGTATTGATGCGATTGCCTGGAACAATTTAATAACTTCCGTTTTACAAGAAATTACTCCTCGCTCCTCTACACAATTTATTAACATGTGTTGATAAGAAGCGAACTTGCGGATTCGGAAATGTATAGTCCAAACAATATAACGTAATCGGTGATTTTGAAGATGTTTTATATGGGACCGAATCCACAGTACGTCGATATTGACACAAGTATGAAATATGAATTTTATAAACATTAATATAAAATATGAAAAGTGAATGTTGAATGATGAAAAACAAATGTCGACATCATATTTACATGATTTGCGAAATAAAACATACGGATATAACATAAACGAATACGTTGTTGAGTACCTGAATAAGGCCCCATGCCTCTCGCATGATACTGTACTGGATGCGGTTGAGCACGAAGCCTTCGATCTCCTTCTTGAGGACCACGGGCACTTGACCCAGTATCTCCATGATGGCCCGGGTGGTGGGGACCACGTCTGGGTCTGCCCAGGGGCTTGGGATGAGCTCCACCAGGGGAGCGTAGAATGGGGGATTGGTCTGAGGAAATATAAATATATACATACCAGTATAATTATCCTACATATATATCTACAAGGACACCACATGGGAGTCATAGAATGGGGTGTTGGCCAATGAGAATGTACCGGGTATACACCAATGTATCATACTTATCTGTCCAAGGACACAACATGGGGAGCGTAGAATTAAGGGTCGGTCTGTGAATTTTACTCATTGACAGACCGTGTCTGCAGAGATTTACCGCACGTCCTCGATAAATCATCGGCTTATGTTATCGTGCCAATATGTACACCACAGAAAACAATCTGCGACGTGTATTTGCATTACACAGTTCGAACAACGACAAAGTAGAGAAGACATATAAAAGTAAATAATAACAACTATGGATTTAATGTTGCGTACTGGATGTGCTACGACCAGTACGAATAAACGCACACATATAATTATCGCATTTATATTATATAGAACCTTGCAACACCGTCTGCATGAATACACAATGCACACAACATGTATATGCGTTCGGGAGGTCGTGAGTTCGATCCCTACTCAGGGAGCGTTCGAATTATCTTTCTCAAAAGACACCAAGTCCTGGTTCTACCCAGGAAACGGGCTCGATTGTGTTTTCATTGGCTCTGTCTCTCGACACAATCGAGCTTAAATAAATATTTTTTGAATAAACCAACAACTAACAACACTAAAAACAAATTATAATACGAGACACTACTATGAACAGTTGTAATTTGCCCCTTAAAATATGCGTATACCGGATGCGCAACGATGAACCTGTTCCGGCGGGAGATGCCGGCAGCCAGCTTGGAGGGCAGCAGGGCGCTGGCGGAGGAGGCGAGGATGCACCGGTCGCTCATGAGAGCGTCTGCTTTGGCGTACACCGAGGTCTTGAGTTCCAGACGTTCGGGAACACATTCCTGGTGCCACACAATTATATGAAATGTGGCTTAGACCACACAAAAATTGAAGTATTTGTCATCGGGTTTAAAAAAAAATCAGTTACAAAAAAGAGCCATCCGTTAGCACTAAAACAATATAACGGGCTGGTTGTTTTTTTTGTATATAAATGCCATTTTGGGGTCGCATGCATGTGGCATTGAACACTTAATTGTATTTTATTACTCTTGGAAACTGCTTATTAGTTGTGTTAACATATATGCCGTTTAAATTAATAATCCCATGCTTATGTTGATTATGTTCACACGCATTTTAGGCCACACCAATGAAAACTGTTTAATCGCGGATATATGATTACTAATATTGTCTGTTTAAGTTACTATAGTAATTCCCACTCGTTTCACTATATATATATTCATTCAAACTCGTGTAAATTAATATATCCAGTTACAATCGTTTAATTTAATATAGTCATTCACACTCGTGCAAGTTAATATATTCATTCACCATTCTATGCATAGTGTGACGTCACTGCGTTCGTCTAACCTCTATACTAAGAACTGATAACTACCGGTATCCATATTTGGCTAAATGTGCATACACTACGATATAGTCCGCGGAGGAATGAAATAATTTCCAAACAAGCACAATTTCGGTATATTCTTATTAAACTCACGTTCAAACATGAAAACTATATCATCATTATTAACTTCAAAAAGTCAAAGCATTGTACGTGTTTATACCTGTTCGTGCAATAAAATGCGTTTTAGTTACGTTGTCATGCAGTTTCTACTTTCACTTTCGAACACTATTTACAAGTGAACAAATAGAGATAAAACTTTTCTGTTATTAAAAAAACCGGCGGATTATATTTTTAAATTGAATTGAACGATGCACAGATTGAGAACTGGAACCAAGTTATGACCTACAAGACTGTATGACGATTGTTGCAAATGCTGAAAGGAAGCGTCTCATGCATCAGTTGGCGCCATATGAAAAAAGTGCTTACCCATAATGCACAGTGCTAAATCACACAGGTTAGTCGAGAAGCGACACCTGGTGGAGACAACGATTCATTCACACTCGTGTAAGTTTACATATTTATTTACACCCGTGCAAGTTAAATATTCATTTACACTCGTTTAAGTTAATATATTCATTCACACTTCTATACGTACCTGAATATACACTGCATCTTTTACTGCCTCTTCGAAATTCGTCGTGGTCCGAATGTTCTGGAACTGCTGATCTGCGCTCAGAGTTCCCCTCAGCAGCCCCTGCTTCTCTAGATCCCCCAGTTGCGCCCTGATCTCAGTTACTGAATTCTCCAGCTGCCGGGGTTCGATGTCGTAAACCGTCACAGAGTACCCGGCGGCGGCGAACAGCATCGCCCAGCTGCGTCCTATCAGGCCGCTGAAAGCGCAAGTTTTAGTTCGTAAGTTCGGTTAGACCTGGGTCGGTATTCACCAACATATTCTAAGACGTAAGAATAAGGAATACTAGAACACGTTATCGTTCATTATGCAGTGTTAACGTTTGGTTTTACGTAATTTCAAACGAACAAAATATTGCGGTCAAAATGTGCCACTCAATGCATTGATTTCGACGGACCTCATTAATTGTTTTGTTCATCAACGTGTTTGGGCGTATTATTTAATCTACGGTAGGCAACAATGTATGACGTACGATAAAAGTGTGTTTAATGCTTACACTTTTTAATGATATTGACGTCTTATTACCTTTACTTACTATAGCATTTTACTATAAACAAAAGATCTAATGCACGTGTCCATAAAAGCGGTGTTTCTGCGTTGTCTGGGAAACGGTACCTTAAGGTCAGACATCACATAAAATAATGCGCTTTCAGTGCTTTGATTACAGGGTAAAATACACTATGAGTAGGGAATTAGCGATTACTCATACAGCCCAGACAAGCAACCTCCGCGCAGAGATTTGACTAGTTCCGAACATAGATCTAATCAAATCCCTGCCGATATAACAAACCACGTGATGATCGATCGATTTAAATCTACTAGAAATTATTTATGGTTTTAATCAGTTATTTTCTTTTTCTGTTTTCATTATTGACTGCAAACGATATATAAAAAGTCCAATTATGTAGAAAATTGCACTGAGTAATAAGTAAAAGTTACAAACATGTAATCCTTCCAAATCTGGAAGGATTTTACTTGTGATGGCAGTGGTTACCGTTAACCGATAGGGGAGGTAACCGCTGCGAGGAGTTTGCCCAGACAAGGTGCATGATATAAACTGTCGCACTAGTTGAAGTTGCAAAACGTGCTGCATCACACCGACTATGTACGGCGGCATAGAGTTGACATAAGACATATTTTAATAATCACGTGCGCTCGTAATAGCTACCACGTGCACACGTTATAACTATGACGTGCGCACGTATTAACTAACCAATGAGAAAAAGTGAAGTGTCTGCCATATTTTCACAATGGAGGTCTGGAATAGGGAATTGTTAATGGCAGATATTTTGCTCCGCTTCATTGGTTAGTTTATTACGTGAGCACGTGGCAGTTACTATGTGCGCACTTGATAGCTATTACGTGCGCACGTCGTAGCATTACGTGATAAAAAAAATTCTCATGCCCGATCTATGCCGCCGTAATTATACTACCAACACTTAAACGATTCGTTACAAACCGTTGGGTAAATGCCTAGATGGTGCATAATAAACATTCAGTATGTCTGCATGACTGTCTGCATGCCTGCATCTGCCTTTTAAATATGTATATGCAAGCTCATTTTCTACTGAAATGCGTTGGTCGGTTGGAGATCAAGCAACTGTTCGTATTTATGTTAGTGCAACGGGTTTATACTTTACCAGTACATGTATACGTGTATAACGTCCATGCACAATAGTAAGTTAATTATCTACTTAATTATGTTTTGTTTTTTTATTGAATTATGCTGTTGAATATTGCATGTTAGATTTAGAAAATCTGTAAAGTTTTACCTTCCGATTATTCCAACATTCTCCTGTAAGCTTGCCATTGAAAACAAGTTATGACAATAATTATGTACAAACTCTCTGTACACCGTCTGGCATAAATTACGATAAGGGATGTGACAACCTTCCAATCTGTAACACATACACAGACACGTCGTTCGTCTTATCTGAGTAATTCAAAAGCCGCATAAGGCGAACCTTGTATTAATTGCATGATTTAATGCTAGAAATCATTCAGAAAGCGCAGAACCCTGCCTGGACAGTTAAACCCCTCCCCCAATGTGTTGGGCAACTAATGAGTTATACTCAATAATATAGTAATTTGCTCTTTAATCTCCTAATAATTACACAGAAATAAAAAGCAAGATGCAGACGGTGATCCAGATCACCATCCGGAAATTTTTTCTCTCTTTGTTTTCTTGGCCCATTGCCAACCTTCAAAATGTCATCTATACCTTTCATAAACATTGTATATATTTTGGGGAGAGTATCGGGTTTGGCTTTGTCATGAAAGTGGGTTTTGTTCAAGTTCTCACATAGCTAAACCTTAATGCATAAATAAATTGACGTATACGATTTACTCCCATTTCAGTACGGATTTTCAAATGACATGTAGTCCAATGGCGTAGCCAGGGTTGTAAAGTGTATACACACACAAGAATTATTGGGGGTATGGGAGGGCGGCCTCTCCTGCAGGTGGGGTCCTGGTAGTCTTCCCCGGGAAACTAAAAAAAAGAATGAGCATTATAGTGTACCCTTCTGGCGTTAGAAGTAATTCTCTTAACTAGTACATATACGTAGTATAGAAACTTATTGTCATAATGCAACCCATGAAAAGTAACCTGGACTGGGGTTTGCAAAAAATGTACAATTTACGAGTACCACCAGGCGCGCTGGTGCCCGCAGTCCTTCCAACAGTACATGTCGATCAGAAGACCTAAATTTATTGGTTTCACTGTACTTTATTTTATTCAAGGTGAACAATTAAAAACTTATTTGGAAATCAGTTGCTGGGAACTCGGTGTAAATGCTTTCTGAATCGAGTGTTGCCCCTGTAGTGACGCCTTTTCGTGCGTTTTGTTTCATTTGATTTCAGTAGCTTACAAACAATACTGTGCGTATTTAATTCTGAGACCGCGGTGTTCAGGATGCAAGTTTTCAAACACCGTTGTTGAACAGTATGCGTATTCCGACAAGATTTAATAAATAATGATTGGTGTCAAAGAACAATCAACATCAACGCAGAATATTCATTGCAATACGTTTATGGTTAGACTGTTGTACACAGCAACAATATTTATGAAGAAACACATGCGAGGTATTTCTAAACTACGTACATACAGAGAATGGGTTGAAATAACTACGATAAACTAGAAAACTGGGCTGAACGTGGTCGAACCATTTGCGCATAGCTTTAAAAAGTCACAATATATTACTGTTGCGGTCAAAATTTAAGTTTCGTCATCGTGTTGACGATCGATGACAGCATTGTATCATTTTGCTCTAAAGATACAAGTTATTTAGACACGAAATACACAACGTCGGCTCGCCATTCTGTTGTCACTGTTTAAGCAAATACCTTTTTCTTTGCTCCGCATTTTTTGTATTACGCACATGCGTATTGCACTGTACTTAAGACGACGTCAAAGGACATATTAAATTCCGTTACCAAAAGCGATAAAGCAACACGGCTCCGACAGAACACCGTAGATCGTGTGTGCGATTTATATTATGGTTATTGATTTATTTTAAGTATGTAGTTTTACTTTCGATTTCAATTCCATGTAATTAAGTAATGTAAGCTGATACGTCAGTCAGAGTATTTCTGAATCGTGATCGGCGGCTGTTTATCGCTTGCCGAGAAACCGTGAGTATATTTATTAATTTTGATATGGATATAAATTGTAAAAGGGATTTTGTAAAACAACAACAACATCGTGTTAAATAAAGAAGTATTGTTTCCTGCATCAACTAAAATTGGCAGCTTACAGTGTCTATAATTTATTGAATACAATTTGGGACGTACTACATGTATAGAAATGTCTGATATTGTGGTAAATATAGTACATGTCTATTTAAATACAGGTCCCCGGCGAAGTGTCGTACATTAAATGTTTTATCATAAATTATTCATTAACATAGGAATGCATAGGCAGATTTATAGGGGGAATGAATCGGCATACGCCCCTCCCCGTAAAATTGAATAAAATAAAACAGATTTTGTAAACCTCACAGTTAATAACTTAACTTAGGTCTACATTCTCTTTAGCGAAGAATAACAGCTGTTTAACAGCTTTCTCATCATGTTGCGCGGAAAAGAAGCTAGACAGTTTAACATTTAACAGTCAGTGTTTTGCACAATATATCATTAATTATGTATAGGCTGGTGGGTGAATTTTTTCAACCCCTCTAACTCCAAATCCAGTATCCACGACTGTAATGATAATACATTTGTATACATTATTATATTTTCAAAAAAGCGTGTACTGCAGTACAACATTTTCAAAAAGGTTTATCTTTTCAATTGATAATGACGTTGATTTGTGGAAGTCTACTTTTAATTTCATTTCTGCAACTTGAATGCCCGTATACAATTTGTAAAATTGTGGTTAGTTTGCTTTGAAAGGGTAGACTGTGTTTTTTAAACAAAACTATTTTTGTTTCATATAATTTTACTTTGTGACGTCTTTTCACTGAAAAGCTCGAATTTGCCCATTTTCGGGAGAAAAGCGCCAACCCCCATATACCCGTCTAGATTTAAACACTTTTATTCCCCCTCCCCTTTTTTGGGTGGGGGGATGTCACACAATGAACTGCACAAAAAGCATCGCGACAAACCAACCTCAAAAATTATTTAAGATAAGAAAAGACAAATGATTCTGCCAAGCCTTAAACCTAGCGGTGCGAACAATTAAGTACATTATTGATGTTTATTGTCTGTGCCATGAGTGTTCATTTGCTTCTTTATAATACATTTGTGTTTGTGGAATATATGAGAACAATAAAAGTAAATAGTCTTTTTGCCAATCTGTGAATAAGTCGCTTTAAACCTATCAGGCCTAAGTTGACATATCCCACTGTGGTTACAAATATCTTGATAACACATTCACCACACACTACGCCAACAAAATGACATCGACTCATATAATGTCCTTGTTGAATTTACATATCGAATAGCAGTTTGAATAGGACCCGTTCGGTGGTAGCTAGGCGTTGCAAGTAGGTACAATCAATACATACATGCATGTGTCACAATCTACACACGGGGCCTCGACATTTTAAAAAAATTGAGTGAAGTTTCGTATTCCATTTGATACGAGATTATATTTGTATTTAACTTTGTCCTGCCCGTGCACTGATAATGTTGTAACTATACAGTTCTCTCACGAGTCACGACTGACAGTATATCCTATACCAAACTCCTCGCAGCGGTTACCTCCCCTATCGGTTAACGGTAAACACTGCCATTCCAGCTCTGGAAGAATTACGTGTTTGCAACTTTTACTTATTTAATGCAACTCATTGCACTTTTCTACATAATTGGATTTTTTTTTTTTTATAGTTCTATATCATTTCCAGTAAATAAAAAAAAAATGAAATCAGAAAAAGAAAATAAGTAATTAAAACCATAAATAATATCTAGAAGATTTAAATCGATCATCATTACATGGTGTGTTATGTCGGCAGGGATTTGATTAGAGCTATGCTCGGAACCAGTCAAATCTCTGCGCGAAGGTTGTATCTATACATGTCGCAGATATACGGAATCCGGTTAGGCCATATGAAATATCGTGTCTCGACCCTTGAACGCGAGGCACGAGAATTGCGCGAAACACGAAGCGAGACACGATATTCCCGCGAGACATGAAGCGAGGCACGATATTGTAAAACGATATCTCGCACTGTCGCAGTATCCCTTACCACGAAATCTCGCGGTCAAATATCGTGTCTCGCTTGGTGTTTCGCGCAATTCTAGTGTATCTCTTCATGTCTCGCGTTAAAATATCGTGCCTCGCTTCGTGGCTCGCGCAATTCTCGTGCCTCGCGTTCAAAGGTCGAGACACGAGATGCGAAGCGAGACACGAAACGATACACAATATTCAGGCGAGACACGACGCGAGGCACGATATTATATCGTTCAAATATCGCCCAATTCTCGTGTCTCGCGGTAGATTTCAAACCACGATACACGAAGCGAGACGCGAGAATTGCGCGAGACACGAAGCGAGGCACGATATTGTATCGTTCAAATATCGCACGATTATCGAGTATCGTGTCTCGCGGTAAAATATCGTGCCTCGCTTCGTGTCTAGCGCAATTCTCTTGCCTCGCGATCAAAGGTCGAGACACGAGATGCGAAGCGAGACACGATAGTCAGGCGAGACTGATATTCGGGCGATATTTGAACGATACAATATCGTGCCTCGCTTCGTGTCTCGCCCGATTCTCGTGTCTCGCGGTAGATTTCAAACCACGATACACGAAGCGAGACGCGAGAATTGCGCGAGACACGAAGCGAGGCACGATATTGTATCGTTCAAATATCGCACGATTATCGAGTATCGTGTCTCGCGGTAAAATATCGTGCCTCGCTTCGTGTCTAGCGCAATTCTCTTGCCTCGCGATCAAAGGTCGAGACACGAGATGCGAAGCGAGACACGATAGTCAGGCGAGACTGATATTCGGGCGATATTTGAACGATACAATATCGTGCCTCGCTTCGTGTCTCGCCCGATTCTCGTGTCTCGCTTCGTGTTTCGAGTATCGTGGTTTGAAAATCTACCGCGATACTCGAGATTCGGGCGATATTTGAACGATATAATATCGTGCCTCGCTTCGTGTCTCGCCTGAATATCGTGTATCGCTTCGTGTCTCGCTTCGCATCTCGTGCCTCGACCTCTTAACGCGAGGAACGAGAATTGCGCGAGACACGAAGCGAGGCACGATATTTTACCGCGAGACGCGAGACGAAGAGGAACGATATTTCATATGGCACTATCCGGATTCCGTACAGATACGGAATCCGGTTAGGCCATATGAAATATCGTGCCTCTTACGGCAAGGGCGAGACACGAGAATTGCGCGAAACACGAAGCGAGACACGATATTCCCGCGAGACACGAAGCGAGGCACGATATTGTAACACGAGATCTCGCACTGTCGCAGTATCCCATACCAAGATATTTCTCGGCAAAATATCATGTCTCGTTTCCTGTTTCGCGCAATTCTCGTGTCTCGCGGTAAAATATCGTGCCTCGCTTCGTGTCCCGCAATTCTCGTGCCTCGCGTTAGAGTTCGAGGCACGAGATGCGAAGCGAGACATGAAGCGATACACGATATCAGGCGAGACACGAAGCTAGGCACGATATTATGTCGTTCCAATATCGCCCGAATCTCGAGTATCGCAGTAGATTTTCAAAACGATACTCGAAACACGAAGCGAGACACGAGAATCGGGCGACACACGAAGCGAGGCACGATATTGTAACGCCCTAATATCGAGTCTTGCCTGAATATCGTGTCTCGCTTCGCATCTCGTGTATCGACCTTTGATCGCGAGGCAAGAGAATTGCGCGAGACACGAAGCGATGCACGATATTTTACCGCGAGACACGAAGCGAGACACGATACTCGATAATCGTGCGAAATTTGAACGATACAATATCGTGCCTCGCTTCGTCTCTCGCGCAATTCTCGCGTCTCGCTTCGTGTTTCGTGGTGTGAAATCTACCGCGAGACACGAGAATCGGGCGATATTTGAACGATATAATATCGTGCCTCGCTTCGTGTCTCGCCTGAATATCGTGTATCGCTTCGTGTCTCGCTTCGCATTTCGTGTCTCGACCTTTGAACGCGAGGCACGATAATTGCGCGAGACACGAAGCGAGGCACGATATTTTAACGCGAGACATGAAGCGAGGCACGAGAATTGCGCGAAACACCAAGCGAGACACGATATTTGACCGCGAGATTTCGTGGTATGGGATACTGCGACAGTGGGAGATATCGTTTTACAATATCGTGCCTCGCTTCATGTCTCGCGGGAATATCGTGTCTCGTTTCGTGTTTCCCGCAATTCTCGTGGCTCGTGTTCAAGGGTCGAGACATGATGTTTCATATGGCGGTAACGGGATTCCGTACGCAGAAGATATTTTCGAAAAATCAAGTTTCGTTTTCTACTTTTACGATTATTTTCTGAGTTGGATTTATATGATTCAGTTGAATTTAGCTGTATGCGTGAAGCAGAAAGGTAAATTGGCCTCGTTGCTTATTGTAGTCAATTAATCGTATGATTATCTTTGAATGCTATTAAATGCAAGTTAAAACATTATTCAGTACTGTACACATTCAGGACAGTTACATTAAACGAATGGTATGCTACAAAATATAATTTATGTCAGATACTACAAATATGCTATGTATGTCTAAGTCCTCGAAAGGGGTTTGACTTAGTGGAAGATAGATATACATATGTATTATGTAATAATCCAATATGCTTTGGGGTTTGATAAGTTGTGGAAAAAGGACAGTTTATCAAAACGTAATTGCTTAAGACGGATAAATACTTGTTCATGACTGATGGTCACAAAAACATTTTCCAAAAATGATAGTTAGTTTTCTTCCTTGTTAGTTTTCTTCCTTGTCGATCATCTTTGCATATAGTTAACAAATAACATTAACAGGATCCTTGTATTTTCAAGTGTAATGTTTCGAGCTATTAAACGTAATTTTGTTATGTTTATTTAGATCTATGTTAACTTAAGTACATGTATCAGATATATTATTTTATTATTAAAAAAATTGGGCGAAATAAAAAAGACATCAACTTACATTGTTCTTTAAACATTGTGGTAATTAAATCACACCTTCGGAAAAGTTACTGATAAGTCGTGGAACATATTGTATACAGTGTGTTTAAAAAACGTATGTTGTTGAAATTATTTCTCTTGAACACGTTTTGAAAATTCACCGTTGATATCGTGCTAGAATATTTAATGCGGAAATGTGGCAAATCTGTATATAATGTTTACTGTATGCAACTTGTGCCAAAATTTGTATATTGGCGGTTGGCAGGAGCCCGAAAAATATAAATGATGCTGAATTGTACAGAAGAGCTACAACGTTTTAAAATATCTATGTAAAACATGATTAATTGTTTAGTGGAATATAATCTCATGGAAGTTGACAAACGGGTATCCGATCTATAAATAGCAACACAGTGTAGTCTGCCAATTTCCGGTGCAAAATGTCAAGTTACTAATTTAGATATTCAAGTTTCTTTGCGTGTTACTTTCGATTGTACATGCAATATAAGAACAATAGATCTAGGAAAGAAAGGGAATTCAATAGCAACCAATCAAGCTGGTCGAAGGAGGCAACGGGATATTGATAGCGGTATTTTTACTTTCGATTTCACACTCCTTGCTTATAATTATGTAGGGTAACTCGCCCTTGAGTCGAATTTGCCCCAGAGTTGAACATTTTGTTCTTTGTATTGTGTAAAGATGGGTGTAGTTTGACATGTTATAAAACAGTTTAACGAAAAATCCATCCTTTTTACTCAAAGCTAAGAACATAAGTCGAAATATAATATCATCAAAAATTTTCTCACGATGACATTGTACATTAAGCACTATTTATAACTCCGCGAGAAATTCTGAAGACTGAAGTTTCAAATATGATGCATTTTTTATACCTTTCACATTTTGGTCAGATACGTTTGCAGCATCCACTATTAGGACTAAATATTGAAAACATTAACTTAATCTAAAATTATAAATGGCAGTTTTCAGTGTTTTGTTCTATTTTTATATATTTCTCAATTAAATCTGCGTAACAAGTCAATTAGACCTTGAGACGAACGCAGTTCGCCCTTATGATGAACAGGTCTTTAACTCCTGGCATATGTATAATACATGGGAATTAACAACATATCTATGTCATTTAACATGATTCGATCTAAAAAGAATCGCCTTGTTCACAAACAATAAGCAGCTCAAAATGTTTCATATCTTCTATTTATGCATTTTTTCTGTGTCCTGATTAGTGATGAACAGGTCTTTAACTCCTGTTATAGGTATAATACATGGGAATTAACAACATATCTATGTCATTTAACATGATTCGATCTAAAAAGAATCGCCTAGTTCACAAACAATAAGCAGCTAAAAATGTTTTATATCTTCTATTTACGCATTTTTTCTGTGTCCCGATAAGTGCTAAATATGGTAATGTTGTTGCGATGTTCGAATAGACGCTTGAAGTGCCACTTATATCTGTCAGCATTTGGACAAAGTTATTTTTTAAGTTCTACAAAGGACTCTAGATGTGATTGTTTAAATTTTATTGTGTCTAGGCAATGGATAATCTGATCAATGCTATGCCAACTTGTGTTTGTCTTAAGGGTGAATGTGTTTGACTCATGGGCGAATTCAGTGGGTATGGGTTATTCAACTACATTCAAAGCAAACAAGCCGGGAACCAAACAGTTTGTCTAAAAACAGAGTCATTAGATATGGTGCTTATGGCCTGCACCAGCTGAGTCCCGGCTTTGTACCATGAGCATTGAATTGAAGAGGTAAAGCGTTAACCTGTTCGACTTAAGGGCGAGTTACCATATGCCCTCACCGTCTTTGATGGGAGTGCATATAGTGTTGGCCCTGTCCGTGTGTATGTACGTACGTATGTATATACAATGTTTGGATTTTTGCCCCGAGCATAATTTTGTCCAGCATGGAAGGATTCTCAAATAACTTGGCATGGTAAGATGGTGTGTCGCATGCAACAACCAGGTCCCTACGTCTAAGGTCAAGGTCACACATAAAGGTCAAATGCCAAATATAAGAATTTGAGCTATAGACCCTGTCTTGAGCATAATTTGTCCAGCATGGAAGGATTTTCAAGTAACTTGGGGAACGTGTTAATTAAAATGAGAAGGCGTGTTGTTTGGTACCTCAACTTACTTACTACAGAATGAGAGAAGACATTAGCTGAATATATAATATAAAAGGACAATTTTCCTTTTTCAAAATAATTTGTATGCATATTGACATAGGGTGCCATTGGGGGCATCCGTGTAGTTAAGACACATTTCTAGTTTTAATTTAAATTATTGATATATTAATACTTGATCTACTCAGTACTATTTTTAAAGGGACCTGTTCACAGATTGACAAATTGATAATAATCCAACTTTTTGTCACAGATTCCAAAAAAAAAGTGTATATAAAGGTCCAAAATATCACTACTGTCATAGAAATTTACTGTAAACACTGTTTCGTTGATGAGAAATCATCAGTAGAAATGGATAAAACTATAAAGCGTTTGTAAGCTAAACGATGGAAAAATGTGGAATGTTTCTTTTGTTTTTGTTAAAATTGTTAAACATTGGTCAATCACTTACACAAAGTACAAAATACACTGTTAAGTATATAAGTCGTAATGGTCGAGAAGTAACGCGTTATACTTTTGTTTCAGAGGTCTAAGGTTCGGAGCAACATTTTTTTTCTTGTCTTTTTTAAATATGCTTTTATTGTCATAGTACTTGATTTCTTTAGTTCAGTTTCTAAAATTTGTCAAGTTAAGACGTTTAGAGGCATAATTAGAAAAATGTGCCCTCATCCAAGCTTTAGCGCTGGATGAAGGTCATTATTGGAGTAAAGCCGGAGGCTGAGCATGTATAGATAGCATTCCGTTCTGGATGTATGAGGGGATCCACACTTTAAATAGCGAAAAAATCTACTACGCTCTGACCTACCCATGCACATGCGCAGTCGCAACGGAAGTGATATACCAGAAACATGCATATATTTAACATGGTTTTGTTGCCATAAATACCAAAAGGGTGGGAAAGAATAAAATCATATAAAATATCAAACATGGAAAAAACATTATGCATAATAACATTATGCATAATAACATCATATAGTAATGCCAATAAACAAGAGGAGGGTCCATACATGCTCAGCCTCCTGCTTTACTCCAATAATGACCTTCATCCAGCGCTAAAGCTTGGATGAGGACACATTATTTTCGTAAAGCCATCAGCTTTCACATGTATAGATAGCATTTTTAAAGGCAACAAAACCAAAACTTCCAAAGAAGTTAACCAAAACAGCATTACTGAAAGATACATTGCTAGAACTATTTAATGTACATCTATAATAAAACTTTCTAAATGTTTTTTCTGACTTCCAGTCTGCAGTGTCTAAAATAGTCTTTACTGAACATCCTTTGATAAAAGCTACAGATGAAGAAGTACCTCTGAGTAAATGTGCCTTAAAATGGTCAGAGTCAATACCAGAGAACTCTAATATGGACTTCAACCATCTAGCAACAGTGCTAGTAGTCACCTGCTTGAAAGTTTTATACGATACAAACACAAACCGTGACTTCCTTACGGGTTTTGTAGCTTCAGTATAGGCAGGAACAGTATGCATAGCACACAACGCCTCATCATGAAAATGCTCCACTTCCAATATAAAAGAATGTCCCGATTGAGACGTTTTCAACATATAATAAACATATTATCAATACTCAAAGATATCAAGGTCTGAGCTCTTGGTGCCGTAGCCAAAGTCAGAAGAGCTACAGTTTTCAAAGTCAACATCTTCAAGGACAAATCCCGTATAGGCACTAATGTTTTCAAATAGTTAAACACAACAGACACATCCCATGTAATAATATACCGGGGTTGAGAAGGTTGACACAGAAAAACACTTTTCATAAACCTAGACACTAAAGCACAATCCCTACACCAACGATTACCAAAAAAGGGAAAAGTTTAAAGCAGCATAGCTTTATGTGTGTTAATTACTGAATATGATTTTTTCAAAATAAAAAGATATTACAAATAACTAAGTATCACTGCTTCAGTCGTGTAAAATGGATAACTATCCCGGATATTAATTGCGTAAACGCCCGGTTCTGGGAATCAGGACACAACAATAGGCACTTGTTTATCCAGCTTGGAGACAAATAAATCAATATCAAGGTAAAAACATCGTCTACACAATCTCTGAAAAATCACGCATTTCAGTTCCCATTCAGTAGAGTCCAAGAAATTTCTAGAGTAAAAATCAGCTTTGTTTTGAACTCCTAGAACATAAATTGCGGACAAAATAATATCTCTTTCTAAACAGCAATCCCAAATTTCTTTAGCAAGAGAATCCATACATGTAGCAAAAGAAGTCATTCCTCCATAATCATGTATATAAGAAACAACTGTTACATTATCTGACTGTACTTGAATGTGCTTACTGCGAAAACTACTATACAGTGACTGTAATGAGAAATAAACAGACAGAAGCCCCAAATAATAATTATTATTTCTTGACTCCATTTGCATACACCTACCATAAGCATGGATATGCGTGACTACGTCAACACAAGCAAACTCTTCCAATGAGGCATAGGTTTGGCAATGAACATCTACTGGGTTTTGTCTAATGAATTTCACATTTTTGCTGTTAACATTATTTATCCACCAATATAACTTCCTGACGCTTGCTTCAGACAACAGCAATGTAATACTAAAGTCTACAGAAGTCTGGAGACCTACTAATGTATCTCTTTCAAGTGTATGGTAATGCATCTGCGCTTCACAATTTGCAAAAAAATTTGTTAACGACAAGTCCACTGAAATAAGCTAATTGTCTGACCTCAAATCCACTCCAAAGAAACCAGCATGTTGGCCATAGAAATGATATTTTCCATGCTTTTTATCAGCCAAGTAAACCTTAAACTCCACAGAATCAATAATGAAACCAAAGAATGTAATTCTCTGACAAGGTTGTTACACAAATTTACCAAATTTACCTGTATGCTAGTTTATATCAAAACCTTGTGCAACCAAGGTATCAACCAATGGACTTGTATTATAAAAACACTCCAGTTTGATATGGTTCATAATGATGGAGTCATCAATATAATAACATCGAATGTTTTGCATTCTAAACCATGCAAAAACGGGTTTGAGAATTTTCGTAAACAAATATGGTGCAATTGATAAAACAAAAAGACAACATACACATTTGAATAGTCTGCCATTTCACAACACTTTCAGGTATTTAGTGTATGTTTCATGTATTGGAACCGAAAAATAAACGTTCCTATGTACCAGATCTAAAACAACATAAAAGGTTTCTCTCTTGTTTAGAAAGGTTGTAATCAACCAACTGATTAAAATATTTTCAATTTAATAACTGGTCTATATTTTCCATTCAAATTGGGAACAATAAATAAATTTGATATGAAGTCACCAGTTTCATTTAAAGTTTCAATGATAGAACGTTTATTTAGTAAATCACAAACCTCACTATTTGCAATCTCCCATCGTTCACCTTTAAATGCAATTTCTTTAGGAGTGACATTCTAATATGGTTCATTTTCAAGAACAATTTTATATCCAGTAACTGCATTTAAAATCCATGAATCCTTCGTAAATTGTTTCAAAATTTGTAAATGATTTGTAAAATATTGTATTATGGGCCGATGGCCTTTATTTACAATAAAATTCTGTTCTGTTCTGTTCTAATTTCATAAATTACCAACAACACTTACTTTATTCAATCCTGATCGTATGGGGCTGTAAAGATTGCATTCGGAGCTCTCCTAGGAGGCCTGGACCTGCCATACTTCCATACTGTCTGTAACCCCCATAAGTACCTTATTGTGGGTAAGGTTGAATCCGAAGGACGTCTGGGATACCTTCCTCTGCCTCGAGAACTGTAATTGTAATTGCCACGCCGGCCTCCAACGTTTTAATTTTCTTTGAAATATCATTCTCGAACAACATAGTTGTAATGGACATAGAAGTCTGACACAGACTGGCATACTTCTTAAAACATGGCCGAATTAGATACCTTCTTCGTACAGATAAATGATACTGAATCTGTCCAAACAAAGTCAGATAATCAGATAACAAAGTTAGTGCCTCCGACGAAACATGGCTTTTCAATAACTCCGCTAACTGAATGATAGGCACAATACGGCAGAAACTAAAGACTGAAAATCAACCAGAAGCCTGTCATTAGCATGTACTTTCTTGTCTAATATTCTCCATATCTCTTGATTCGCAAGAGGCAGTGTAGTCTTGTCAAATTTTTGGTGTGTATGTGTGTGTGTGTGTGTATGAATTTTATACTTATTCAAGAGCACATCTGTATAACATTGAACTGCGCAACACACATTGATAAGCTTAACAATAGAGTCTGAAAACAGATTTTCCTTTCTCAGGTACTTTCAATTTGGGTAAAACCCTTTCATCACTACTTATATTGTCATTCTGACTGTCACCAGAACCAAACAAAGCTTCAGAAAAGCTACTTAAATCACTATAAACCTCATTGTTAGAGACATCTCTAGCATCAAATTCAACCGTCAATGGCTCAAATGGTACCTCAACTTCATTGTCGGCCTCTAGTACCACGTGGCTAACCACATGCTCCAAAAATATCCGAAGGTAAAAAGCGAAGCAAATTCCTCAAAGACAAAATGTCCTTCTGTGACAACTTCGTAATGTAAAAAAAACATTGTGGTTACTGTGCAAAGACGTATTCTTCTTGTCCGAAGACGTATCCTTTTTGTCCGAAGACTTACTTCCTTTCGAAACACTCTTTTTCACGATAGTCATACAATATTTCAATTAAGGTTTGGACTTAATCTTCTTGGACGGCTGCTCCGTAACGATGTCAGAACAACAGGAAAACTCACCTTTCCAACATGGTGTATAAAAAAAGAATGAAACAAGTTTAAATTGACAAGCACAATAAAATCTCAATCCCCCAACGCCAAAACTTTTTAAGAATGTTTCTGGTGTATCACTTCCGTTGCGACTGCGCATGTGCATGAGTAGGTCAGAGCGTACTAGGTTTGTTCGCTGTTTAAAGTGCGGATCCCCTCATACATCCAGAACGGAATGCTATCTATACATGTGAAAGCTGAAGGCTTTACGAAAATAATGCACAAATCTGTGAACAAGTCCTTTTAAGCAATTGGTTGTCAAAAATACTATTTAGTAAAGTTAGTTTTATCTATTAACATACAGTGTAGAAGTAGGATAAGAACCCCCAAGTGCCTATGATAAGGATAGAGCTAGGAGGGGCTATTCTGAGTTTGTTTCTGATACTGTATAAGTGGATATTTTCGTGTATCAGAAATTTGGTGAATTTAAAAATTCACACTTCTAACTTAGGAAAAAGTTAGGGAATCGCCGATATGAAGTTATGTGATAATTTCAGAACTTAGTACATCTCTACTCTCACTGACGCCCGTGTCATGCGACAAACAATAACTGGACCCGCATAAAATCAAAATGTAACAGTGTCACGTAATTAGCAGCTCCGGGTCGTAAAAAACGTGCTCGTATTCCATAGATCAATTTAAACCTATCTGATTGACAATAACTATGTCAATATTGGCATTTTAAAGGACATGTCAATGATGTCAACTAAAGACCGTGTAATAATATACAATTTAAACAACGACACATCTTTCGCTAAGATTATGTTTTACAAACATCTTCATTGGTAATTGATGCAATTTTTGCGGACAGAAATATTTGCGATTTTTTTTTCATTCGCAAAATCGCTAACATTTTCATGTCGCTAACTTGTACATTTATACACTTACAGTATATATGCCCTGAGGCTGAGGGCAGAGGTGTTAACGTAAAATTATTTGTGAAACATTAATGATAAATAAATACTCTTTTCAATCGTGTATATTATTAGTGCTAACTATCTTTCAACGCACTAACATAATTTTTGTTGTTGCAATATGTATAAATTAGTCTCTGCGAAAACCGTCAGTCTGCAAGGCCTGAACGATTAAAGGGACATATCGATGGCATTTTGCATGCATAAATACACATATTAAAACTAGTCTTTTTTTTTTTTTTTCTCCCTGGCATCTTCATGCGGGAGTCATATAGTGATTTTTCTGTCAGCCCGTGATCCCATCCATGATTCCGTACGAGGTTAATTAGATTGTACTGTTTCGTCTAGCACCAACACCACTTACTCTAACACTTGAATACTTACACAGTTGTTGCTTATGACCATTCCTAATCCACCCATATCACCCATCCTCACCTTGACCTTGACCTAATTTGGACTTCCAATAATCAAATGGGCTATTATTGGTTAACTACATTTAACCGTTTTGACTAGCACCAACACCCCTTACTACAACACTTGGGTACTTATATAGTTGTTGCTTATGACCATTCCCAATCCACCCATATCACCAAACCTCACTTTGACCTTGACCTTGACATACTTTGGACATAGAATAATTCAAATCAGCTGTCCATCACCAACTAGGGGCATGTGTGCTTAACAAACACAGCATCTTGTTTTTTGTTCCGGGCATTTCGAATATAAATTGTAAGCTCTAGTTAATTATAAATAAAACACAATTTTATATTATTGTTAAAATATATTATTATAATATTAAAATCATTAATTCCCTACTTTGATGTCATTTTCACACACTGATTTTGTACTTTTTTTGTGGAGACATGACTGGAAAAGGTTACTTGTCCGATCTTAAAATTACCAGTGTTCGACTAGTCGGGTAAGGATTTCCACACCCCAGTCTTATTGTAGTGGTTTAATTTTTACAAAACTGGTTTTTGATGTTTTCAGTCTGCGATGTAAATTACAACAGTTCAAGCTATGAAGTGTCCCGACCCCGACTGTGGGATGGAGCAATGTGAGGGGAAATTTTGCATTGAATGCGGCACACAATTTGTTCCAAGAAAGGCAGAGTTTATTACTTGTACAGGTGGAGATGACGAAGGTAAACCATGTGGCAAACAAATCAAATCAAATCAAAAGTTCTGTTTCAACTGTGGGAGAAAAGTTGATCCAAATGAGTTTTTGGTAGGGACATGTCAGAAATGTGGCGCAGACTGCCCTGTGTCGGAAAAGATATGCATGCAGTGTGTACAGACAGAGTCCACAGGTAACATTTATTGTGTCATTTTTTATTCTTCAAGCTTAGGTATTTCAACATAAACATATAGGTTAATATTTGTGACATTTGTGATAGATTTCGAAAGTCTGATGTCTGTTCCTTCTTTAGAAAACATACATACTGTACATTCTTTTAACAAAGATATCAAAAGAATTTGCAACAGCACCATTTAACACAGTCATAAAGTTGTTTTATATCATGTACTGCTACACATTGATATAACATGACTTCTAACTTAGGTGTTTTTGTACATACAGCTGATACGGAATCTGTATCTAAAGTGACTATGCACAAGGAAGCAAACAGTATCAGAGTAGACCAAGCATCTGCACCTGTTGAAAAGCCTGTTGTGGTACCACAGGAAGATAAGACACACCAAGACGTTCAGCAGGGTCAACAACAGAATGAACAACAAGCTTATCCATTGGAAAATCAACCCTATGAACCCCAGCAAAGTACATCAAGTGAGCAGCAACAGAGACCACAGCCAGAGGAAATCCAGCTGGAAAAACAAGATGTCATTGTTAAACAACAGCTGCAGAATGACATGAGCAATCCAGATAGTATACCTGAACATCCTATCAACAGTATAGATAATAAAACAGAAGGTCATGTTCATACACAGCAATCAGACTCAAGAGGTCAGGAAACTGAACCCATCTTACTACCAGCCACTTCAGATGGTGTTGCTGAACCACCTGCTCAGCCACCAAAATCAGATAACAAGGTTATCATTACAGAAAAGAGAGAAAATGAAGGAAATAATGCCAGTCTAACTGACTTGGGTGAGCAAAGATATTATTTAGATTTTGGTGTGCTTATTTGCTACCTAAAGGGGACCAAGGGGAGCTGCGCATATTGTCAGGCTGTTTCGGTCTGATGATTTTTCAGAGAGTCATTGCCCTTTATATTGTGTCACCTGAAAAGGCGACACATAGGGGTTAATTTTGGTGGTTTCTTTGGCAGCGTCAGCGTCCCATCCAGTTTGTGCATACATTAACTTGAGAAGTGTTTGTGCTATCATTATGAAACTTTATGGAAGTGTTAGTAGGTTTAAAAGGAAGGTTAAGTATGATTTTCAGCATAATTGCTCTTATCGTACTTGAGTTATGCTCCTTTTTAAAAAAAAAACTATGGAAGTGTTAGTAGGCATAAAAGGAAGGTTAAGTTCGGTTTTCGGCATAATTGCTCTACTCGTACTTCAGTTATGCCCCGTCAGGCGAGACATACGAATAGCAGAGTTCTAGTTATAAATAGATGTCAGAAACTAATAACTGGAATTCAATAAAACTTGATATGCAGCATCACTATTAAGAGGACATGCATATATTGTCGGGTCGTTCTGGTCTAATGATTTTCCTTTGATTATAACTGCCTATAATGAAGGGATTTTAAAATTACTTGGCACAAAGTTTTGATGCTATGAGATGGTGTGTAGGGTTCATGAATCAGGTCCCTATGTTAAAAGTCAAGGTCACACCCAGATGTCAAAGGTCAAAATTGGGACTTTAACTTGCCATGGATTTTAAAACTACTTGACACAAATGTTAACCTCAATGAGATGGCCCACAACAATCAAGACTCAAAGGTCAAGGTCATGCTTAGAGGTCAACAGTCGATATTGGCTTTTTGCTTTTCCGGACTATAACTTGGCCATGGATTGAGGGATTTTCAAATTACTTGGCACAAATGTGTGCCTCATCAAGACATCTTGTCACACTATGAATCAGGTCCTTAGGTTCAATGTCAAGGCCACAATTAGTGGTAAAATCATTGTCACACTATGAATCAGGTCCTTAGGTTCAATGTCAAGGCCACAATTAGTGGTAAAATCATTGTCACACTATGAATCAGGTGCTTGGGTTCAATGTCAAGGCCACAATTAGTGGTAAAATCAGCATTTGGAGGCATCCATTGGTTCTACTGATATTTTTGTTTGGTCTAAATCGTAAGCTTACCAACTGGAGTTCAAAACGAAATATCTTGTAAGCAGCTAACTATGAAATGTGATTTTATTGAACTTACAAAAATGCCTAGTTGTGATTAAAACTTTTTCCAACAATACAGAGTTTATAGATATGCATCCAAAATAATTTGTAGATATTAAGAAACACATTTTACCTTTCAGCTACTGGAAGCGGATGGGACATTGTTGAGGTATCAGAAATCAATGAAATGCATAAATCACAAAGAGAACTACAAAGTAATGTTATGTACTCTTCTTGCAAACATGATGAATCCAGAGGCAGTGGTGATAACAACAGTGTTGTACAAGACATGGCAGATGCGCAGAAACAGTTGAAATTAGATGAGAAAACTGTTGTTAGTGTTGTGTCTGAAAGAAGTGAAATTATAAACTCAGATGATGGCGATGAGACTGATTCTGATAGTCATGATTTGGATGACCAGGAACAAACCAATGGTGAAAACAAACAAGAAGACACTAATACAAAATCAGATCAACAAGAAAAACGACCAAAGCAAAGAAAAGACAAAAATAACCCTGCAGGATCAAAAGCGAAGAAAAGACTTAAACAAGAAAAAAAATCAGAGCAATTAAGAGCTAAGAAAGAACAAATACCACATGTTCCTGATGAAATTGATAATCATATTGAAGCTTCTCCACCAGATGTGTCACAGTCTAAGACTGTTCCAGAAAAGGTTTTTGGGATGGGGGCAGACAAAACAATGTCACAGTCTAAAGCTGTTCCAGTAAAGATTTATGGGATGAGGGCAGACAAAACAATTCCAGCATTGAATAGCACTGATGTTGATACTGGGGAAGTCCAAACTGAACACAAGAGTGTGGCATCATTTTTCATTGACACTGAGAAAAAACTCACGCAGCCTTCAACACATGCTCTTTCAGCAACACAAAACACAACACCTGGTGAAAGTGAGAAAGATTCTACGGAAAACAGGAAGAAAGACACTGATGGTTCTAAACAAAACAGCAAGACGAAAACTGATAAAACCCAGAAGAACCAAACAAATGAACCCGTTCATCCGGTAAGATTGGTCAATATTATATAATTAACACAACTAAATTTTGAATAAATAATATTGACCATTGAGCAAAGGTTGCCAACTAATTTTTGGCAAAAATGACAGGGTATGAATTACATTGACAGTATGTGCAACTGAATTTTGTAGGACTGTCCCATGTCACAATTTATGATTTTAGGAAGGCATCCCACATACACAATAAATAATGATGTTTAAAAAGATTTTTGCTGAAATAAATTGTGCATTAACTGTGAAATTAATGTTCATGGTCGATATTTCTTTTGAAATAAAAAACATGTTCAAATATGTATCATTTGATTTTTTTTTAAGAAACAAAATTTTGTCTGAACGTTTAAACATCAAATTTATGCTTGACTCGTTAATCTGCTCCCATTTGTTGAAATATATACTTGCACTAATACAGTTGCTTATTTTCCAGAAAACTCAACAACCAAAACTGCAAACAGACAATTCAAGGTATTCATGTTTGGCGAGAAATACATTTTCATTCTCTATTTTTCATGAGATTTTAACTAAACTATTACATTTATTGAAGTTTGCTTATAATATCCTGATAAATTGTATGATTTATGAATAACGGCAATGAAAATACAGTTAGCTGTGCAACAATTGACATAAGTTGTATAATTGCTTCATGGAAGTGGCTTTGTTTACAGGGACATGGTCACAGTCATTTTCCATGCTCTGGTTTCCAAGAAGATGTTGGCAAATGGTGGCAAAGTGGTTCTGGTATTTGAATTGGATGAATGGAAGATTAATACACAGGAAGCAAGGAAAGGGAGGTACGTATTAAACACAATTATTCTTAGTATTTACATTGTTTGCAGGTTTGTTAGGGGGTATTTAGAAATCTTTCCTGTATATCTGTTCAACAGCTGTTGATAGGATAACTTATTGAACAGATTCAGATAATGACAATATTAGTGGATGCTGGATTATATAGTATAGGAAACTGAGTGTTGGACTACCAGCTTATCACGAAAATGTTTGATGATTAACATTACTGTTAGTTACCATTCAAACATGATGGCTAGTGCCATTACACGTGCACAGTCCAGTGGTGACAGTTGCTGAGCTCACAAACAGTCATATAATAATAAATAATATAAATATAATGAAAATTTAATGCAAACAAAAAACTATTCTTCCATTTACATCATTATGCAGCATCAGAAAATATATAATACAAATGAACAAACTGTAAAAGTATCAGTGTACCAGCCATCAAACAAGATGCAGTTAATGTGAATAATCGCAGTATGTATGGATTAAAGAGGTGATTTCAGTATTTAAATACTTGTTAGCAATTCCTAAATCACTGGTATTAGGTCCTTGCCATGAACAGTCTTATAAAGTTATGGACATCAACATTTTATAAATACAACATTTCATTGTGGAGTTTAGAAATGACACAATTTCTGTCCATGTGGATTTGGTTTTCTGTTTGTGACATGACCGAAGAACTCACGTTGAGTAATCCCAAACCTATTTCAGAGTGTCTATGAAAAAGTAGTCTTACCAACCTATGTATAAATACTCTCATGTATTTGTTGAATAAGTGGCAACTTTGCAGCAGCATTTTGTCGTTTTGAGAGAATGTTTAAATTGATTCAGACAACATAGAGATTATTATGTTTTTTCAGAGAATTAGAAAAGTTTGTTGAGTATACATATACACGGCAGATTCACAAATCCAATTTGACCAAAGGAGTACAGTACAAATATTGTGTGGTTGTCAGTGAAGAAAAGGCCACTTATGAGGACTATTTCATTCAAAGAACCCAGAGGGCAACAGACAACAGAAAAGTGCTGCTACCCAAGGGACAGCAAGGTACTGAGAAATTGTGTTATATATATTATATGTAGATTTATATACGTTTTAGTCTTCCAAGCACACAGCGCTCAAGGGTAAGCTAATGTGGTCAGTCATCGACCGTGGTTCATCGTGAACATCTGCTTTAAACAACTTCTCTGGAACTGTTTATAAAACTTGGCATGTATGCTCAGGGTGCTAATCAGTTTTTCTGATTGGGCAATATTTAAAACTGCAAACAATGGACTGATTGGGAAAGCTGTATTTCTTAGAAATGTTCCTTGAGTGACCCTCTACCAAAGGCATTTGAACCTTGTTGGCTAATTAAAATCAGGGATCTGGACATAGGACGGTTTTTGTGTTATCATTATGACTTTAGAGAAGTGTTATGTTTCAAATAAGGCTTTTGTAGATAATAACTTGAGAAGTTTTTGTGCGATCATTATGAAACTTTAGGGAAGTGTAAGGCCAGGACTTTTTTATTTGACGGTTTACAAAACTGGCGAACGTAAATTTTCCGAAAGTGAAAAAAAAATTAAATAATAATTATGATTTTTTTTTTACCGATAGGGGACGAAACATTCAAATTTTCTAAATATTTTGAGTACTAATATAATAATTTGTTTTTGACGGTATCACACTTTGATTGCTGATCGAGATCAACAAATTGTTCGGGAATTTCACTGACAATTTTTTTAAGCAAGGCGTCCGCCGTTGTTTATGTACATGTATGCCATGTAAAACCCATGTTTTCTACAAAAGGGTGCGAAATGTCTGCTGAAACAAGACGTCACGTTCCACGCATGGAAAGCGTGCGTTTACCGATCATGTGCTTTACATACATACAGGTCTTTAACATTTGACAAGCAGGCACGATGTGCACGAGGAAATTTTCCCGCCGTTTTTGCAGGAACAAAGCATGTATATAATATAAATATATTTTAATCAAGATCTTTACAATTCACCAATTATTCAGTCAGTACTTTGTTCAACAGCTTAACGATTAAAACAGTGTTAAAACACTAAATACATGCCTATATGTTCAATAAAAAAGGCTCCATCAGTAGATCGAGTGTAACCTAAAGATTCGAAAACGACGAGAATAGTGGGTTTGGACATGACGTCACTGTGTGAATGTGATGCGCATTGGACATAAACATCCGGAAAAAATGCTTTTGCTTTTAAAAGGCTAGAGGTATGCCGTTGAAACGGTGATATTTTGTTTATTTCATTTCGTTTAAATTGTAAAAAAAACTGAAAACATCTTCGCCTTAATTTTAATAGCTGAAACGCACCAGATAACGTCATTTGACACATGCCGCAAAAACAATTGACGTACGGACAAAAATCCTGTGGAAGGCACTGAATGTATAATTTCAAGTGGCAATTGTAACAAATAATATCATTAGTAACGAGATTTTCTTGCGGGCACATCAAAACGAGGATGTGGGGACAGACAGCTTTGTCTCATATAAACTTACAAGAGAAAGTCATGGTTGCATTTTGTTGATGATATATATTTTCTCGACACTATAAGAAATTCTTATTTGCCTTGTATTTTCTTTCTGTCACATTTGAAATGCAATAATTTAACACACACACAGTTCAGTTTATATCTGATAAATTTCATATATACATGAAGATTTAGCATTTACACAGGGTTGAATATTAAATTTTTTTTTTTTTTTAAACTGGTTTCTCATTTTTAATAAGAATTAAGACTTAATAAGAATCCAAACAATTAACGTCATATTATTTGGACTTTTCTCTTGATATAGTTAAATTTAATATGTTTTTCGAGACCTCACAACAATTATTTTCAAAATTTGCGTTGTGTGGTTAGATTAAGCTCGTTTTGCAAGGTCTGTGTTCGGGCAGTTGTGGATTCCAGTCCTGCACAGGTTAACTCGTCTTCTTTTAAAAGGGCATCTCACTTTACATTTTGTAAATCCATGCAGTATACAACTTTGTTGTAAAATCAATTTTAATGATGCTGTTAAAATATATGCAGGCATCTATTACACTTATTTACTCTGTAAAATTCATAAATACAAATGGTTAAACTGCATATGAAACATTGGTGTAATAAAACAGTTTGTACCATGTTTGACGTCTTATTGTAACTTCACATAATAGTGTTTTAATGTTGATATAGTTATTAATTATAAATTGCTAACTGGAAATTGTTCGTTGTGTTAAGATTTGAACACAGTTTTTTTTTTACTTTTTTTTTCGACCTGCCAGTGGACATGTTCCACAAATGTGTGTAAACCAGAATGTAAAAAAGGACTGGCCTTAATAGGCATAAAAGGAAGGTTAAGTTCGGTTTTCGGCATAAGTGCTCATCGTACTTGAGTTATTCCCCTTTTTAAAAAAAGTTCAAATAAGGCTTGTGCAGACAGTAACTTTAGAGAAGTGCTATTAGGCATCAAAGGAAGGTCAAGTCAGTTTTCGGCATACTTGCTGTTATCGTACTTGAGGTATGCACACTTAGGCGAAACATCTGACTCTCAGAGTGTTAGTCCTTGTATGGCTCTATTGAAAACTTTGAAATACTATTGTAAAAAAAGATGAATTTCGTTCTTGTCGGAAGCACATACAGCTTTTTAACTATACTTCACCGATATGTTCCTTGTTTGACCCTTGACCCAATAGTTTTGATTTGTTAAAAACAATAGCAACTAGGGTACAGGACAGGTTTCCTTACTGATAACTTGAATTTAAAATAATATTTTTGGAAACTTATGAACCAATCAAAAAACATAATGGACAAAATTGTTCCTTGGTTAACCCTCCACCGTTTTGATGTGTTTACAATACCTACAGCACCCAATTGTTAAAACATCTTAACCAACGGTTAAATGCATAGCATGGTTAAATCTTGTTTACAATTGCCATCATCAGGCTATATTAAACGACTATTACACAAGAAGTATGGCCACTAGGGGTCATGGGGAGTTATGTTTTCATATCTGTGTGCAAACGAAAGCATAATTCGCCATTAAAAATAGTTTACTTATTTCAAATAAAGTCGAATATAAGTAAGGTCGGACAAGAAACACAGGAGTTATTCCCCTTTGTTTGTGAAAAAAATATGCAACAATGGACACTATTCAGGATAGAGACTTCATGTGTCATCCAATCATCACCAATCTTGAACAGTTTGTCTATGACCATAAGATTAAAAGTGAAGTCGAATATAAGCAAAATTGGGCAAGAAACACCAGATTTATAGCCTTTTGTTTGTGAAAAATATATTCAAAAATGGACATTATTCAGGATAGAGACTTCATTTTTCATCCAATCCTCACCAATCGTGAATAGTTTGTCAATGAACATAAGACTACTGGTGAAAATTGAATATAAGCATGATCAGGCCAGAAATTCGGGAGTTATTGCCCCTTGTATTTGGAAAAACATCAACAAGTTATAAATTGTTGGCTTGCACACATGATTTTTTATTCAATGTTGACCAAACTTACACAGTTTGCGTATGACCATAAACATTGATTGATAAAATTTGATTTCCAACAGTTGCAAACCTTGCATGCAGTTTTTGTACATGCAACATTGATGTCTTCACAGCCTGCATTAACATCATTTATCATCATTGGACAGAAAATAATCAAAGGAAAAGCAAAACTTGACCTTATAACACAGCTATTGCAATTATCTCATTGCAACTAGTTCTCCAAAACTGTCTGCGAAAAAGACATCAAAATCTACAGTTTCTGCATTTTCCAGAATTGTCATTGACTTGATGAAAAAGGGTCAGGTAAAAATATAGAGAAAAATTATTTGAGAACCATTAGCAAAAACACTGCACATCCACTACCCAACTCGAACTTTAGTTAGCCCATTGCACTAACCGATGTTTTAGATCAAATTGATCCTTCCCCCCCCCCTTTGCGTATTGTTCATATACCTTAATTTTCAAACCTGTCACATTAGTATGGTCTTTATCTGTACCAGTTCTCAGGTGAGCTCTTTAGGCTTATCGCCCCCTTGTTAAATAACTTATCAGGACCATGGGTGGTTTTCTACCAAAGTTTCTCAAATGGTTCCACTCCGTTTTTCAACATGGTCGCCAGGGAGGGGGGGGGGTATGATTTATAACGTAGTGAAACATGGATGATTTAAATGTGTGTCGTACAGAAATAAAGCCTGCAAGTTGCAACATTATGTTTACTGAAAACAATCCTGGAGTCCAGTGAACACTGGTTTCTGTCATCACTATCCATTTTGTTCACAATATTCTGAATATCGATGAAACACTTTCAATCAGCTAGTTCTGAATATTGATGAAACACTTTCAATCAACTGTATTATTCAACTGTATTCCACTCAACAACTTTTATCAGGCCAACCTTAAAAAAATGTTTGTTTGCCATTGCCTACCCAAGGTTGCTGGTAATGGGTAGGTTGGTAGGTATGCAATTTAAAAAAAAACGTACATTTGTAAATGATCCATTTAGCATCAAAATATAACATATAAATCAGACATTGCTTTTAATAATATAATCAAGTGACTGTTGATATAACAAGAGCTTGCTAGCAATCATCTTTAATTAGACAACGAATGCTGACAAACTGCCTGTTGTTTTCACAAGTTTGATAAAACATGATTAGAATTGCATTTTGCATTTTGATATGGCCTATTATAAGCAAGGGTTTAGCTGATACAGTGAATGTATTTACCCAACGACAGAAATGAAAGAAGAGTGATATTTTATTTAACCTAAAGAAAACATAGAATGTTCGGATTTTTTAAAAATCTGGTTTGATTTAACGAAGAAAATTTTTTTTGAGTAGGGACATTTTCGTCTGGTAGGTAGGCAATGGCAAACAAAGTCAATTTTAATTTTGGCCTTAGTATGTAATACTGATTTTCATCAGTATGTAATAACTGATTTTCATCCGTATGTAATGCTGATTTAAACTAACGCGCTGCAGACACTTATCCCGTCAAGCGAGGTCATATATTAATATTTTTAGCACGCAAACTGTTCCGCAGACTTTGTGGGTTTGTCAGTTGTGTGCTCCTCCAAATATATCAGCATAGTGTACAGAGTGCTGTTAAATGACCTAACAATATTGAACGTTTATAACATGTTAATAACTAAAATTATATTGAAATAGATGTTTTGTGATATAAATATATCCAAAAAATATATACATTATAAATACTGCATACCAAACATAAGCAGATTTACCTTTTGTTGTATTAAACAAGTGCATCAGTCCAGACTTTGAAAGACATTCCCAACCTCGATATTATCTATGAAAATATATTCAACGTTATCTAAAAATAGGAATAATGAAACTCCAGAGACATCACCTGGAGAGAAACCCTTATTACCATCTGGTAGTCCTTTTGTTGCCTCTATAATACAGGACAATACATTCAACACAACAGAAAACATACAAATGATTAAAGCTGTGGTTTCCACCTTGGAATGGTCAGTGCAAGGCTTTAAACCGGTGTAAAGGCGTGCCGAACCTCACACTTAGCCCATAATTATTCACAGTACAATTACTTATAAAGAAACTTAAACCTGATAGCATTTCAATTCAAATTAAATAACAATAAAGGAGAATATTAATTCAATTGAATTGCAAAAAGTCCATGGTTTAATGTTCACCAGAGGAACAGAGTTGCAACTTTCTTAGGCACAATGAAATGAAGTAAATGCAATTATCAGCTAAATACTTTCTTGTTGACAAGAGTTCAATTCCTAGCATCATATATTACATACAAATTACAGATCATCGTCGTGCATGTCTTGAAGAAACTGACTGCGAATATCTTGAGTGCAAATGTTCAATATAATGTGATTAAGATAAATACTCTGAACTCTATGAAGGCAGGCAGCTGGTCATTTTGTTTTAACTTTGTCATATCCGGCATTGATATCCAATTACAAAATTATAAAAAGGAAAAGCTGTTCAAATAAGCGTGTTATTACTTCAACAAGCTGTTGTGTTCTTTAAAATTATCAGACTTATGTGAGCTTATGACACTAAGGTAGCTGATCAGAGTGTTCTTTCAGTCTGCATGTTGTTTTCAGTACAAACCTGGCATCAGTATGATGGGATGGTTATTAAAGCAAAAGATTCCGGAATGTTTCAAAACCTTTGGGACTACATTCGTGACAAAGTGAAGAAAACCTTTGAAGAGCACCTAAAAGTTTTTGTTCGTGAGTTTGCTCCCAGTTGGCTTAGACCGGAATATGACATGAACTTAGTATCAGAAACATTCCAAGAATCACTGGAGTGTCTAGATGCTATTATTCATGGGTTAAGAAAGGTTTATCGGTATGATGCGAACATATTTGATAATGAACCACAGTTTTTGCAGAAGGTAATATTAACAAATATTTAATTTTTTTCTGCTGCCTCAGTTGACATCACATTTCTTGGTTTGTTATTATTTAATTTCACAATCTCTGTTGTTTCTATAGAGAATAATAGGTTAGTGTTGAATAAAGATAATTATGCCCCCCTTCGAAGAAGTGAGGGTATTTTGCTTTGCACCTGTCCGTCGGTCGGTCAGTCGGACGGATGGATGGTCTTTCCGTAACCATTTCGTTTCCGTACGATATCTAGAGAACGCTTTTACCTACGATCATTTAAGTTGGTATGCAGGTTACTTGGGAGGAAAGAAAGACGCCTATTCATTTTGAGGTCCAAAGGTCAAGGTCATCTTGCTAAAAATAGAAAAACGGTTTCGGCTCAATAACTTGAGAACGCAGCGAGATATTTTAATGAAACGTTATACATAGATACCTTATATCAAGACTTGCTTGGGATTGCATAAGGGGTGGGTGGGGTCAAGGTCACGATCGCTGTTACTAAAAATAAAAATAACAGTTTCCGCTCAATAACTTGAGAACGCATCGAGATATTTCAATGAAACTTCATACATAGATACCTTATATTGAGACCTCGCCTGGGATTGCATATAGGTTAGGTGGGGTCAAGGTCTAGGTCACCTTTACTAAAAATAGAAAAACGGTCTGCGCTCAATAACTTGAGAACACATTGAGATATCTTAATGAAACTTCAAACATAGATACCTTATATTGAGACCTCGCTTGGAAATGCCTATGGGGTGGGTGGGGTGAATGTCAAGGTCATCGTTACTAAAAATGGAAAAAATGTATTCCGCTCAATAACTTGAGAACGCATGGAGATATTTTAATGAAACTTCATACATATATACCTTATATCAAGACCTTTCTTGGGATTGCATATGGGGTGGGTGGGGTCAAGGTTACCGTTACTAAAAATAGAAAAAAGGTCGCCGGTCTATAATTTGAGAATCCATAAAGATATTTTAATGGAACTTCATACGTAGATACCATATATTGAGATCTCGCTTGGGAATGCATATGGGGTGGGTGGGGTCATGATCAAGGTCACCATAACTAAAAATGGAAAAACAGTTTCTGCTCAATAACTTGAGAACGCATCGAGATATTTTAATGAAACTTTATACATATATACCTTATATCGAAGCCTTGCTTGAGATTGCATATGAGGAGGGTGTGGTCAAGGTAAAGGTGACAGTTACTAAAAATAGAAAATGGTTTCCGCTTAATAACATGAGAATGCATCAAGATATTTTAATGAAACTTAATACATAGACATCTTATATTGAGCCCTCTCTTGGGATTGCATATGTGGTGGGTGGGGTCAAGGTCAAGGTCACCATTACTAAAAATAGAAAAACAGTTTTCAATCAATAACTTGACAAGCATTTAGATATTTTAATGAAACTTAATACATGGATTCCTTGTCGAGATTCCTTGTCGAGACCTAGCTTGGTTGTGTGGGGTCAAGGTCACCATTGCTAAAAATAAAAACACGGTTTCCGCTCAATAACTTGAGAACGCATCGAGATACTTTAATGAAACTTCATACATAGATACCATATATTGAGACCTCGCTTGGGATTGCATATTAAACTTTTTTTTAACAATTGCACATATTCACAACTTGGCTGCAAGTCATGGGGCATACATTTTTTACAAACATCTCTTGTTGTATTAGGCAAGGCTTAGAAAACTTGAACCACAAGCCTTGGGGAGTGGTTCATGCTTTTGTGCCGAGTAAATAAACTTATCAATATTCAACCCTTACCTAGTATTCTATTTATCCAACCATTTTCTGTCTTCATTTTGAAAATAAACGGCATAAAACACACTAAATAATATGAAAAACATAAAATGACGTAAAGAAACTCAGCAAGATGAAATCGATCATTAGACTGTGCATGTTTGCTTTATCGTAAGTTTATTCCATGGAGGTTTATTTGGTCAATAAATAGTATTCACCATTGTTTGGGATAACATTTCTCAGGTTGATTTTAGTAAATATCACATTCTATACTAATCAAAACTCCTAATGCATCACATACAAAATACATAGGAAAATGCATGGAAAAAAGAAGAGTGACAACTTTTGTTCTTTCTATGCATTGGAGATGCACTGCGGTACTGAATGCAAGGGTCATAACTGTTATTGATGTGTGTGATTTTTTATTATCTCCCATGTGCACCCTATTGAGTCATATTTCATCTTGCACATCTTTCGGTGAAATTTTACTATTCGAACATGTTTGCATATTACTCTTTCGCTTTTTGATTACAAGTATATGTTACCATCTTTGATATCTATTATTGGTAGCTTTGGATATGTGATGCCTTAGGAGTTTTGATTAGTGTATATTGTATAGCAAGTTATATACATTAATGAACTGAAAACGGGTTGTTATTTTCATAAATGATAGTACAAAAAAAGATCCATTTAAAATGTGATTCATTGACCAGTAAGTCATAATGAAAAAGAGATGGAAACTATTACAGCTCTCTGAACATGTTTCATGGTAGTACACAAGAATGTTTAATCATGTACATTGCAATTACTTTTTACTTTCAAGTAAAACATTTTAAATATTTTGTTGTTGCTTGTACAGTTTCACTCATAATAGTTTATGTGTATCAATGATTTCTGTTTTAGATTGCAGATATATTGTTTACCCCCATCATTGATGGCTTACACAGACAGGACCAAAACAAGCAAAGGTTACGATCGATGACCATAGCAATCGTTTGCAACAGATTACAGGTGACGCTGTCACATAAACAGTGGCAACTTGTGTGTAGATGCATGTTACTGAATCCTGACCCTCAAAAGAAGTCTTGTCAGGAACTTGTCGAGTTGAAAAAGTATTTTAAAAACGAGTAAGTCGTGTATTTTATATTAAAATATTAAAAGGATTAAGTATTGTGTTTGAATATGCTTTGTGGTATGTAAATATTTCTGCTGTTCACATGCTGAACATTTCTTTTATAGCGCCATGCAAAATGGTTTATTGTATGTCGTCAAGTCCACAACAAGATATCCCAAGGACCCGTCCTGGATGTTTTGCTTACCACTGTTGCATTTTGTTGCGGATGTCTGTCAGCCGTATGACCAGCCCGAAGAAGACTTGTCTTATGCGTCACCTGTTCCAAAGTGGTGGGGTATCGTTGAAATAAAAGAAACTGTGGAAGCATTTTGGAAGGATCGCAAAAAGTGGCAGTTGTATGTGTTAAAAAAATTATCTTCTTACTGCTAAAATACTGCATTGTTATCAATGGTGAACTTTGCTCGTTTACATGACACTGCACACTTAGTTTTATCGGGGTTTATCCAGCTGTTTAAGTGCAAGATTTCATTAATTATACAGACTTCGAAATTTGCATTTTTAAATACTAGCCAGTCGGGCTTGTTACCTTACAATTTTAACTAGCCCGAAACAATTTTTACTAGCCCGAACTTATATTAATGAAAAACACAAGTTGCAACAACAGTTCCTGATTGAAATAGCGATTGGAGCTCAGCATATTTTAATCGATTACTTCATAAAGGTCACAAATCATAACAAAATACGACATTCGTATTTACTCGGCAATTTTCGCCAGGCATCTGTATACGAAAGATAATTCGTACCTACTCGGACATTTCCGTTTTGCTTATATCGGACAAACTGCTAAGACAATCGTTACTCTCCGGTAAGTCGGATGTGTCACGACTAGGTGCGCGATGATATTTTCTAATGTAATCCAATCGAAAATACGGTTGTAAACGAACGCTTTACGGTGTTGTTGACATTTTCTACGTAGATTGAGTATTTATGAGATTATTTGATTTTAATCTCTAATTTCTGGCCATAATATTTTATTCGCCAGGCGGGCGATAATTATGGATTTTTTCGTTCGCCCGATTTTATTTTTACTCGCATTTGCGAACGGGCGAGTGCGAATTTCGAAGACTGATTATATGATAAATACAATAATGGTGAACTTTGCTCGTTTACATGACACTGCACACTTAGTTTTATCGGGGTTTATCCAGCTGTTTAAGTGCAAGATTTCATTAATTATATGATAAATACAATAATGATAATATGGTACACACTCATTTTTTTAAGTTTGTGCATTTACAATTTAGAGTTGAACACATTAGTCACGATTTGATAGCTGTTGTATGCAGTATGCTAAGGATTCCATTTTCGATTGCCCTCAGACATGTTCTTTTGCTCCAATTCCCTCTCACCAATGACTTACTGCTCAACTTAAATTACATGCTTGTCTCCACTCACATGAGCTGGTGAGCTTTTGTTATTGCCTTTTGTCCGGCGTTCGTTTTCCGTATTGCGACGTGCTTCGTCAACATTTACCTTGTGAACACTCTAGAGGCCAGATTTATTGCTGAATCTTCATGACACTTGCTCAGAATAACATGTGCTAATGATATCTTGGACATTTTTCAAACTGGGTCATGTGGGGGTAAAAATCTAGGTCACTAGTTAAAATTGAATAATAATAATGTGAAGTCATTATAAGTCATATTTATTACCCAATCTTCTTGAAACTCACTCTGAACATTTGTTTCAATAATATCTCGGACGAGTTTGAAATTGGGTCACATGGATTAAGAAACTAAGTCACCAGACCGAATTGAAGAAAAAGCTTGTGAATGTTTATAGAGGCGACATTTATAGCCTAATCATCATGAAACTTGCTCAGAACATTTGTCCTTATGATATCTCGGACAAGTTCAAAACTGGGTCATGTGGGGTCCAAAAAACTAGGCCGTTAGGGCAAACTGTAGAAAAAGCTTATGAACACTCTAGGGGCCACATGTATGACCCAGTTATCATGAAACTGGGTCACTAGGACAAATTTAAGACATTTTTTTGTGCAATATTCTTGGCACTTGCTCACAACATTTGTTTCAATGATATCTCGGATGATTTCGAGACTCGTTCATGTGGGTTAAACAAATTAGGTCACCAGGCAAAATTGAACAAAAAGCTTGTAATCACTCTTAGAGGCCACATTTATAGGCCAATCATTACTAAACTTGCTTAGAATATTTGTCCCAATGATATTTGGGACATGTTTGAAACCAAGTCGTATGGGGTTAAAAACTAGGTCACCGGCAAAATTGAAAAAAAGCTTGTGAACACTAGCCGAATCTTCATGAAACTTGCACAAAACAGTTTAGTTTATTAGCCCCTCAGGTGAGCAGCCTAGGACCTTATGGTCCTCTTGTCTTGGATTTGTGTCCATCTGGATGTCTTTCCGTCACAAAATGTGTATGCTGTACAAGTTATTTCAGTAACTTTACCTGTATATTCACTGTGTTAGGACGAGACGTCGCACACTAACCAGATGTCTGTAATGCAACAATCTTTGACGTATTTAAATATCGTCATAGCTTGTGATGTTTATAACATTCAGACTTATGATTCAACTTAGTATTACTTGGCACAAATGGTTGTCAGGCATCCCCCATGCCACAACTCCGAAGGTCAAGGTCACAATTATTGATCGAAAGTCAAGTCTAATGAATGAATAAATCAGTTAATTCCATAAACGTAAAATTTTGTAGTTGTAGCTATAATTCAAAATACTTCACACATTCATGTAGGTTACTGAACGCATACATGGTGGCATAAGTTCCACATAATTTATAATGTAGTCTCAGCAAGAAAAAGTCACGTACAGTATGAAATACACACTCGTCAGGACTAATCGTTCTTAATTTTCCAACAGTTTATGAACATTATTTTATTCTGCACCAGATGTATTCAAAATATTCTACCGCATTAAAATATGCTCAAGTTAGGCAGAATCACCAACAGCAAGAAATACATATATAATGTTCTAATCAGTATTGGTGCACAAGAATTTTGAACATTATTTAGCTGTTGGCAAATATAGGCGTCTGTGAGCAATGCTCCTTTGACTAAGATGGCTTTGGGAATTAAGTAAAACACCAGTCTATTGTTTTCAACAATATTCTTTTAATAACAAAGATGAAAATATGTACACGAATTCACAAGTTAATACTATTGACAATTTGCCTGATTCCTTTTTCTGTAGTGTCCAAGTCCAATTTTCTGTCTGTCTCTTGGTCAAATTTGACTCATACATACACACATTTTCATTAGATTAATAATTGTGGTGACATTAAGCAAAACTTCAAAGCTTTGTAAGAAAAAGGATGATCCAGAATTATTAATCATACAAACACTGAACAGTCAGATAAGTGAAAGGTGATAAAACAATACAACTGACAAATAATAAGTTATACTCCATGTATCGAAGTGTTTAATTCTATCTGGAAAATACAATCACAGCTTTTATGTGTTTTCAGACCACTAACTGATGTCTTGCAACTGATGAGTCCATTGTTTGAAATGGATTTCTATTTGCCAAGAAGTATCATTGCAGCATTATATCCAACTGAACTGGTAGAAATAATGAAAAACCAGCCTTTTCCTCTGGAAACAATGCTTGCATCTCTCTTGCATTGGTGCAAGCTCTCAAATCAATCGCACTACAGCCAGGCGTATTGTACTACAGACTCTGAAGGTGATCTAGAGAAGGTAATCTATTAAAAGAAATATGATTGTTATGTGTTACCTTGTAGCTTACATTATGTTTGTAGATAAACTTGGTCATTATGTCAAAACCATTTTTAATTGTCTCTGAAAGTGTTGGATGAAATGTGTTTAGTCCTCTGTCACTTCCTCCAAATGTATTGGATGCCATGGCAACCAAAAGGAAAACCATCATGTCCCAAACTGCTAGCGGGATTTCCAACTAATTATGTAAATGGTCATTTGTTAAACCTCTACTAAAATCTCATTGTTAAAGATAATTAAAGTTGATCTGCATCAACATAACTCCCATTAAAACTGGGGTAACTGCCATTTAATGGTCCATACAACACATTCCAATTATAGGATGGGCTACTTTTCCTTTACTAGTTACCTTTCTCACGATAATGGTTTGTAAACAGTTATGACCACCAGGTCATGGAGTCAGTTCCCCTTATGGCTCGATTTTTATTTTTATGCCCCAAAGGAGGGCATAAAGTAGTTGCAACGTCCGTCTGTGGGGGGGGGGGTCCGTCCGTCTTGACTTGGTTTCCACCAAAGGTCGAGGTCACAATTCAAGGTCAAAGGTCATGAATTTTCGTTTCTATTCAATAACTTCTAATTGCCTGGATGAATTTGATAAAACTTCTGATTATTATTCTCCATGAACAGACGATGTGTCGCGTATAAATCCCATGCTCTTTGGTAAAAGGTCAAGATCACAATTTAAGGTCAAAGGTAATGATTCTTTTGTTTTCGCTCTGTAATTTCTTAACCCCTGGAAGGATTTTAATATAACTTCAGATTATTATTCCCCATGATCAGACAATGTGTCGCGTACAACTTCAATGACGGTTGGTCAAAGGTGAAGGTCACAATTTTAGGTTAAAGGTCAATTATTTTTGTCTCCACTTCATAACTTCTTAATGTCTGGAGGGATTTAAATGTCACTTCAGATTATAATTTTCTAAGACAAGACAATGTGTCGCATACAACTCCCATGCTCGTCTTTCAAAGCTCAAGGTCACAATTCAAGGTCAGAGGTCAATGATTTCTGTTTCTCCACCATAACTTTTAAACGTTTGGAAGGGTTTTTAATATTACTTCAGACTATTATTTCCCATGACCAGGTGATTTGTCATGTACAACTCCCATTGTCCTCAGTCAAAGGTCATGGTCACATTTGAAGGTCGCATGTCAAGGAATTTTCTTTCTGCTCTATAACTTCCAAATACCTTGAAGGATTTTTAATATTACTTTAGATTATTTTTTCCCATGACCAGATGATGTGTCACATACCGCTTACATTGTCCTCAGTCAAGGTCTGCGAGTCCAAGGTTAAACTTAACAAGTCAAATATTAGAATGAACTTTTTGTAGGAAGCATCCGTTTTTCCAACATGTAAAGAAAGTGATAACTTGGTTGGAATGAAAATCATTATGAGGCAGCATGTCACAACTACAAACAGCTGTGTTGCTGAAATCCCAATATATTTGTCCAGGGCATAATATTGTACTCTGACGTTGTTTTGCTTAACTCTGACAAGCATACGCTTTGGGGGCATATGTCGCACCCTGTGACAAGTCTTGTTTTTTTTTGTTGCGATCAAATGTAGACGACCCTTAGACATGGACCAAATTGTCTACACACAAAATACATTGCTTACTGTATGCCAGTGGAAAATTCTTTGTTCAAATTGCAAATATTATTGCAAGGTTATTAGAATGCAGTGTGTTTTAATATAAAAACATTATGAATTAATTACGAACAAAATATGATGATAACATTTTCGAATAGAACAAAATTACTTAACAGAGGCCTATAAAACTTGTGAGTCTGACCCAATTTCATTAGTCGTTAGCATTTCCGCAAACAAACAATTTTTTAAGGATGGCCTTATTTCACTGCTTTGGATTGGATCCAGTACAAATTGAGATTTCACTTTGGGAAAGCTTGCCAATTGGGGGAAAATATAAAGCAAATTTAATTTAGTAGTTATTAAAGGTGAACGTCCATGTTTTGACATACGTTTGATATTTTGTAGATAAAAGTCAGTAGATTAAAATGTTGCTTATGTAAAATATGAAAATAATTGGTTTGATGCTTAAAAACGATGATTTTGTTCATCGGCAATTTCCGTACACCGCTGGGTAATTTCCGCCGCCATATTCCTGATGACGTAGTTAAGTCCCGACGCTCCATCAATAAGATAGAACGCCATTATTACTTACTAATTTTCTAACAAAAATGGGCGTTTGAACAATTATTTTATGACAATATTTTGTTTTTAAGTATTGTAAGTAAGTCGCTTTTAACATGTCACAACAGCTATTTAAAATGAATTTTATCGTATTTAAACAACGTCTTGCGGGACGAGTAAATGACAGCACATAGGTCATTTATAAGTAGATTTTGCCAATTTTTATTACTTACCTTTTTGTTGATTGTCAGTCTAGCTTATCCATAATTATTCTGATTCTTTTATATTTCCATACAAGTATAATAATACAATAAGTATGATTTAAAATAGAAAACTCCCATCACTTTTCAGACAGATCACAATCGTATGTTTGGCAGTTATTTCTCTGAGTTGTTTATGTTGCTCATTTATAACGGATTGTTACTTAAATGTTGCATTTTTCACGTTCAACTATATTCAAGATGTCAGTTTTCACAGTCGATGTGTCATCGTGCCTTGAATGAATGGCAGTTTGTGTACGACCCCATATTATGTCATGAAACAAACAGGATGTTGTTTTGATAATTGGATACCTCTCTTACAAATGTGCGAGAACGCTTGCACAGTTTGCTAAGTGTAATGACTATAATTATTTGCATCTACAAAAGAAATATGTTCGTGCAGTGAAAGTTTATGAATGTGAAGTATTTATGTGTATTTTTCAATTTGTCATGCACTTAACTAAAAAACATATCCATTTCATAATGTTTCACATAGAAAAGCATATGCATGTGATATGCTAATGCACATACATGCCGACAATTTATGTATTGTTCTATTTTTACGCGTTACTCTACTTTAAAAAAAATACTTGCATACTGCAGATTATTATAATATTTCTTACAATATATGTTCAGTATATCTATAATCGGGACAGTGAAAAAATTTTTGGATATACTATTTTCTCATACTTAATGAAGTCATTGTTTCAGCAACAGGCTGTATATTATTATATTAACATCGTCCTTTACAATCTTGTACAATTTAATTAGACGGGCTTCTTATATAGCCATAAGTCTGAATTATCAAAAACATTTGTATTGAAATGATTCAGTAATAGGGCTTTGAAAAACATTAAAACACGACATGAAAAATGCTGTTACTTTTTCTTTTCTTTTGACTACGTATACAACAAAACGCTGCATTAAAAAAATTCTTACTGTTTGATTATAAGGATAGTTGAATTTAAATTGCCAATGCATAAGGCTGAACTACTGCAACAAATCGGATTACATTTAAGTAAAGTATAATTATGATTCATAAACCCATCAACCAATCAGCAATCAGGATTTGCCATGCCCACAACTTGTCAAACCTTCATATTACTTTTGACACGTTATTGCGTAGGAATACACAGGATTTTGTCATCGTTGTTTGTCGGGGCCATAAAGTTATGTTCTTGGTCGTGGTGACAGCAGGAAGCCCAGACTACTAAGTATCCATTTCCATTGATCTCAGATATAAAATATTTTTATCAATTGTCTATAGAAGTTAAGATTACTGATAAGTTGATAACACAAAGTGGTACTAAGTAAATGATCCCTATAGCAGATGTCTAAGACGAAGAAAGTAAGGACTATGTGTAGTCTATTTTTATCAAATGTCGCCAAATACTTACATTAGAATGTTTTTATAAAATACATTTATATGACACATCCTACTTACTATAAATTATGTCTTAGGTTATTGTAACTTAATGAAATAACGCGAGTTTTGAAGTAATTTGTACAGTCTATATATAAAGCAATTAACGCATTGGGAAGAATATACATCACTTGAAACAAAATGGCGTATCGATAGAAATATGCACAAAATCCTGTTGTCTTGTATGATATAATCACTTATAAAAGCGTTATTTATGAAAACTGATATGAGAAGTTGAATTGTTATGGCTTAAACTATGTTACTAATAAATAAATAACATTTGTTAGCAGCTTGGCCTTTCACCTTTAAAACTAGCGGCAAATTCGGTAAACTTAGTATTTAAATGGTTTGATAAAAAATAATGTTAATACAAAATAATATATTAAAATTGAAATGTGTTTATTATGTGCATTGAAATTGATCATCACTACTTTAGCATTTATGATTTTTTTTTGTGCTTCAGGCTGTAGTTGAATGGCTTCAGTTGGTGCTTGGTGGACTGAATCAGGTTACACAATCCAACATGTATGTTATTTACCAAATGTATTTTAACTTATAATTATAAATGATTATGGGAGAATATGGCAAAAAATTGGTTTATGTTAGATAGCCTTGTATCTTTGTTATTTTTAGCTCGACTATTCGAAGAATAGGTGAGCTTTCTTGCTACTCCCGTCGTAGGCGTCAGTGGCTGAATTTGGAGAAAATTTTTATTCAAAAGTATTGTAACATTAAAACAGCATAAGTTATTCACTTGAAACTTGGAATATACCTTTGTCATCAAGTCCAGTGTCCGGGGCAACATTCCCCATAACTCTGTTTTGTATTTTGGTTGAGTTATGCTCCTTTTTCACTTAGATTTTCTGGTTAAAGTCTATATTCAAAAGTTGTGTAACTTCAGAACTACATAAGTTATTGACTTGAAACTTTGAACTAACCTTTGTCATCAACTCCAGTATCAAGGACAACATTCCCTATAGCTCTGTTTTGTATTTTGACAGAGTTATGCCTCTTTTTCACATAGATTTTCTGTTTTAAGTTTATTCCAAAACTTTAGTAACTTCAATACTACAAAAGCTATTCACTATAAATTAGGAATATACCTTTGTCATCAACTCCAGTATCATTGTGAACATTCCCCATAACTATTTTCTATTTTGACAGAGTTATGTCCCTTTTTCACATACATTTTCTGGTTAAAGTTTATATTCAGAAGTTGTGTAACTTCAAAACTACACAAGGTATTCACTTGAAACTTGGAACTAACCTTTGTTATCAACTCTAGTATCAGGAGCAACATTACCTGTAACTCAATTTTGTATTTTGACAGGGTTATGCCCCCTATTCATACTAACCTTTGTCATCAACTCTTGTATCAGGGGCAACATTACCCATAACACTGTTTTGTATTTTGACAGAGTTAGCCCACTTTTTACATAGACTTTGTGGTAAAGTTTTTTTTCCAAAAATTTAGAAACTATACAAGGCTTTACTGAAAAGTTTTGTCTTTTAACAAATTTATGCCCCTTCGACAATCCAAAATGTGTTCCAACTGAAATACTTTGAATAGTCGAGCATGCTGTCCTCTGACAGCTTTTGTAAGTACTTTTGATGAATATGGATTTATGATTTCAGACTATTATGCATTTAATAGATACCGACATGAGAATTGTTCTAGTTCATGCAAAACAATCGGGTAACGAAAAACGAATTTTTTATATGGTAATATATGGAAATTGGTCCAACAATACTACATATATGCAATAACTACAGCAATAGCAATAAAGGTATGTTTAATCAGATACCGTGAGTGCATCATTCTTCAGTACTAAAACTACAGCCCAATTTAGAACAACTACTTGTTCGACCTCTATGTAGTCGATTTAATGAGGTTTTACACTATTATATTGCATTACTTCGATACACACCCAGGGTTTCCCGCAGGCCTGTTTTGCTCGTCGGGCCTGACATGCCTTCAAAGAAGTTAGTCATTTGCCGACATGCTGAAATAACACCGACATGCTTTAATTTTCAAAGCGACAACCCTTAATTCCTTTATCTATTACACCAACCTTAATCACAAGGCCATGAACGAACGCCGTATTGATTGATAACGTCTAGATTCCAACAGTGTTATTGACAAGTGACTGAACTGTGTCGTCCCGCCCACAACGATCTCATTAGCCAATCAAATAGGGCGATTTTTAGGGTGGAGTTTATACCTTACAACTAAAAACGTGTTTGACAACAAATACTAGCGTTGATGGGAAAAGTGAACAGGCATTTAAAAAAATGTTATTATAATATTTAACGTTTTATTTTTATCCCAGTAATTTCCTTATCAATCTCACATATTGTCAATCAAAACTATGGAAACAAATAATGTAATATAGAGCCTTATTTTAAAACACAATTTAACGTTGTCGAACGTAATTTTGTTCTCATAAACACTGCAATTAAGCACGTGACCAGTACACGCATGTTTTTTATGAGGCCTCTGCGACCTTGTGCATGGCAATTTTTGCACGCTTTTGTAGCAAAACACACTGTTTACATGGAGATACAGGCCTGTATTTTATATCGATTAGGAACCGCATATTCAAGTATTTAAAAACAACGGCTTTTAATGTCAGCATGTAGTATAACTGATATAAATTATTGCTTTCTTTTGCATCTGAGTACAATTTACTTAATAAAAAACAGTTTTGATAAAATTAAAAAAATTTGTAATGACAGAATTGCAGGCGGAAAAAGTTAGGCTTTCAACAAATCTGAATATATGTATGCTTGCAAATTAATTCCCTAAAAAACGCAGTCTAAGCGATAAAGGGCGGTAGTTATAGTGATACTGCCAATTTGATCGCCACTGGAATTTTGAACATCGTAATGCGGCCGATTTTGGGGATTTGGATAAGAGCAGTTCAGCCAATTTCGGTGAGGTGGGGTCAATCCTTGAAGCAAGAAATCTTGCGGGAAACCCTGACACCCCATTATACCTGGAGGTGGTGTCGATCCTTGAAGCAAGAAATCTTGCGAGAAACCCTGACACCCCATTATACCTTGAGGTGGGGTCAATGCATGAAGCCAATTTCGGGGAGATGGGGGCCTGGCGATGCGCGAAGAGGTGGGGGTCAAACGGCGTGGCCGATTTTCGGCTTTTGGGGGGCTAAGGGGTCGGATTTGATAGATCTTGGTGGGTATGCGGGATGTCTACATGCCTTCAAGAAATCTGGCGGGAAACCGTGACACCCCATTATACCTCGTCAAATATTGCTATATACATTTGTATGTTTTATTTTTCAGGTCACTATCACGATTGTCAATGGCATACAAGATCAGCAGAGACGCTGTTGAAAGAATGTATTCATCAAACCGAATTTTGAAGTTTTTGTCGTGGGCTCATATTTGCATTCGCTGCATTTCCCTTCATGCTAGACAGACGAAGGCATCTGATACAACAGGACAGCAAATGACACAACCAATATACGAATCCAGTATAAGAGTTGTGATAGGAAATGTAACCCATTGGTTGAAAATGTACACATCCAGCTCCTGGTCTTCATACTTGAAATCTTATTTAAAGGTAAATATATATAAAGAAGCATAAATGTTATAGAGACACTTAGTTAAGATGTGCATGTATTCCTAGATCTGGGGCCATTCGGGTCATACTTCGAATGTCGTATGTAGTCGCTCATTAATAATAATTAATAATTTGATATTATCTATGAACTAAAACTGTGTATGATGAAAGATAATAAACGTGCTTTGAATGGTCCTCGGCTAATGCAAATCCAATGACTACCAATTTGTTCTTTACACGTCAGATTTTAAAATAATCTCTGGTAAGGGTGTAAAAATATCACTGACTCATATCCCGATTTATCCCAATACGTTGCAATATATCGCAATGTATACCGCAATACATTGCCCATATTAAAATGCATATTTTCCCTTCCTATCTCTCTAGCATTTTGTTATTTTTTGCTCACCTTAGCACAAAGTGCTCGCTTGTGAGCTGTTCTGCTCAGTCACCGTCCGACGTACGTCGTCGTCTGTCTTTAACAATTTACTTAATCAACTTCTCTGAAACCACAAGGCGAATTTTAACCAACTTTGGCAGGAATGTTCTTGATATGATCCATTAACAAATTCGTGTGAATATATGGAAAACTATGGTTGCCAAGGCAACCAAAAGGTTAAAAAATTGCAAAACTTTAACAATCTGTTTGTTCTAAACCACTAGCAGGATTTCGTAACAATTTCAAAGAAATGTTCCATTGGTGACCCTCGACCAAATGTCTTCAAAGAATTTTGATTCATTAAAAACATGGCTGCCAAAAATATTAGGCAGTTATCTTTATATGGCTATATTGAAAAGTTTAAAAATCTTCTTGTCTCACACTCCTGGCTGGATTTCTTAATAATTTCACAGACATGTTCTTTGGTTACCCTGTACCAAATTTCATGCAATGATTTTGATTCTTTGAAAAAATGGCCACCAGGGGGTGGTGCATTTTTTCTTATACGGCTATATTGAAAACTAAAAAAATCTTCTTGTCCAAAATCTCAGGTTGGATTTTAAAATCATTTTACAGAAATGTTCCTTGGGTGACTCTCTACCAAATTTCTTCAAATTATTTTGATTCGTTAAAAGAAAACTCGGGCGGTACAGTTTTTCTCATATGGTTATATAGAAAACTTCTTGTCTATAGCGACTGGCTGGATTGTTAAATAATGTGTTAAATAATTTCACAGAAATGTTCCTTGTGTGACCATCTACCAAATTTCTTCAAACTGTTTCGATTCGTTGAAAAACATGGCCATCAGTGGAGGGGGGGGGGCAGTTTTCCTTGTATGGCTATATATAAAACCTTCATAAATCTTCCTGTCACAAACTGCTGTTTGGATTTTAAAATGTTCAATCGGTAATCTTCTACTGAATTTCATCAAATCTTTTTGATTCGTTAAAAAACAAGCCGCCAGGGGGCAGGGCAGTTTTTCTTTTCTGACTATATTAAATTTTTTTATAATCTTTTTGTCTGAAACATATCGCTGATTTTCGAAATACATACTTTCACAGAAATGTTCCTTGGGTGACACTCTACCAAATTCTTTCAAATCATTTTGATTCTTTATAAAACATGGCCGGCAGCGGGCGGGGCATTTTTTCATACATTACTATATAGAGAAATTTGAAAATCTTTCTGGTCAAAACCACTGTATGGATTTCCAAATAATTTCACAGAAAAATTTCTTGGCTGAGTCAGCCCATTTACCATATTTTTTTTCAAATTATTTTGATTTGTTAAAAAACATGGCCGCCAGTGGGCGGGGCAGTTTTCCTTACATGGCTTCTTGTCTGAAACCCCTGGCTTGATTTTGAACACGTTGACAGTAATTTACAAATTCCTTCATTTTAATTAATTTGCTAAAAACATGGCTGTAAGTAGTCCATTGTTGACATTTGTTGTCAACTTGACTTCAAACATCTTAAAACACGCGATTAAATATTTACAAGCCAATATAATTCATGAATGGTTTTCACTCAATAACTTGAGAACGAAATGTGAAGAAATGTTATCTATCAATATCTTGTATCAAGACCTCCCTTGGGATCAAGGTCACCATTACTAAAAATAGAAATATAGTTCCGCTTAAAAACTCGAGAATGAATAGAGATATTGCAATGAAACTTCACATATAGATAATTAAATCAAATACTTTTGCTTGGGATTTGCTTCTGTGGTTTGTAGGGTCACGGTCGAGATTACCGTTACTTAAATAGAAATACAGTTTCTGCTCAATAACTAAAGAAAGAGTTGAGATACTGTAATGAAACCTCATACATAGATACCTTATAGTGAGACCTTGTTGGGATCGCATTTGGGGTTGGTGGGGCCAAGGTCAAGATCACCTTTACTAAGAAAATAGAAAACAGTTTCCGCTCAATAACTCTAGACCAACCGGAGACATTTTGATAAAACTTCATATATAGATACCTTATATTGAGACCTCCCTTGGAATTCCATATGTGTTGTGTGGGGTTAAGAGAAGGTCATAGTTACTAAAAATAGAAAATAACTAGAAACTATAGCTATATAACTTAACAATAACTAGAAAACGAATGAAGATCTTGCACTGAAACTTCATTCATAAAAACCTTATTGTGAGACCTCTCTTGCGATTGCATATGAGGTGGGTGGGGTGAATGTCAAGGTCACTGTTACTAAAAAAGAAAAATGGTTTCAGCTCTATAACTGGAGAACGATTTGAGATATTATAATGAACTTTCATGCATAGATACCTTATTGCAAGACCTCACTTGGGATCACATGTGGGCTGGATGGGGTCCAGGTCAAGGTCAAAGTTACCAAAAATTAAAAAGAAGGTTTTTTGGTCTATAACTTACAAAAGTTGGTGTGAAGGTAGCTTATATCAAGCCAAAGGCAAAAGTTGGTGTGAAGGTAGCTTATATCAAGCCAAACGCAAGACAGTGTGTTTCACACACATTCATGATAATTGCTGAGCATGTGTCATCCTGGTATCCAATAAAAATTTATCCACAGTGTCCGACAGTGGTACATGTAACTCAAGTTACTACGGTGTTGCAGAAATATGTTTAGACCTTTTTCGATAATACTTTATAGCATTATAGCATTATCAGCATTAGTATTTCTATTGCAGCTTGGTATGTAATTGAATAATGTAATGCAAACGGTACTGTAAAATTATTCAAAAAATGACTTTTTCTCAACCTAATAGATGCATTTTCACTTACATATATGTGCATAATTGTAGTAAATGTTTGTAAATATAACTATATTTGATGATTAAAGCAAATAAATGCAAGAATGTTTAGTTTCAAATTTAAATATGTTTCTAACAGTTATTGTGAAATATCGTGTATAAACGATTTTAACACTCACATATGCTTCAGTATCACTGTTGCAACAACTTAATGTAATAATTACAATACAGTGTTATTTAGTTGGTTTGAACCACTGCAAATGTGGTGAGAGACACTGAACTGCCACGACAGTCTTGTTACAACATAAGATATTGTGTACATTTGTAGTTTTATACAGTGAAATTTTTCGATATAAACAATTAGGCACTTACTGGTAAACTGTTTTAATTACACTGAGTAAATTATACTCTTTTTCTTGACTTCAGAATTTGTGATAGTGATGCAAACAATTTTGTAAATGTATTCATTTGCAGACTTGGAACTTTGCCTACTTTGAACAGTCAGAAAATGATGATGTGTATCTGAAACAATGGCACGACCATTTAAATGCAACATTAAGAATACAAATTATGGAAGAGGTGAGTTTTTTAAAGTGTGAAATTCCATACATGTGTCGACCATGTGCTCATGTCTTTATTTTAACAGTGCTTAAAAATAAAACAACTGTTATAGTTATTTTTACCCATTTCTTTCTATCAAACCACTGGTCGGAATATTAATAAATAAGAACATTTAATCAATGTGCGTTTTTGCAGACAGGCACTTTTTTTATTAACTTTCTGACGTTCAAGCTTATTACTTGAATCGTCAAAGGAAAATATCATGTCATTAATTTTTTCAGTTAAGCAGGTATTCTTTCCTGAAAAGAGATTTTGTGAAGCTCTACTGTGAAGAAGTGGAAACATTCAAAAAGCCTATGCAGGAATGTCTAACGGATGCGGCATGTGTGGTAAGTTTATGTTCAAATTTGATTTATTATAATCGGTTCCTACCCCATGTTGTCTGTTTTATTAACCAAATTTTAAAAAAATTTGGGCCATTAAATTGAGGTGTGTTGTGGGTCGGGAGGACGGGCAGGGGGCGGATGGCGGCATCAAACTGAGGTTTCCGCCAAATAACTCAAGAACGAATGTAGATATTTTAATGAAAATCATTACATAGATATCTTATATCTAGACCTCGGTTGGGATTGCATATTGGGTGGGTTGGGTCAAGGTCACTGTTACTAAAATTACAACAACTGTTTCCGCTCAATAACTCTAGAATGAATTGAGATATTTCATGAAACGTCGTACATAGATACCTTATATTGAGATCTCGATTGGGATTGGGATATAGGGCAGGAGGGGTGAAGGTCAAGGTCACCGTAATTAAATGAGAAAAATGGTTTCCACTCAATTACTCAGGAATAAACTGAGGTGTTTTGATCAAACTTGGTGCATAGAAACCTTATATTAAGAAAATTTTCTTGGGATTGCCTATGGGGTTTGTGGGGTGAAGGTCAAGGTCACCATTGCTAAAAATAGAAGTATGGGGCTGTTACTAAACATAGAAAAACGGTTTCCTTTCAATAACTCCAGAATGAATAGAACAAAGTTCAATTAAATTTTATAAATAGATACCTTATTATATCGAGAGCTCGCTCAGGATTGCATATGGGGTAGGTGGGGTAAAGGTCATGGTCACTGTTATAAAAAATAGAAAAATGGTTTCTGCTCAATAACTGGAGAACGAATTGAGATATTATAATGAACCTTCATACATAGATACCTTATTGTGAGACCTCACTTGGGATTGCATATAGGATGGTGGGGTCAAAGTCAGTGTTACTGAAAAGAAAAAGAAATGTGTGTTTGTTTTTTCGGTCAATAACTTGTCTAACATACATTCATAAAAGTTGGTCTGTAAGGTAGCTTATATAAAGCCAAGGGCTGAGATTGATTATTCGGTAACTGTAGCCAAGATCAAGGTCACTGTTACTTGTTCTTTCATTCATTCATTGGAGCCATTATGAATCAGGTCAAGATTCCAATCAGATCACATTAGAAACCTGGTTCTGTGGAGTGGCCATGTTTTGTTTTGCTGTGTCTTTGACACATCTAATTAGTTTTGATATAGTACTAACTTTTAGGCATTGCACTTTGAAAAATGTGGTTTTCATAGAAATTCTGCGTTTCTTGTATAACAGTTACAATTAATTGTTAAGTCACCGTGACAAACCTGGCACAGTTTATGTGCATGGCACCACACACAATACACATACGAATTATAACTTTTTTGGGGTTCTGATACACGGTAGACATGCACGTTGTGCTTTTGTTTACCATACTTTCTGACATTGTGTATAACCATACATACACATTCAGGGCTAAAGGTTAAATCAGAAAATTTGATCCAGTAAGGGCGAGCTTTTGTGCTGTCCATCATGCGTCGTGCGGCATCAACAATTTATTACAAAACTATAAAAACCCAAGGGTGGTAATCGATACGTGCATATTCCAAAGCTATTCTGGCAGCTGTCATTGTATTATGATGTATAGGGCATATCTAAAAAATGAGACATGTGTGTATTAGTTTTATGTATAAAGTATAAAAGTATAAAAAAGAATACAACTTTGACCTATGATCATAGTAATATGTGAGAAGTTTAAGCGCTGTTGTTTGAAACCGCGACACATTGTTCATAAGTTGAAAGTTTCGCAGCATGACAACTAAAAATCCACTCCAAGCATTGAAAGAAAAGCTGTGTGTTTGTTCGTATGACAAAGACTCGAAGTATAAAGCCTCGGTCACACTGTTAGGACTTTGGCTATGATTGCCCACGATTGATCGTGGACGTGTTAATTGTGATCAGTCGGGATGCACAGTGTCCCGATTGCATCTTCCAACATATGCTAAGAGACTACGAATATAAACGACACTTGTAGGATTCCGCAGCCGATTCATTAAGGTTTTACCAAGATATGTTACGATCTGCTACGGTTTTAATTACCTAGCATCAGGTATACGCTATAACCGACGATTACAGAACATTGTTTACGTTTCTCTTAAGATTGTACTACGATTAAGGAAGATTTATCTCAAAGAATGTACAAGCAGCCAATAATTCTCATGCTTCACTATGCTTCCGGGCGATTTGGACATCACGATGTCTCGGGCATAATTGTGGAACTAACGTAGGCATACTTATTGAGTGCGTAGTATTATTGAAACAAACTGTTAAATTAAAGTGACCAATCGTCATGGTCTATCGTGTATATTTGTGAGTAGCCACGAGACTTTCCTCAAAAGATCCTTCTAAAATCGTAACTGAACCGTAGGGAAAGCGTAGAAATCTGTATCATAAATGCAGCAAACCGTATCATAATGTTGTTGATTCATTTATATATTCGTTATTAAAAACAATCACGATTAAACTTAAAAGGCCAAGACTGCCATTATATAAATGGCTGTAGGAATAAGCCAGATTGAGATACGATTGTACTAGGATTGTCCTATGCGCTGAAAAAGTCATAGCGACACTACGATACGCAAAGAACGATGAACATGTTCAAAACTGTCGTAGCACTTCCCGATTGATAAGGATCACCCAAGATTCTTCAAGATTCATAAAGATGCTGGCACATATGTGTTCACGCTTTACCTCGCTTTACTAAGATTTTTAAATCGTGGGCAATTGTAGCCAAAATCGTGACGTGACTGAGGCTTAAACCAAATGGACTTAACTTAATGGCTGTTTGATGACAGCATGTTCTCTGATTAGTGTGACACACAAAATTGGGCAAATATTGCCCTATTTAAGCTCACCTGAGCATGATATGCTTGCTTATTGCTCTATGAGCTTTTTGTATCGATGAGAGATTATGCGTGTTCTGTCGTCTGTAATTTGTCTTTGACATTCGTTTATTCAGTTGGCTATATAATACAAAAATACCAGCAATATCGCCACCCTCTAACAGAGGTGCAAAATTAATTTGGTATGTAATTATGCCCCCCTTTAATCAAGTGGGGTTATCTTGCTTTGCACCTGTCCGTCGGTCGGTCGGTCGGAGGGTCGACCGGTTGGATGGTCGGTCTGTCCGTAGACCATTTCGTTTCCGCACGATATCTTGAGAACGCTTTGACCTGCGATCATGAAAGTTGGTACGCTGGTTGCTTGGGAGGAAAGGTAGTAGCCTATAAATTTTGAGGTCAACAGGTCAAAGGTCAAGGTCACCGTTGCTAAGAATAGAAAAACAGTTTCCGCTCAATAACTTAAGAACACATTGAGATATTTTAATGAAACTTTAAACATAGATACCTGACATCGAGACCTCGCTTGGGATTGCATATGGGGTGGGTGGGGTCAAGGTCACTGTTACTAAAAATAGAAAAACGGTTTCTGCTCAATTATTTAAGAACGCATCGAGATATTTTAATGAAACTTCATACATAGATACCTTATATTGAGACCTCGCTTGGGATTGCATATGGGGTGGGTGGGGTCAAGGTCAAGATCACCGTTACTAAAAATAGAAAAACGGTTTTCGCTCAATAACTTAAGAATGCATTGAGATATTTTAATGAAACTTATACATAGATACGTTACATCGAGACCTCGCTTGGGATTGCGTGTGGGGTGGGTGGGGTCAAGATCAAGGTCAGCGTTACTAAAAATATAAAAACGGTTTCTGGTCAATAACTTGAGAATGCATTGAGATATTTTAATGAAACTTCATACATAGATACCTTATATTGAGACCTCACCTGGGATTGCATATGGGGTGGGTGGAGTCAAGGTCACCATTACTAAAAATAGAAAAATGGTCTCTGCTCAATATCTTGAGAACTCATTGAGATATTTTAATGAAACTTCATACATAGATAACTTGTATTGAGAACTCGCTCGGGATTGCATATGGGGTGGATGGGGTCAAGGTCAAAGTCACCGTTACTAAAAAATAGAAAAAACTGTTTCAGCACAATAACTTGAGAATGCATCAAGATATTTTAATGAAACTTCGTACATAATTATATACCTTATATCGAGACCTCGCTTGGGATTGCACATGGGGTGGGTGGGGTCAAGGTCAACGTTGCTAAAAATAGATAAACGGTTTCCGCTCCATAACTTGAGAACGCATAGAGATATTTAAATGAAACTTCATACATAGATACCTTATATTGAGATCTCTCTTGGATTTCATATGGGGTGGGTGATGTCAAGGTCACCATTATTAAAAATAGAAAAACGGTTTCCGCTCAATAACATGAGAACGCATCAAGATATTTTAATGAAACTTCATACATAGATACCATATATCGAGACCTCGCTTGGGATCGCATAAATTTCTTAACAATTGCACATATTCACAACTTGGCTGCACGTCGGGGGGCATACATGTTTTACAAACATCTCTTGTTTATATAAAAGATAGTTGAAAACAAGTAACATAATTATGAATAGCAAAACTTAATAGAACATGAAACAGAACAAAGTTGGTTCAATCATAAATACAATAAATATAAAACATTTTACTATCAAAATAAACAGTGTTTCAGGCAATACAAAGTTCTTTTCAACTTTATAGGCCATTGATGAAGGATACACTGTTAATTACCTTAACTGGGATAAATATGAAAAGGAAAGGCTACAAGCTCTGATGTCAAATCTCTTCAAGAAACACTGGGACTCATATGTGGCTTCGTGCAAGGGTGATCAGCAGTCCATTCAGATACTGAAAATGGCTTTAAACTGGCCTCCTGTCCAGTTGTTTCTACGAAATAAAGGTTAGTCAATTTTTTAGTTATGTTCATTTGAACACAATGCGTTATAAACTGAACTGTCAGTGATGCATGTTAAAAAGTAAACTTTGGTTGTCCTAATAACACTAAGCATGGAATTTGTCATTTTTTTGGTTTTAAGCTTATTGAACTTAATGAAAAATTTCAAGACAATTAAAATAGTTATTTTTACCAAACATAGGTGAAGGAAGTGAGAACCAGCTGTTACATGCAGATTGCAGAACAAACCTTGATGTCATCATACAGATATGTGTAAGCCATTGGGAATCTCTTGTGATTGGCCATGTTGAAATTGGAATGCTGCAAAAGATTGCAGCACAGTCTGGAGTGTTTGCTGACATAATGAAATTACTGCGACCAAATGACAAGGCAGTAAATGAGCTTGTTTTGAAAACAGTGAAGATCCGGATGAGAGAATTGGAGGCATTTCAGACACAGGCCAAACTGATGGCTGTGTTGGTTAACCATTGTAACGGCATCAGTGGTGAGACACATATTTCTCTCTGTTTTTCAATATCTCTGTTTTTCAATATATGCATATCTGTCAGTCCGGAGCCGTCACCAATACACTGTTTAAAGACGTTCGCAACACTGACCTTTTTCTGAAATATTGAATTTTGAATACGGTACCTGTCGAAGCCTTTTTAGCTCACCTGAGCACAAAGTGCTCATGGTGAGCTTTTGTGATTGCCCGTTGTCCGTCGTGCGTGCGTGCATGTGTGCGTGCGTCATCAACTTTTCATTTAAACAACATCTCCTCCTAAACCGCTTGGCAGATTTTCACCAAACTTCACAGGAATGATCCTTGGGTGGACCTCTTTCAAAGTTGTTTAAATCTTTCCGGTCCACTGCATATGTAGGTCACCAGAGCTAAAAATAGATTTAACAAGTAAAAACTTTAAAAATCTTCTCCTATGAAACCGCAAGGCTCAGAGCTTTCATATTTGATATGTGACATCCTCTACTGATCCTCTACAAAGATTGTTCAAATAATGTCTCTGGGTCAAAACTGGCCACGCCCCGGGGGTCACATGGTTTATATAGACTTGTATAGCAAAATAGCTTTAAAAATCTTCTCTTCTGAAACAGCAAGGCCTAGAGGTTTCATATTTGGTATATAACATTGTATAGTGGTCCTCTACAAAGATTGTTCAAATAATGCCCCTGGGGTCAAAACTGGCCACGCCCCGGGGTTCACATTGTTTATATAGACTTATATAGCAAAATGACTTAAAAAATATACTCTGAAACCGCAAGACCTAGAGGTTTCATATTTGTATGTAACATTGTATAGTGGTCCTCTACAGAGATTCATCAAATGATGCCCCTGGAGTCAAAACTGGCCACACCCCGGGGGTCACATGGTTAACATAAACTTAAATAGTAAAATAACTTTTAAAATCTTCTCTAAAACCGCAAGGCCCAGAGGTTTCATATTTGGTATTTAACATTGTATAGTGGTTCTTTACAAATATTGTTCAAATGATGCCTCTGGGGTCAAAATTGGCCACAACCCGGGGGTCACATGATTTATATAGACTTAAATAGCCAAATGACTTAAAAAATCTTCTCCTCTGAAACTTCAAGGCCTAGAGGTTTCATATTTGGTTGGTAACATTGTATAGTGGTCCTTTACAAAGATTGTTAAAATGATGCCCCTGGGTTCAAAATTGGCCACACCCCCGGGGTCACACGGTTTATTCAGACTTAAGACTTTAAAAATCTCCTCTGGAACTGCAAGGCCCAGAGGTTTTATATTTGGTATGAAACATTGTATAGTAGTCCTCTACAAAGATTGTTAAAATGATGCCCCTGGGGTCAAAACGGTGCACACCACGGGGGTCACATGGTTTATATAAACTTAAATAGTAAAATAACTTTAAAAATCATTTTCTCTAAAACTGCAAGGCCCAGAGGTTTCATATTTGGTATTTAACATTGTATAGTGGTTCTTTACAAATATTGTTTAAATGATGCCCCTGGGGTCAAATTTGGCCACGCCCCGGGGGTCACATGATTGATATAGACTTAAATAGCCAAATGACTTCAAAAATCTTCTCCTCTGAAACTGCCAGGCCCAGAGGTTTCATATTTGGTATGTAACATTGTTTAGTGGTCCTCTACAAAGATTGTTCAAATGATGCCACTGGGGTCAAACTGGGCTACCCCGGGGGTCACATGGTTTATATAGACTTAATTAGCATAATGACTTTTAAAATCTTCTCCTCTAAAACGTAAGGCACAGAGGTTTCATATTTGGTATGTAACATTGTATGGTGGTCCTCTACAAAGATTAAGATTGTTCAAATGATGCCCCTGGGGTCAAAACTGGGCACACCCGTGGGTCACATGGTTTATATACACTTAAAAGTTAAATAGCAAAATGACTTTAAAAATCTGCTCCTCTGAAACTGCTATGCCCAGAGGTTTTCTATATGGTATGTTACATTTTAAAGTTGTCCTCTACAAAGATTGTTCAAATGATGTCCCAGGGGTCAATACTGGCGCTGCCCTGGGGGTCACATTCTTTATATAGACTTAAATAGCAAAATGACTTTAAAATCTCCTCTGAAACCGGAGTGTTTTCATATTTGATATGTAACATTGTATAGTAGTCCTCTACGTAGATTGTTCAAAGTATGCCCCTGGGGTAAAAAGTTGCCATGACCCGGGGGTCACATGGTTTATATAGACTTATATGGCAAGTGCGCCTTAAAAATCTTCCTTGTTGAAACTGTAAGGCCCAGAGGTTTTATATTTTGCGTGAAACATTGTGGAGTGGTCTTCTACACAGATTGTTCCAATGATGCCCCTGGGGGTCACATGGTTTATATGCATTTAAATAGCAAAATGACTTTAAAATCTCTCTGAAAGCGCAAGGCCCAGTGGTTTCATTTTTGGTATGTAACATTGAATAGTGGTCCACTACAAATAATTTGCAAATTATGCCCCTGGGGTAGAAAGTGGCCACGCCCTGTGGGTCACATGGTTTATATAGAATAAAAAAACTTCTGAACCTGCAAGGCCCAGATTTTTATACTCAGGTAAGGGGTTTAGTGCCATTTTGCCCTCTTGTTATTAGCCATTATGATGCCTTAAACTCAGGTGAGCGACCTAGGGCCATCATGGCCCTCTTGTTTCAGTTTGTGTTACTTAGAATGTTGAGTAATATAAAGCGTTTATAATCAAAAAAAGATAGAGATTTTTAATTGCATCTTCATTTTAATGTTTTGTTTGGTAATATACCAATGCAGTTTAATGCTAAAACGCGCTTTATCTGCAGATATCATTCAACAAATGACTTGTAATGGACACTTTACGAGGTTAATTATGCATTAAATATGCCTGTGAAAGCATCAATAATTTATCAAATATACGAATATATTTTGTCTCAAACGACAGATATTGTTAAAAGATCCCACATACATGCGTCATTGTATCCTGAAACTAAAACAGTTTAAAAAAATAGGGGTCACCAGCCTTGTTCCAGAAATATTGGGTTTTAAATACGGTACCTGTTGAAGCCCCTTTTACAGGATTTTTATCAATGTTTGAAGTATATAGGATAGTATTTTTCAAACAAGGTTATGGTTCTTTCAACTGATATGTTTGTACATGCTTTGTTTGGCCATATACATGTGTATGTTGATAATAAAAACGCTTTAGCTACAGTTACTGCTTAAATAATGAATTTGACTGGACATTTTAGTGTGTGAAATGGGAACTATTAATGCTTTCTGAAACTTCATTTTTATCAAATGCATATTTTGTTCTAAACGACAGATTTTCTTAAAATTTCGCACATACATGCATCAATGTATACTTACACCAAAAAATTAATAAAAAGAATGGCTCACCGAACTCGTTTGGGAAATATTGGATTTTATATAGGGTACCTGTGTAGCCTTTTTCCAGTTTCGTTTTAACATAAATAAACAACATATCAATACAATGTGGATATTGTTGGGCCCAGCATATGGGGCTTCTGTTTTTCTCTTAAACGTTGATATACGATAAAGACAAGAAGTTAAACGCTTTACGTTTTAATTACCAGTCAAATTAATGACTCGCAAAACAGCGTTAAAAACACAACATAACTTGCCATATAACGTCAACTTTCAATAAGTTCATTTATTAAATTTGAGTGTCCACGTCATTTGTACTACAACTAAGGCAACAATCCACTATTGTTTGAAGTGCAATGACTCTGGTCTTTTATACAAAAGTTACGTATTTTAATGCACTATAATGACGAAATACAAGACAATTTCTTTACTTAATATGATTAGTAGAGATAAACTTTATTTACTTTTAAAAATAGATCTAGTTCCGAAACTTTAACCAACACACGATTCTCCCAATGATGTTGTGCGAAAGCCCCAAATTAACCCTAAAGGGAAAACACCCAAATAATTCCCCACTATATACCCGTTTTTGTCCCATCCCCGAAACCTCCCAAATAATGACCAAATAAAAGAATGCTGAGTCCCGAAAATAACCCATCTATGGAACGCGCTCCATGGATACAAGTAGGAAGCGGACAAGAACGGTCGCCATATTGGAATTCAATAAAAATCTAGAGAAATATTATATATTATTAACATGTGAAGATAAAACATACCAAATTCATGGTGAATAGGATCTTTTCATATTTGACAAGGATATATCGATACTCTGAGACAGCAACTTTATAGTATGATGTAACCTACGTCCCAGAATTCAAGACAAAAATGGTGGAACACATGTTTGCAACAATGAATATTCTGACAACAAAATCGGATAAAAGTAGGGTACAGTACAATGTTTGGCATTAAATACTTAGCAATTATGTTCAACATCATTAGATTGATAAATCGGCCAACTAAATAGTGCCGAAGATTCCTACAACTTGAGTAATTTATGTTAAACAACAATGTCAACACAACACAATAAAATTATTGGAGAATGAAAAGCAATTTGCAGTGCATTTTGCCTGAATGATTACTATCGTATAAGTACCTCTTCTCGAACCTCACCTCCTTTCGAACCTTTCGTTTATTTACATATTATGCGCGGACGCGTACTACGTCATTACTTTATGTGTATTGGTGCCTTGTTTACGACAACTTGCGCGTAGCTGTCAAACGACGAAAATGTGCCAAAAACAGGTAGAATAACTACATTCTGTATAAAACACGTAAAAATCAATGTATGTTTTTAAAGCATTTTTCATATATTATGATATTTTCCCCAAAAACATGATAATTTTTCGTTCTCAACCCACTTGACAACAGACCGTGTTCGGCTGCTTCAGTAAGTCACGTGACCATTGTAAAATCATGTGACAAATCTATTTTTAACTAAAGTTAAAAGTTACATGCCACTAAATATTAGAACTAATAAATGGCTATCCCAATTGTTTTATTTTAATATTTGTCAATAATTTTTCAGAAATTGCCCATGAAGAGAATCAGCCCCCACTAATGCCTATAAGCTTGTTAAAGAAACAGGGATGCCAGTTAAAACTGCTGCAAGACAATATGGAGTGCTTATAACACCCTCAGAGATCGTGTTAAAGGTCGTGTGGATCCTGAAACAATTATGACAGGTTCAGGCCCACTCTTTACATTGGAAGAGGAGGCAAAATTTTTTAAGCACATTAAACTGATGGCTGACCTGGGGTACGGTTTCACCATAACCGAAATTGTTTCGAAAGCCAGTGATTATGCTGTGTTTTTGAAGAAGCGCACACGGGACAAACCTTTGTCGGTGAAGTGGTTTAAGGGCTTACGAAGCAGGTGGCCGGAGCTTCGGGTCATTAAGCCTAGGGGATTAGCAAAATGTAGGGCAGAATCTACCAATGAAAAAGCGGTGGATAACTATTTCACTAGTAACAACCTCATTAGCAAACCAGAGTGTATATTTAATATAGACGAAAAGGGGTTTCAAACTGAACATTCACCACTGTACATAGTTAGTGGAAATGAGTCTGCCCCTGCAATAACATCATCCAGGTCAGCTACAACCACAGTCATTGGTGGAGGAAACGCAATTGGGACACAGATCCCCCCATATTTTGTCTTCAAGGGAGCCAGAATGAATGAAACGTTGCTACAATGTGCCTCTTCAGGCTCAAGTGGGAGTATGTCCAAGACTGGTTGGTCAAATTCAAGCATTTTGCTTGATTATTTACAATCCCATTTCATTAAGTACATTCAAAGATCTGACCCAAGTCAGCAAATCATGATCATTTTTGACAGCCATAAATCCCACATCAATGTCCCTGTGCTGGAATGGGCCAAAAACAACAACATTATATTGTTCGTCCTGCCAGCCCACACCAGCCATGTTTTACAACCACTAGATGTTGGGTGCTACGGGCCGCTGCAAAAAATGTACAACAATGCATGTCACAGATTTATTAGAGAACATCCATCATCTAAGATTACAAGATATAATGTTGCTCAACTTGCATCTTCTGCTTATGTGACTGCATTGTCCGTTAACAACCTACGATCAGCATTTGAGAAAACTGGAATATTTCCCTTCAACAGAACTGTTATCAATGCTGACATCTTCAAGCCATCAGAGCCATATGTTGTTTCTGTTGACAACACATCCCAGTTGGATGCGGACATTCAGCCCAGTATTGACACTTATTTCCAAACAGCTGAAAAGGTTATTGACATGAAAAAATCATTTCATCAAACTACAACTAAAAACACTTTGAGTACAACTGTCTCTGGTCAGGAAATCACAAGTGATGTTATATGTAAAGAAATTGCATCAAAATCATCAACAAATTTTGAACAATCAGTCAGTTCTTCGAGAAATGATAAGTCAGTGTCTACAAAAAAAACTAAAAACAACAAATCAATTGCAAATGCCCAGTCCAGCAACGCCCCACTCCCAGAGCCTCTACCAGGTCCATCAAACATTAGATGCGTATCTGACACCTGTGATAGTCAGTCCTCTGAAGATGGTGTACCTGAAGAAGACAAATGTTGTGTATGTAAACTATTTCAACCCAAAGAACTGCACAACTGTGTGTCGCTTGTGTTTACACAATGGGCTCAATGTGATCAGTCCGGCTGTGGCCATTGGACACACTTGATTTACTGCTGTAAACAGAATGTTGTTAGGTGGAATGACGTCTTCATCTGCCCATGTCATAAAAGTGAAGAATAAAATGAATAATGACACATAAATTTTCAACACAAAATAGTTTTATACCAAGTTTTATTGTTATTTTCAAGTTTCATAACACACTATACATTATTGGATTTAATATTTTGAACTGAACTGTAAAAAACTGAAAGGTTCGAAAGCAGGTACTCTTGTTTTGGCGGTCATGACAGTTGTACATGATAGGGTGGTTGTGGATACTTGTGTTATTTTTTCAAAGAACAGTAGAATAGTCAGTTACTTCAAGTTTTCAGGTATGTAGAAACTTTTATTTATCCAATAGAATACAATTCAATATGTATTAATGTTGCAAATATAATATAACACCTGTCAAATTGTAAGAGGTTCGAAAGCTGGTTCGTCCACGATACTAACAAATGGTCATCAGGTAAAAATGTATTTGGGAATTGTGAAAAATCTACAAAATTACGAATTCGTGGACACTCGCATGGATAGACACAATTGGACAATAGCTATTGTGCATGTACAAATGGAATTCAACAAGTAAGTACATTAAAATTATAACAGTCTTATAAAGCACCAAAATGCAGGGCACTTCAATATTTAATGGATCATTTCTGAACTAAATTTGTTTGGAAATACATTGCATACATGAGTTTTTGATTATTATATATGCTTTATGAACTTTTACTATTGAAAATATTTATTTTGAATGGACATTAGATATAAAATTTGTATATTGTAACATATATACAATAAAGAAAAAAAGAAGCAAAAGGAGAAATTAATCCAATTATTTTCTTTTTGTTGCAAACGTCTTTAAATGCTATGAAGTATATAAAACAGTGTACTGTATAATCATTGTGTGACAGTTCTCATCCAGTGTCGTCAACATTGTTTGATTGAAGTCATGTTTTTTTGCACTGTAAAAATATTGTCGGTCAGAAGATTTAAATGCTGCCAGTGCATGGAATTTGACATACAAACAATACAGTCATGTTAACCATAATTTTGGTCGTTTTACAGAAGTCACTTAGACTCAATGACACAAATGAATTTCATCAACATAAATGAACTTGGTATTAGTACTTAGTGTCAAGTCTCTCTGTGCGTCCTGTTGGTGTGTTTATTATTATTGAGCGTATTGTTAGTTCATTCCCGACTGAAGCTGAAGCGTTTTGTCTCTTTAACCTAATTAGTGTGGGAAAGGCACTGTGAAGATGTCAAAGTTTGTAGTTTTACAATGATCTTAATAGTTAAAATTAATTATTATTCAATCATTAGGTTTTATGTTTCTGTTTCAGTTGATACTCATGCTATTGACCAAGTGCTCGGAGAAGTTACACAGCTTTCTGGTCAGCCCTTAAACAAGTATTGCAAACCCTTTGCTGTGACAGCTGAAAGTCAGCCAATTGAACCCCAGATCAGGGCATTCAATGTACCTAAAGAAGTGCTGGATGTTTTGCCGAGATTACAAGTACTTGAAAAAAGTTTTGTGTTTGAAAAGATGTGGCAGTTTTCATGTAACAACGATGGACAGAATTGTTCATCACTTGAAGATGTTGTTGCTATCATTTGGACACCTGTTGAAGAAAGGTAATAACAATTTTTATCATAGAAAGTAAATTAGGCATCATTATGCTACTAGGAAATGATAAAACAATTAAATTTGTTGCCTATGATAGTAATGTAACAAAAAAAAAAGGCGTTCATCATATTTACTGAAGGCATTGATGGAGATTGCATCTAATAACAACCATGTCTGTATTGAAATTGGTTGATGTTCGCTCTTCGACACAAGTTATGTGCAAAGCATTATAAATCATAAATAAAGGAATTCTTATATGACAAACATTATAATAAAAATATAGGGAATGTACTTGGTAGATGGACTGCAATAATTTCGTAAAAACATACAGATTGTAACTTATATTCTTGGTGTGAAATTTAAATGTTATTGAAAGAATATAAAATAAAGCCATATGTACAAGTAGGATACTTTGAGATCAAGAGTTATTCCAAGTTATTTCAAATATATTTGTGAAGAGCAGAGTAAACATATTTGAGGGAGTCTTCTGAAACTTCAAATGTTGCAAGTGTTGCTAGATTTGATTGAGAGGTATTCTATCATACTTATCTATCTAGAATTTACAGAATTTCCAATGTAGCAAATAATAAATTAATCAAACTCAATTTTTTTTAGAGCATAGAAAATAATTGCTAGCGCAATCTCTATTATCACTGTCATGCCATTCTTTGTTGCTATGTTGTGATAAAAAGTTGAGGCCACAACAAATTGATCAGTTGTTCTACGGATTTTGTCCCTAAAAAATTTGAGCGAGCAAGCGAAATAAAGATATTTTTTTCCATTTTCTATAAAATCGGAGGCAAGCGAAAAGCGCAAAATAAAAAAATCCTATCTTGCCCATTGTGTTTAAAAATTACTCCCAAACGCCATCATAACTTGATATCTTGTCAATAATTTCTTCTTCATCTGCTCTGTTACATAATTGTTGTCAAAATCAATATTAATGTAATAAACTAAGCAACTAATTTCTCCATTTCTTCTTCTACCATATCTGCAAAGGGTTTTGTGCAACAAGTCTTCAATAGTGATACTGCTATTAAATTAACACGCGGCAGTAAATACTAAATAGCCATATCTTAACTATAAGAAAGTAGACCTTATACAAGGTAATTGTCATTAACAAAATATATATTTGATACACCAAGTCATTCACTACCAACACTTTAATAACATGAATATGAAATGTGATACAATAAACACAAAACAATTTAGGAATCACTAGTATAAGATCTGTATCTTTAATGACACGATGAAACAACTGGACGCCACCATTTTTTAAAACCGTAAACCAGGACTCACACTGGCTCTTATATTTCTTGAGCCAATGTTTTTAATGGACTCGCAACATCGTTGCGTCTCTCCATGTCAGGGAAAGGTTATATCTTACTGTTTTAATTGTTATAAACTTATACTTCACTGAGCTGTATATTAATTGCATTAGGGCATTAACAAAAGCATTAGTATATTTTGATTTTTATATTAACATTTTTCTTAATTGTTCATTGCAGTAAACTTGGATAATTTTTTTAAATTTAAACATACACTCTTAAACTATCTGCAAGATGTTAACAAAATATATCCATAAATAAATTGAAATTAATAACTAACATAATGACTTGGCTTGCCCTGTTAAATGTACCTTAATATATAAAGGCTGAACAAAATGTAACCTAAAACATGATAAGAAGGTTACGCAGGCGCAAATAAATTCCTTCTTTGTTACATATAAAATATTCAAAATTTGATCTCACTTTTTACCATGACCAAGCAACTTTCCAATATAGCACCATACATTGTTTTAAAGATGAGGACATAACCTTTTGAAAAAACAGCATGTCAAAAAATTCTATGTGTTGTAACTCTAAATATATTTACCTTAGAAAAAACACACCTGTTTTGACGGGCATGCAGGCTGCCATTTTGCGCATGAATACATGGGCCAAAAGTTATGAAGCTGGGAACCACTAGACATAAAAGTAGTGCACAAAACAGCCTTTTTTCTTATTGCTTACATATATACATTTAAAATGATACCAAAACATATTTAAACTGTATTTCACAAATTATATGCATCCTGCACTCAGCCACGTGTGCTTATTATCTAACTGACAGCATGTAACCCTGAGGATGTGACTTCCGTTTTGGGGTAATTAGACCAGAAATTGCCGAGTCGAAATACACATGGCAGCTGTGCCAGACTGGCTGTTGGCGAGTAAAGGTCTGGGTCATAAATTATGTGCTCTGGACAGTAACCAGACACCGCAAAGTGCCTTATTCACGTCTATATCAGTACCAATTGCTTGTTATGATTTGGGTACACCACGAAGTCGGCGTTTAACGTAAAATGAGACTCATTGATGAATCTTCATTTAAAAAAAAAATCGGATGCGGGGCAAAATTGTAGGTGCGGGCGCACAATAAAAAGAAAAAATTATTTTTTTCGATTTGCGATTTTAAGGTGCGGCAAATCCGACGAACATCTGATCAATTTGTTGTGGCCTGATGTTGACTTATAATAAAACTAACTGCATTGAATAATGATAATTATAGTTAACATTTGTAAACTTTGTTAGGGTCAAGTGATAAGGGTAGGGTTTATATAGCTTTTCAAGTGATTAGGGTAGGGTTTATATAGCTTTTCAAGTTTTTAGGGTAGGGTTTATATCGCTTTTCAAGTGATTAGGGTAGGGTTTATATAGCTTTTCAAGTGATTAGGGTAGGGTTTATAAAGCTTTTCAAGTGATTAGGGTAGGGTTTATGTAGCTGTTCAATGTGTTTTAGACAAAATTGTGTATTCGTGTATGCACCATTGCAGTTTCTGGAATATATTGAATGAACTTGTAGTAAAAGTTTGTTAGCTTTAATAATTGCATTTTAAATAAATAGCAGAATATCTGAATCTTTATTTGTGACATACAATTGATGGTCTCTTCTGGACAATTGTGGTTGTCTACAATTATACATACACTATAGTGCATACCTAGAATATGCTTATTGACACAAGCTGAAGCAAGCCTCTTAGAATGGCTTAAAATGGCTTTTTTTTTTGGTTCATGGAGGGCATCATGATACAGCTGGCTCCGAAAAATATGCAGAAATCTTTCAGACGAAATTCATTTGAGCAAGGTTATGCACCACTAAATGTTGTCATTGTACACAATAGCTGTTCTTTATATATACAGAAATTTAGTTTAGTCAAAAATAGATTCTTTCCATAGTGAAAGACGCCTATTTTAATAACCAACAGAGCAACATATAAGGCGCATATTTGCGTTAAATACCCAATTCTGAAACACCATTTACTCAATTAATTTAAAATTGAATGAGCGACAGAACTCAATTGTTATACAGAATACTCCACACAAAAAACACCAAACAGATTGGATAAAAAGTGGACAATGCATGGACACAGTTATTAAATACAGGAAGAACTATCAAAGACACAATCAGTTTTAACTAGACTTATGAAAGAATTGCAAATTCTACAAAGGTATCTACATAATTATATAACAAACATACTTATGCACCATGAAATGCAGTTTGATGTAAAAAAAAATCATTTCCATTCATTGTCTTAAGTCTTATTCCAACGGCACATTATAGTATGTTATAAACAACCTCATAAGCATATTAGTGACGTTTCCTACTCGCCCCTTCGTCGGCGTCCGCATATGAATTTGGTTCAAGTGTTTGTTCAAAAGTATTTTACCTTCAAAACTACATAAGCTATTCTCTTGAAACGTGGAATATACATTTGTCATCAACTCCAGTATCAGGGGCAAATTTCTTTGTAACTCTGTTTTGTATTTTGGCAGAGTTATGCCCCTTTTTCACATAGATTTTCTGGTTACAGTTTATTTTCAAAAGTTTTGTAACTTTAAAACTACATAAGTTATTCACTTGAAACTTGGAATATACATTTGTCATCAACTCTAGTATCAGGGCAATATTCCCTATGACTCTGTTTTTTATTTTGACAGAGTTATGCCCCTATGTCTTTTTTTTTCTTTCTGGTTAAAACTAATATTCAGAAGTTTTGTAACTTCAAAACTACTTTAGTTATTCACGTGAAACTTGGAATAATACATGTTTCATCAACCCTAGTATCAGGGGCAACATTCCGAAAAACGTTTGTGTACTTTGACAGAGTTATACCCCTTTGTTGTATTTCGACAGAGTTATGCCCCTTTTCACATTGATTTCTGGTTAAAGTTAATATTCAAAAGTCCAGTAACGTCAAAACTTCACAAGTTATTAAGTTGAAATGTGGAATGCACCTTTGTCGTCAACTTCAGGGGCATCATTCCTCATAACTCAGTATTGTATTTTGAGAGAGTTATGCCCCCTTTTCACATAGATTTTACAGGTTATTTTTTTTATTCAAATGTCGCGTAACTTTTAAACTTCATAGGTTACATGTATTCACTTGAAATTGGGAAAATACATTTGCCATCAACTACAGCATTAGGATCAACAATCCCCATGACTCTGTTTTATATTTTTACAGTGGTATACCCACTCTTCACATAGTTTTTTGGTGTAAACTTCGAATATTGTGATGAAATAAATCCTATAACTCAGTTTTGTATATTTGAAAATGTTATGCCCCTTCCACTTTCTAAAATATGAACCAACTTAAATATTTCAAATAGTCAAGCGCGCTGTCCTCTGACAGCTCTTGTTTCTTATCCTATCATCTCTCGTATTTTTACTTGTACATTTGCAACCCATTCCTCGTGTCTTTGTTTACATCTCGTCACTGAATTAAGGCAATTTATCAAGGAGGATACTTCCACTAGTATTCTTTTTACTTGGTAGGTGTATATATGTCAATCTGCCTCGGGCACACACTTTCCAATAATCCCAAATGGACTTGCATCACCTATAATCTGAAGTCTCGTTCGTTACACATTTAAATAAATTTGCATTCTGTTCAGGTACATTTTTTGTTTCGGTATTCTGTTGAATTTGTATTTACTAAATTTGCAGGTGGAACGAATTTGGACATAGAATTGCAGTTGGCGATATTGTGTTTGAAGAATTTGAAAAAATGTTCTTGACTTTCCAAAGTATTGTGGATCTTGAATGCGAACTGACAAAACTGGGCATAGCTGAAAACATTGTAAGGACACGAATACGGCAACTGCAGGAATACAGACAGATACGATCATGTGTTAATGGTGCAGGAGTATTGTTGAAAGTCCAACGCCATTATGACCTGAAAGGAGACTTTGAAGCCATTCAGAACATTGCAAAGGCATGGAATTAAATAGTTCTGATATGAAAGCTACCGTTTCTATGTTCTGTGAATTCCAGTTGTGTTTTGCTAGCGTTTGATAAGTGCTTAAAGAGAAAATGCATTGATTGCATGTTATATATTTTTTGTTATAATACATTATTTAAAGCGATACAAGTAAATTATAATAAATCTGTCTGCATACATATAGGAAACACAAATACGACTTGTTTTGCATTAAATATATAGAAGTTTCATTATCACTTGCACAGCACATGGACCACCAGTTCAAGATGAAGGACTTTGATGAAAGATTGATAGAAACTTTTCATAATCTAAAAGGTATTTCCGACGAGAAGGTTCGATGTTTGGACGCATTTCTTAAGTGCGACAACTTGGTTCAGTGGCTTAAAGAATCCATGAAAACATGTAAGTCTCTTGTCATCATATCGTTTTTCGTTATATGTAATGTATTATTATTATTATTATTATTATTATTATTATTGGAAGTGAACGTGTGATAATTTCTATGAGACAAATGTCGTTTCTGTCTCATAGGGGCATCAATTATAGGAGCGTCAACACACCATATTTGTAATTTAACTTGGATATTTTCAGCTGGCCAGAAAGAGTTGAAGGTTTTTGTGGACCTCGCCATGATGTCTGCAGGAGACGAACCTATGAACATCAAGAAGGTTCAGTGCCTGCATTCAGCTGTTCTTGGATATTCTCCATTGATATTTGATCTTGACGAAAATTGTGACTACAGTTCTTTAGTTGACAAATGCAGAGTTGTATGGAAAGAACTTGATGCCAATCCAAATCTGCCACAACAACTGGTGGGTGCATAGAAAGATAGATATAATTTATATAACAAAGATCATGTTTGAATAGTCTTGTAAGGAGCAAGGACAATGACAACTCCACAATACTTTATTAGTTACTTCCCATTGTTAATTTTCTTGTGCTAAGTGTGTCAGTTTATAAAATAGATATTGCTCTAAAAATTAATATAATATCATCTATGACATATTGTTGTTTAGATTGACACCAATCATGAACTGGCTTGGTTGAAAGAAATAAAAAAGGCCCATGGATCTGTGGAAGTGACCTCACTGATGCAGGCAGAAGCCATTAACAGTGATGGTATTTATACTGTTGGAATAATTTCTGGAGCAAGAAGCAACGACAATATTGTAAGAATACACTTTTATATTGATTAGTAGATGTTTAATGATAATTACTTAATAGATTTATCGCAACATTTAGAAATGCTTTGTTCATTATTATACGTTTGGCTCATGATGTCCCCAAGGGCAAGCTATTAATGGTCAATCACTGCCCGTCGTTGTCAACATTATCCTTTTACTCTAAAACAGCATGGTAGAAATGTTTCATTGGGTGACTTTTTACCAAAACTCTTCAAATCATTTTAATAAGTGACAAAACATGCCCAGTGTCTGGTGGGCTGAGGTAGTTTCCGTATAGGGCTCTATTGGAAAATTTGAAAACCTTTCCTCTGAAACTACAATACTGGTCTAATTTCAGAAACATTTAACTGAACTGATTGGGCTTTGATAAGCTTCTTGTCTGAAACTAATTGGCACAATTAAAAAAAAAATATTCGACAGCCAAATTTCTTCGTATTAATTGCACTCTTGAAAAACATGGCAACCAGAAGACAAAGCTTTTTTCTCATATGACCATATTGATAACTTTGAAAATCTTGTTGTGTGCAAACAAGTATCCACTTAAAAAAAATATTCCAAATATTGGAGCGGAGGAAGGGTGGGTGGAGTACTTTTCCATATTTGGGAAAATGACGCATGTCAGTTTTATTTTGTAAAATGATACATATCGATGATCTGTAGTATGCTTCAGTGAATAATATATTTGTTATGTTCTGTTCTGGTTTTATATGTCACTGCAACACTGCTTACAGTGATGTGAGAGACCCAGGCCCACTTTGTCCCTCATGATTTTGTTTATTTACATACCAACATGGCTGATCATGATTTCAAACTATTTGTTAAACATACAGACAAAGAGGAACGTTATTAAATTAACTGTACCGGAAAAAGAAGGTAAACATCAGATGAGAAACTACAGCTTCGCACAGCTTCAAGATTTGCAGAGTCGTTTGATGTTGGTTGCGGGCAGAAATGTAAAAGACAAAAAAGATTCTGAAGTTGATGTTGAAATGTTCACCTTGGTGAGACTTCTCAATAATGTTATGTCAGTGACCTACAATTTTGTAACGTTCTTTTACTGAAACTATTTATATGGAACTGAACTTTTTATAGCAAACACGTACTGTAATGTGCAAATCATAACTCGAGTATCAACATGAATCATGTTTGAGAGCAATCAAACCCTTTATGTTGTTATGATATGTTTTAATTCCAATTTTTTGAAACTTACTTATTCGCAATGGTTATCACACTAATATTTTAACTGATAATACAACTATTTGAACAGATATCGCCAATGGTATGCCATGGATAATAGTTTTGCAACTAACATTTCAACTCCTTCCCAGCCATTGTTAAAGGATAAATTCCATTTATCGATCTGCACACAGTTCACAAGCTTTACCATGTTCAATTTTGTGTAAAATAGGTTAACAGTTAAAACACATAATATTCGATTATATAGATTGGATATAACACCATATTAATTTGCATATGGATGACATTTGTGAAAAAAACGTCGTAATTTATTACGTCCACATAGAAGCAATGATGCATGGATGTGTTTTAGCTTGGTAAATACAATATTTGGAGATTTCGTACAAATTGTTACAAAAGGGCTTGAACGGAATTTTTTTTTTCAACGCAAACAGCATTTTACTTCCAGATTACATTAATTACCTTTAAACAATTAATTGATGTTTAAAGCAGTCAGTTACTGTTTAGGTAAACATTTCTTTGTGGATTTGCGTTACTTAATATGACACACTGTTTTCAACATATGTTTACTATCGCTGTTATATTATTTATTTTTAGGTTTTTGATGGCATTACCCGACTTGGTAAAGTGTTTAGAAAACTGTGCCTGTCTGGTTGTGTGCTCTTCAATAGCTGGAAAGCACAGTTTATGTGCAACACCACTAGGCCTGTTTGTGTCATTATTTCTTTTGGGGAGGGGAAAGATGTGCCAAAAATAAAGGTAAGTACGAAATTGTGTTGTTAAATGTTTTATACAATTTATTTATACTAATTATTATATTGTGAACTCGTAACTTGACAGGATTACAAAGTTTTTCATTTTCCTTTTTTTCTTGACAGGGTGGGAAATCTGAATCCGAAGGATTGCAAGACATGATTCCTGAACTTGCGAAATTCATGGAGAAATGCTACGATGAGTGGCTGGAATACATTGATCAGAAACGAGCGGAGTATTACCACCTAAACTTCTTCACAGTTGATCAGCTTGTGATTCTGCAACGCGAACTAGTGAAAATCGGACCTGATTTGGAGCCGTCACATCTTATTTACCCTCTGTTGTCTGCAGTAAGGAAAGACTGTACACCAGGTAAAATTTTTTTTTTATAATGGCATTTGATTCACACATAACTTCTGGACACCAACAAGATTACGACTGTTTATGATTTTATATATGAAAGTGAATACTTAAAGCACATGGTTTTTTATCCAGCTGACTTAATTGCGGCCATGACCTCTGCAAAAGAGGAAGTTGATAATCCAGCCGATGGGACAGTAAATGACGAGACCACACTGGATGCAGAGCCTATAAATGATGACACAGATATGGAACTTGACGAGAAAAAGGCACAGTTTGTGCAGGAACTTGTTTCAGCTGGAATAGATGAAAAATTGGCACAAAGGTCAATTGGAAATGTTGAACCGAAGGATATTGAATCACTGGACGTGACACAGGGTAAATAAATGCACAATTGAAATTATATTTTGTGTTTGATATTATCAGGTTCCTTTTAATTACCTGATGATTTTAATGTGTCAATGAATAAGTTGTTCCAGTGGTCAAGTGATTACTTTTAGCTCTCCTGAGCACGTAGTGCTTGGTGAGCTATTGGTATAGGGGAGCTCTCCGGCGTCGTCCGTATGCCGTCAACAATTTGGACCGTTATCGTGATAAAGACTACATTTCTTATTCAATCTTGACCTAACTTGCACAGTTTGTGTATGACCACATAAGCTCAGATTGGATTGTTATTGGGTCAGATCACACCAGTAACCTTAGATTTATTGCCCCTTTTTCATTCAAAAAAGTGCAAAAATTCCTTTTTCCAACTTTCTTTTCAATTCAATCTTAACCAAACTTTCACAGATTATGTATGACCATCAGATCTCAGCAGATGCCAAACATGGACCAGATTGTGTTTCAAAGGCCCTTTGTTTACTGAAAAATAAACAAAAATGGACATTATTCCGAATAGAGACTTCATTTTTCATCCAATCTTCACAAATTTTGCACAGTTTGTCTATTACCATGAGATTACAGTTGGTGTCGAATATAAGCAAGATGGGACCAGAAACATCGGAGTTATTGCCCTTTGTGAAAAAATATATGCAAAAATGGAAATTATTCAGGATAGAGACTTCATTTTTCATCCAATCTTCACCAATTTTGCACAGTTTGTCTATGACCGTAAGATTAAATGTGAAGTCGAATATAAGCAAGATCGGATCAGAAACACACGAGTTAGTGCCCTTTGTGAAAAAAATATGCAAAAATGGACATTATTGAGGATAGAGACTTCATTTCTCACCCAATCTTCACCAATGGTGTACTGTTTGTCTATGAACGTAAGACTATAGGTGAAGTAGAATATAAGCATGATGGGGCCAGAACAGAGAGTTATTGCCTCTTGTGTTTGGAAACAAACATCAACAAGTTATCAATGATTGGCTTGCACACACAATTTTTGATTGAATGTTGACCAAACTTACACAGTTTGCACATGACCATAAAAATTTATTGATAAAATTTGATTTCCAACAGTTGCAAACCTTGCATGCAGTTATTTGTACATGCAACATTAATGTCTTCAGAGCCTGCATTAACATCATTTTATCATAATTGGACAGAAAATTATCAAAGAAAAAGCAAAACTTGACCTTATAGCACAGCCATCACAATTATCGCATTGCAATTAGTTCTGCTAAACTGTCTGTGAAAAAGACATCAAAATCTTCAGTTTCTGCAATTTCCAGAATTGTCACTGACTTAATGAAAAAGGGTCAGGTTAGAATATAGAGAAAAATGATTTGAGAAACATTAGCAAAAAAACCACACATCCACTACCCAACTTGAACTTTAGTTAGCCCGTTGCAATAACCGATGTTTTAAATCAAAATTGACCCTATCCCCCTTTGCGTATTGTTCAGATACCTTAATTTTCAAACCTGTCACAACAGTATGGTCTTCATCTGTACCAGTTCTCAGGTGAGCGCTTTGGGCCATCACGCCCCTCTTGTTCAAAATATTTGGCCGTGCTTGGTCCGTGTATAGTTGTGCATAACGTAATCTGTACAGTGATCTTTTACAATAAAATTGAATTGAGCAGTGATTTAGGGCAAAGGCAAGTTTGCAAATTTATTTGTAGATGATTTTTATCGTAACTTGGTGAACAAGTTACTGCACTGCGTTATTTTTATGAACATATTAAAAATTTAAACAAGCTTGCAGTGTTCAGTACTAAATCTACTTTGGAGATACGGTACATGTAAGCTTGCTCAACTTTCTTGTTAATCTTGACGTATTTCTAGTGTTGGTAATTTTGCTGTTTTATTGTGTAAGTTGAACAAGTGCAATTTAAAGATGTAAGGTGTGTAGCTTTTTTCTCGTCAGTAGTTCATTATTTATTTGTACATTGTCTCCTTTTAGCTTTATTATGGTGTATTGAGGAGAATGAATATGTAACGACAAAATCCAGTGATGAAGTTGAAGACGAAATGGAGACAAATCAACCAATGCAAACTAATGAACTGACATTTTCTGGCTGGAGTGATTCAAGCTCGACGATGGCTTCCATTATCGAGAAAAACTTAACAAAAATACATGTGAAAAGGTATGTAAACAAATCTAAAAACGTATAGTTAGCTAAATAATATTAGGTTATTTAACAGCATTTATGTACCATATGGTGATGTATTTGGACGAGTACATTGTACTCACTGACATTCCATATTGGACGAGCCCAATGTGAGTATGTCAGTTGTGTCCAAGTTCAAATATATCACGGTATTGTACAAAACGCTGTTAAATAATCTTTTTATTATATACCTATTTATATTATTTGCATAATGTTCATAATATTTACATTTAGCCAAAGTCGGCGGAACAGTGCACGCGATCAAAATATTACTTATATGACGACGCGCGGCGCGATAAATAATTTGCAAACATATGGTTTTGTCTTTTATCTTGTTTCATGCACAAACATCTAACTATTTAAATTCAACTGCTAAAACTGGCTTCCCTACTGTAGAATATTTTGCATAAAGCGACCCTGACCTTGTACTTGACAGTAAACATTGAGTGTGTAAATACTATATTTAGACGTGTCGTGTTTAAAAGGTGGCGTGATCAATAGAAAGTACTTTCAGCGGGTTAGTTCAAGTCAGTATAACACCTTGGTGCAAGTTGTTGAATGGAATATTATACAGTTAATTGAACGAGTTCCATCGATATTCAGAAGTATAATTACACAATATATGAGTGATGTAATCTGTAAACAAAATGGATAGAGAGGACACAAACCAGTTTTCACTGGGCTCCAGGATTGTTCTGTGTTATGGTGCAGGCTTTATTTATGTACCGGTAAAGTTACAAGAAGGTAAATAAAAACATGCTTCCTTGAATTATAACATTATATTGAAAAGTTGAAATTAATGATTGGATACAGGTTTGGAGACAAATTAACATTTACACAAAACATACATACTGACCAGACATGGCGATTTTAAAAAATACAGTTTCGTGGATATATGAAAAGGATTGGAAATGATTGTTTCTGGATTTTAAAAGATGTTTTCAAAGCAGTAGATCGGGGTCAGCATTGAGCAATATTGGACGGTCACGTGGCACGAATGACGATATCTGATTGGGTGATTTATGTATACTGGTGAGCTTGTATTTGACGGACAAAATATTCATTTATTTTGGGACAGTTTTAATGCATGAACAAACTCATCGATGAAAATGTGCATGTTACATCCTGGGTTCATCACCAGTTTGCATATGTAAACAAAATATGTGTCACTTGTGTGCATGCTCAACAATAGAGGTCCTGAAAGGGGTACATAAAACACATTCTTTTTCATGTTGGCAGTAGTAGTTTTTGGACGTTTTTCGTTGAACAGTGAAATATGCTTAGAAATGCTTTATAACTTTATTTAATCTATATTAGAAAACAAATAAATTTTCAGATGCGTAATTTATATCAGAATAATACCACTTTATCAAATGATTTAATAATAACTAGAGAATATAAGTAAGGCGTTGAAACAAATACGGAAGCATGATGTTTTCAAGAGTTTACTAGACGTTACATATCTATGTAGCTACTTCGCACGTCCTTAACGTCGTAGCGGGTTAAATAATGTTCTGCCAGAGTTCATCGCTATAATAAGCAGACAGCCAAAACTATCACAAAAACTGTCTGGGCCCAAAATTGGGATTTTATCGCACATGCGCACATCATTTTACTTCCTCTGACGACAGTTGCATGCGTTTCAGACTATCAACATAAACATTTGTGGTTTTACCAAAAAATAAACTCACCTTTTTCGAAAAAAAAACGAAACATACTTGAAAATACAAGCATTTATTTGTATTATGATGATAAAATGCGAAAAGCAATTACAAAACGCGAATATTTAAAAATGTCTGGATAATACTACTGTCCGACAAATACTCGCTAACCAGTAGGTATATAAAAATGAACAATACATTAGCTTTACAAACTCAGTTATGATTTAGAAGGTATTTTACTTCTTATAAAAAGACTTACAATGTAAATATAAAATATGTCAACCCTCTAGCTGCTTCAAGTTGTTACATGTAAATAACTTTAAATCAGTCTATTTTATTAGCTTTAATTGAGAAATAGTGTTTAAATGGTATAATCTTTCTGTGATAAAAAGTGTCTGTGATCGTTGTACATTGGGGCAATAGGGGAGAATTTTTATAATACGATAGTCCTATTGTTTTTCTCTTTTGTTATTAACGTTGTTGGAGTACACTTAATAATGTATTTCTGTTATTTAGCACCGGTGTTGCTCCATTGATTCAAGGCCTAACAGATCTTTGGGAAAGCTTTCTTGGATCCATCTCCTCGAACATAAGTGACTATCTAAGCCTTGAACATTTGGGTATAGTCCTGAAGCATCTTGCAGGTTGGTAAATTTATTTTAAGCTCGTCTGCTTTAAAAAAAAAAAGAACAGCTACTGTCATCTTTTGATCGGCATCGGCGTTGGCTTGATAAGTTTTTCATTTAAGGGACTTGTTCACAGATTTTTGCATTTTTCAAGTATGCCATAAAATGTCTGAGCTTGAAAGATTTAATTATCGGAACTAAAAAGCTCAAGTGTAATAACAAGAAAAGTACAAAGAAAAAAAAAAGAATATAAAAAAAATTGGTCCCACCGGCGTTCGAAACCCGGGAATCCATAGTGTTATTTCGCTCCCTTGTATACACTGTTGTTTTATTTTTGGAATAAATGACAAAAAGTTGAAAAATGGTAAATTCCTAAATCTGTGAACAGGTCCCTTTAGGTCCACTTTTTAGCTCGACTTTTCGAAGAAAAGGCAAGCTATTCTACTTGCCCCGGCGTCGGCGTTGGCGTCAGCGTCGGAGCTAGGTTAAAGTTTTTCGGTAAGCTAGTTTCTCAGGAATGGCTTGAGGGATTTCATTCAAACTTAAAACATGTATTCCCCACATTAAAATGAACCTATAGGCCAAGTTTGGTAAATCTAGTTTGAAATTTGTCAAACTTATGGGCCTTTTTTACACTTAGAAATTTTACATAAGATATATGGACAGGTAAAAGTTTTTTGGTAAGCTGGTTTCTCAGGAACACTTATTGTCTATATTAAAATGAACTTATGGGCCAATTTTGATAACTCTAGTTTGAAATTTGTCAAAATTATGGGCCTTTTTACACTTAGAAATTTGACATATAAGCTATATGGACAGGTTAAAGTTTTTCGGTAAGCTAGTTTCTCATTTTTTCGTTTCCACTCTCTAACTCGAGAACGGATTAAGCTATTGTAATGAAACTGCAAACATATTATAGCGAGACCTTCCTAGGGATTGCATATGGGTTGGGTGCGGTAAAGGTCAAGGTCACTTTTACTAAAAATAGAAAAACGGTTTCCGCTAAATGACTTCAATAACGTCAGAACAAATTGAGATATTTTAATAAAACTTAATACATAGATACCTTATATCAAGTCCTCACTTGGGATTGCATATGGGGTGGGTGGGGTCAAGGTCAAGGTCACTTTTACTATAAATAGAAAACAGTTTCCGCTCAATAACTTGAGAACGCATTGAGATATTTTAATGAAACTTAATACATAGATACCTTATATCGAGACCTCGCTTGGAATTGCATATGGGGTGGGTGGGGTCAAGGTCAGTGTTAATAAAAATAGAAAAACGGTTTCCGCTCAATAACTTGAGAATGCATTGAGATATTTTAATGAAACTTAATACATAGATACCTTATATCGAGACCTCGCTTGGGATTGCATATGGGGTGGGTGGGATCAAGGTCACTGTTACTAAAAATAGAAAAACCGTTTCCGCTTGATAACATGAGAAGGCATTGAGATATTTTAATGAAACTTTATACATAGATATCTTATATCAAGACCTCGCTTGGGATTGCATATGGGGTGGGTAGGGTCAAGGTCAAGGTCACTGTTATTAAAAATAGAAAAACGGTTTCCGATCAATAACTTGAGAGTGGATTGACATATTTTAACGAAACTTAATACATAGATAACTTATATCGAGACCTCGCTTGGGATTGCATATGGGGTTGGTGTGCTGACTTAAATGCATTTCGTTAGAAGAAATTGGTTTTCGTGGAATTTCCATATTTTTATTTTATAAAAAAAAGCTAGTAGCTCTGACAAGCACAAGAAAAGTCGAGCGTGCTGTCCTCCGACAGCTCTTGTTTTGAAAACTATTTGACCTACAGCTTTGAAACTTGGCATACTTATTCGGCACGATGAGTTGAGTTTGACAACTTGAGATTTTCTTTAAGCCTGAGCATGAATTGAATAAACAAGCTTCAGACTTAGTATTTATTACTGATTTTGTTCGAGCCAGTGGCATCACTTAATCTAAGGATGTTCAAAAGACGAGCAGTAAGCACCCGTTAGCGGTGCTCTTGTTAAGGGATATATTCAGTTACATACACATTTTATCACATGTCATGTAATAATGTGCAAGGAAAGCACAGAAGTATTAACACATGTATACAGAATTGTATTCATATACATAACTGCAATTTTCAGAGCGGGGCACTGTAGACAGAACACTTACAACGGGATATAACGAGGGAGAACCAAATCTCATAATTTGCCCAACAGGTAAGTTGATCATACTTTATGTTTATGTGGGTTATTAACCATTGTTGGTTCATCTTGCTTATGATTATTTCCTATTGCTTTTATGGGCAGTGAAATGTTTTATGAATTATAAAAATTGTATTAATTTACTTATGGTTTTCAGTTAATTGAATTAATAATATTTTATTACTTCTCAATAGTATAAATTGTGTTATTGTATTCATTTACTACAATGTATAATAATATTTATCAAATGATGTTGAGAATATTCGATTGGCATATGAGGTTTATATATGCCAGATGTATTACAATGTTTTCTGAAAGAGCAAAAGCTGTTACATCAAACTGTGTTACATTTTTTCACAATCTTCGTGACTCTGTGTTGCTTTTAAACAATAAACAAATGGTTATTGACTTTGTCAACATATAGAGAATAATTATAATAGTCCATTTATAATACTTGGTCAGTTCATTACAATACAATATTGCGTATCTGTTTGCTGTCTTATATTTCTGTGTGGCCGTTTGTTTTGCAGCAGAGATCCTGAAAGTGACGCTGTCCATCTACATGCACGACAAAGAGCAACCACTCCCGATGTCTGACGAAGTGTTGGTCTGTTCATCAAACACATCAAAGGATGAGGTTCAGTATTTATTAATTTTGTTTATTAAAATGTTATGATCATGGTATCATTTTTGGTTTGCTCAATTTAATTGTCGGTACAAATTTGTAAAAAAAAAATGTTTCCATATTGTTTTAAGTTAATCACACAGTTACTTTTAATCAGCGTTTGCTTCAAAAACGTCATCTGTAATCAATGTCATGCTGGAGTTTTTTTCAAGGAACATTCAGGACTTGCAACAATAATGTAATATTGTATCTTCGATAATTTACCGTTTTGTACTGAAACATATTTTTGGGGGTCATGGGTTCAAGTCCATAATATTCATTATTCATGATTTTAAATATTTTTGATAACAATATCAAATGTATGATTATAAATGTTGTCATACTTTCATATGTATAAAAGTTGTTTATACAATCAGTACAGAGTACATGCATACAATGTAAATTTTAACACTGCAGACTTGGGTTGCTTTATATGCTGTCGTTTGGACTGATGAACTGCATTTATAAACTTGTTACAGGTTGATATATTTTGGCGACGGGCAATATATGGTGATGGCCGAAAGATCCATTGTCTTGTAAATGCAGATCTGTTGGACTACGATGTCAGTGAGGCTGCAGAACAATGCTTAGAAGAACATATTCTGGAGACAAACCATGAAGAAAGTAAGCAATTCCACATTAAATTGAAGTTATTGATTTGTTAACCATTCTGGTACCGGTTTGCTATAAAGCATTCAAGGTTGATTTCCTTCAAAATATTTATTTCAGATCGAAAATACCGACTTTTTGTTATATGTGGGTCAGACAATGAATACCGTTCTCCATTTGTGTCATCTTTGGACAAATATAATCGAGAAGTTCCGACGTGTAGTCAAGCATCGTTGGCCACGTATGTTGCAGAAAAACTAATTGTGCCTAGGACAAAGGAATATTCTGCAGCTTGTGTTGACTTTAAAAGGTATGACTTAGGGGTTGATTTACTTCGATTTATTTTGAAATTCTATTGCACAGTTCAAGCTTAAGAGTAAGTATACCATATGAATGACTTTCTTTCAAAAATGATTCTGATTTAAATAGGTCTTCAGTCCGTGTCGTAAAATCAAGTCGTGCTGGTGTAGGGAAAAGTTTGTATGTAAAACGACGTTCGGAAGCATTGACAGCTCAGTTTGGCTCTAAGTCGAAAATGCTGGACATAAAACTAGTGACGATACCGTTGCAAGAAAAACACATTGACTTTCATGATGTGATACAGACATTAATTGAGCACACACCGATGCCAGGAAAGGCCACTGCACGAATTTTCCATATTGACCTTTCACACGAGGTATGTTTTATCTTACTTGTTCAACTAGTCAACTTACTTTTGAAACTGTTTTTCCAAGCAAAATTTTATGCTGAAAAAAAAGTTATAACGGTATTTATGTTTTTAGGTTCAAGAAGGCATCGACTTTCTACTATTCAACCTTCTAATCCTTGACTATTTGATGGATAGAAATGGATATGTGTGGCGACGAAGCACAGATGATCTGTATCTAATAGAAACAATGCCCATCATGAAATTAACTCGTGAGAACCAAGTATGTTTTATTTATAGTTTGCATTTATCATACTGTACATTACAAAATCAACATTTAAATTTCAAATTTCAGCTGGAATTATACATACGTGCATGTCAGGATGTTTGTGTCTAAATCTGCTTTGCAATGAATCCTGAATGTATTTAGGGTGTTCAGACCTGAACGGTAGATTTGTGATACATAGTTATTGCCAAATGATTGTCTGTCTGTCATTGACATATGTTGGAATGTTTGTTCATCTGCGTGTCTATCTCTCCGGCCGTCTGTCTCGCTTCTAGTGAGAATCTAAACTCTCAAAGTATTGTAGGAATACATATTAATGTTCAGAGTACTAAGTTATAAATATTCATGAAGAATTTACCTTTTGTTCATTCTTCATTTGCGAATGATAAACAATCGTACTAAAGGCGAAATGTGCGAATTCTTTAGAATTGACTGTGAGTTGTTTCAATTTCTTCAGTACAGAATAATGGATGCATAGACCAATACACCTTATTTATGAATAGTTAACGTTGATAAGAAGTGGAGAATCTCAGAATAATCATTATTCATTAAATATATTATTAAATATATAATATATGTGTTTAACTTTTTTGTCTGACAGTTGTTGTTCTGTTTGCTTAATGCATTTGCAGTGCAGTGAGTCAGTGGATGTCTGTTTAAGTTGACATATCTTGTTCTTCATTAATACACTTTAATAAGGTGTTGTTGCTATTTTGTTTGCTACTTATGAGCATTCATTGGCAATGTTAATTCACCTTTTCTTTGGGTATATAACTCACTCACTATAAAAACTGTTGTTTCGCAAATATAGCTCTTGACAGTACGATGTCCTTTACTTGGGTTAGCCATGTCGGGTATAATAGCCCATTGCTTATACAAAATAATTATATATATTATCTGAATTTGCATAGTTACAATGTGTTTTTTTTTTACTTAAGGAAATGCAGTATGCTCATCCAATATTCGACATAATGCCAGATGTCAAGTGCAGATCACCACAAGAGAGCGTCAGTGTTTATGCGGGTGACGAGAACAGTAAACCAGAAGGTATATTTTTATATTTTGAGACTGAAAAATTGTTATGTAGATTAAATAAAATTGAGAAAAACGGCTGAGTACAAGAAAAACAACTATGTTTTGAATATTGAAACTGTATATATGTATAAAACGTGCATATTTACCCAAATTTTTATAACCTTACAAAATGTTTGAAGACATTCAAAATATATCCATAAAACATATGTTATATTTAGAGGAATTGCAGAGCCCTTTCTACAATATTTATGTTTTTACTGATCTTTTTTGTATTGTTGTGTGCAGAGCATAACTCCAGTATTATAATAGTTTGGAAATTAAGAATAAGTGATTAATTAATGTTGGTAAGTGCATATGTTGGTAAGTGCATATTGCATAAATATTAACTTTGTTTTCAATGTTTTCGGAGTTAGTAATAGTAACTGCATTACTAATTGACATGGAAATGCAGACAACATTGAGAGGATGTGCACAGTACAAGAACCAATTCTTTCCATGATTTTCGTAATATAATGTACATGTAATTGTCCATGGATATTTTGTGTGTTCAGATCCTGAATACATGTTTATTGTTCTTTGATTGATGTTGATTTATGTTAATATGAAAAAAATTTGAAGAGATTCACATCGAATAAATGCATTTGTAGCATTTGTTTCAAAAGCTACTTTTTAGCAGTGGGTTGCTGTTTTGGGATTATCCTTTTTGGGATCACTTGCAACTAAAAACTTCAAAAACCTGTCACTCACAAATATCATACAACTAATCTTAATATAAAGTTATTTGCTATGATATCACTTGTGCATTTAATTTATTTCATCTAGACTACAAAGAGACAGACCAACTCTTTGACGAAAAGCAGTTCAGAGGTTCAGTGTTCCAGCGTACGTATCAGTATCTTCACCGACTAGACACAGGCAGAAATATGAACGATATTAATCCATCTAGTCCAGAAGGAGATCCAAAATCATGTTTAACTGTGCTGTTAAGGTATTGTTTTCATTATATTGTTCATAACAAGATACTTTAAAGTACATTATTTTTGAATAAATATTAAGATTCAAAAAAAGAATCGAAATATTTAATATTTCATTCTTGACCTGTGTACTTTAAACTATATTCAATCATGTTAGACGCTGTGGTGTGATGAACCCATCATGGTCGGAGCTACACCACTTCGTTTGGTTCCTTAACACCCAACTTGAGGACTTTGAGCAGAATCAGTTTGTCAGCGTGGCTGCAGCAGAACACCTCCCCGGATTCGCAATTTTTGTTCTTCGATTCCTCATGCAAATGTCAAAGGTTTGCACTTGTATTTATAGATGCGGTAGTGTGGTTCGTTAGCTATTAAAGTTACGATCAAAACACTATTGTAGAGATATGTATTTTCTTTACATGTATATTGACATGTGTAATTTTAGAACAAATGTATGTTGTGCATACACTTTTGCATATACATACAAGTGAATTCAAAAGCCCTAAGGTGACTAATAACTGTAACAACTGGATTACGGTGAACTAGAAATCCCGCTTGTAGCATTTGCGCATGCATTTATGAACATTATTGTATCCATCAAAGAAGATAAGGCCATTCTGTTTTTATATTTTGTTAAGCGTGAACCTCATTTTGTAAAACCTAGCTACCTATACACAAAAACACACAAACTCGTTTCGAAAAAACAAACGAATATAACAGAAACAGCACATGAAACATATTTAAAACTACCGACTAGTTTAAAGACTATCAATTAATAGAATATTAAAATATAACACACAACTTTTCAACAGTTGAGTTTACAGATATTTTTCATAATAACAAAACAGTAATACACATAGTTTTATGTAATTATGTGTACATGTATGTATATATTATATGCAAGTATTGTAAATATGTGGCACTTAACACGAGCATTTTTTCAAAGACGACCACACTCAATTTCGACTGAATCCTAGTTTGTCGTTACTTTTTCACATTGTATGTATTTTCCTTCAAAACGATGGAACTCAAATGTGTGCCTGGTGGCACCGCTTTGCTAGCGTTGCATGTTGCGTTCAAATTAACCTGCAGTGAGTATGATTAGTCCTCAAGGCTCCTCGCCAACTTTAACTGCTACACCAGTAAGGAAGAAAGTAGTGCTTGCCAGATGTCATTCAATCCTGTGGATGTTCACTACGGAATGTCTTGATATCACAGGAAAAGTTAGCTATTTGGTCTTTCATAAACTCAAGGTAAGTAAATTTGAGTGCAGCTGTGTGGCGACTAGTCTGTGGAACGTCCTCTCCATTGTCGGTGAAATCATGCATAGGGTTTGTGCTAACCTTATTGTCCATCTAACCCCTTGACTAAGAATAGTTGTGTCCAAGGAGAGCGTACTGTTGCCTTTTTGTAGGTTTTGAAGCCATGACTCAAACGAATTTATACGGTACTTTCATTCTCAGTGAAAGGCCACTGATTAGGGGCTCGTTGAGTAGCCATTGAGATACTGACTGACCGGGTGGTTTATGTGTCAAAGAAAGATGCAAAGATTAAACAGTTACTGGACAAGAACTGTCTCGTCGTTCACAGGCTGATAAAAAATCTTTTTCGAATATGTATGGTAGTATTGCCGTATATACTGATTTTCGAGTCTGGAATATGCGTGGTTGATTCGTTAATACCATCACCTTTATGGTAGTAAGGAAGGAAAGCTCTGACTAACTTTGTACAATGTGTTTTAATGACAGAACTGTACCATGACAATGTTGAAACAAAGGGCGACAACTATTGTTTACAAACGGTTAAACAACACCAATACTATTGGTACTATCTTGTGTCTATTAAAATGGCATACACAATATCCGGAAAAGCAAGAAAAAGCACAATCGTGGTGGTAGCAAAAGTAAAATCAGTGAGCATAGTGATTAGACGCTTGTTCGAGAATAGCCTAATATTGAGTCGCAAATTCTGGCAAATAAGGAAAAGTTCCCATGACGATTTAATGATACTAAAATATGGAGAGAAGTTAATTTGTTTGTGTAATATATTGATATGATATCGCATATACAACATACATTCCCAGATTTGTTTGCTAGGATCTAGAATTTTCTTTTGGTAGACCACTTTCGTGTACGCTGATCTTTACAAAACTCTATAAACATGTTTGTGGGCATAATATCTAAGTCAAGTTCGATAATCAGCCAAATCTCCCGAGGAATTGTGTAGTAATGGCCCTTGAATTATCTAAAATTGGCCTTTTAGCAGTTTCCACACACCAATTTTCATCCAATCTTTACCAAACTTCATGAACATTTTTCTAATAATAGTGTCTAGGTCAAGTTCGATAATCAGACAAATGGCCCCAGGAATTGTGGAGTTATGGCCCTTTAATTATCTAAACTTGGCCTTTTTAGCTGTTTCCGCTCTCTAAGTCCAACAGTTTTTATACGCTCTTCAGCGAACTTCATGAAAATGTTTGTTATAATAATATTTCGGCCAAGATTGATAACCAGTGAAATCGACCAAGGAATTGTGGAGTTATTGCCCTTGAATTATCTGAAATTGGCATTTATAGCTCTCTAAGTCCCACAATGTTCATCCAATCTTCACCATACTTCATGAACATGTTTGTGGGCATAATAATAATACGTTTCTGTTTTCCAAGTCCAACAGTTCATAGCCGATCTTCACAAAACTTAATGAAAATCTATGTGGGTGTATTATCCCAGTAATGTTCGATAATCTACCAAATCGTCCCAGTAACTGTGGAGTTATGGTCCTTGATTTTTTTTAATTTAGCCTTTTTAGGTATTTTAATCTAGAGGGGGCATAACTGTTTTACAAACAGTTCTTGTTTGGTTCAATTATATTTTGTTTCATTTAATGAGTTCACTGTTACAGCTGGAACACGTACGTCATTGAACACGAACACATGCTTGCTCAAGCTGCTTGGGTATACAATATGGTGTATTTGCCCGTTTGCCAAATTACTGAATGCACCATTATTTTGTTGCAGGACTTCTCAACACGATCGCTGAAAATAAGTGAGGAGTCACCTGGATGTATTCCCGTTGATGCCACGGAGGGTGAAGAAAATGAAGAAGACGATGAAACTATCTTGAATCGATTCTCATTAAGACGGACTTGGGAGAGCAGGTACTTTCGGTGTAGTTTTCATAGTAAGACATTTGACTTAAAGAGGGGGGGGGGGGGAGTCCGTATCGACGGTAGGATGATAAAATATTTGCAAAACAAAGTTAATTTATAAAAATGTAATAATGAAGCATTGTTAAATACAATAGTCTTGTTTAAAATAAATGCTGGACACATGCAATTTTTTATGATATCAGCTGTGGTGATGACACATTTGCGGGCACGGAAACTATTAGTAGGAAAATAGGTTGGTTGTCCTCATGAGTCTGTGACACTAATGGAAATATGAAATAAAAGATCAACGATCAAATTATTGTTCAGTTCGAAGCACCTATATTTGCTTTTTTCAGCCCACATCCCTACCTGTTTTTCAACTCCGATCGGTTCACATTCACGTTCTTGGGGTTTTTCATTGAGCGAGCTACAGGCAACTTGAAAGATCAACAGACTGGTGAACTGCTGGAAAGAGCTATTATGGCCCAGAATTTGTATGATGCACTTGTGAGAAATCATGCTCCTTTGCAAGAGAACTTTGATTCACTTCCTAGGTTTGTTGTGTACCACCACTATGAGATGGAATAAATAATTGAAGTAAACATTAAGAATTCGCTTTATATGGAACTTCTTACATACGTTTGAACTTAATCATACTATTGTTTTCAGCTCACCTATCGGTGAGCTATTGGTATAGGGGACCTCTCCTGTGTTGTCCATCATCCGTATGCCGTCAACAATTTGACCGTTATTGCAATAAAGACTACATTTTTATTCAATTTTGACCTAACTTGCACAGTTTGTGTATGACCATAAAATCTCGGTTGGTATCGACAATGGGCCGTATCAGACCAGATGCATTAGAGTTATTATCCATTTTTGAAGGAAAATGCAGAAATTGCATTTTTCGAATAAAGTTCTCTTCATTTTGCATCGAATTTTGACCAAACTTCCACAAGTTGTGTTTGACCATAAGAGCTTAGTAGAGGCCAAAGATGGGAAACGTTGGACCACAAACAAACGAGTTATGACCCCTTCTTTGTGGAAAGAAATACACCATGCACTTGCTCACATGATAGTATGGTCACAGCAGAAGCCAATAATGGGCCAAATTGGGACACAAACACTGGAAATAGCCCTTTGTTCGTGGAAAAAAACACAAAATTTCCTTTTTTCTGCATGGAGATTACATTTTTCTTTCATTCTTGATTAAATTTCCACAGGTTTTGTATGGCCATAAGATCTCAGCACATGCAGCAAATGAGACAGATCAGGCAAATAACACTGGAGTTATCTCCCCTTAATTGTGAAAATTTATGCAAAAATGGGCTTGATTTAAGACAGGGACTTCATTGTTTCAACCAATCTTAACCAAACTTGGACAATTTGTCTATGGCCAAACTTGCACAATTTGCCTATGACCAATCTTAACCAAACTTACACAATTTGTATATGGCCATAAGATCTAAAGCGAATTTGAAAATAGGAAGGGTAAATGGCAATACATTCCACTATTTGGAACAAGCCGGCAAGCATGACATGACCTTTGCATAGCCGTCGCCATTTATCAGAACTGCTGCATAAACACTATTCATCCGAATTGGTCTGCAAAAAGTTGGATACCAGGGTAAAGAATATATAAAATATACCCAGGTCTTTACTCATGACCATGAGTTTTTTGTTTGTCTTTGACAAGCAATGGCAAGCCAAGGAGAAATAGAAAAACATGTATGACAGTAAATCTGGTAGGCAAATTATTACATTATGGCATACATTCCCACATTTGTTCAAACCTGACTTAACAGTAAGGCTTTAATCTTTGCAGTACTTAGGTGAGCCCTTTGGGCCATGATGGCCGTTTTGTTTTTTATTCACACAGTACGGAGAACATAAAGATACTAACGAATATAATCTAATAATTTAAAAAATATAGATCTAAGTCACTCTTAAGTCCATAGCAATTGACATATTTGTTTATATGGTAATGTGCGGGAAGGATAACCTACACCAGTATTCACACGATAATTTCGCGTTCTGCTCAGAAATATATTTCGAATGTTTCAGTGTGCTCATCCATGTTAATTCGAAAGTTTAGTTTTCACCATTCCATTTTCTTTCTTGCAGAGACCAGAAGATTACAAAGTTATGCAATGTAATGGGGATCGAGTTCCCACATGATCCAGACTCCACATATGAACTTACCACCGACAATGTCAAAAAAATCATGGCAATCTATATGAGATTTAGGTATAAATGGGTATATAACCTGTTCAAACAAATTGCTGTAAATATTCACGTTTATTGATGCATGCATTTATATCATTTGCTTTGCCATATTTGAATACATGTGCGAGCTTGTTGTAGATGCGACATTCCTGTCATCATAATGGGTGAAACGGGATGTGGTAAAACTCGGCTGGTGAAGTTTATGTGTGCACTGCAGTGTCCTCCAGGTGTCAAGGTCAAAAACATGATCCTGATGAAGGTTTGAAAAATATTTAAAGTTGGAATATCTAATATTGCGCCAAGTCAGTAGTTATGCGAACACGCTATTGATATCTACATGAATGCCATGTCAATATTTCTTACAAAAATTATTTGCAGGTTCATGGTGGAACGACGAAGGAAGACATAAAAAGAAATGTTCATGCAGCAGAAGAAATAGCAAATCAGAATGTTGAGAAGTACGGTAATCATATGTACACAGTACTGTTCTTTGATGAGGCAAACACCACTGAAGCGATTGGAATAATCAAGGAGATCATGTGCGACAAATCCATCTGTGGCAAACCTCTGAAATTGTGCCAGAACCTGAAAATGATTGCTGCATGCAACCCATACAGGAAGTATGATGATGATACGTTTGTTTCACTACACCCAATGGTGTTGGGATATTAGTATATTTTGTGCTCAGTGTTTTTTTTTAATTTTCTATAAGGCATTTGTTGGTTATAAATATGTTGAAAACAAGCAAAAATCTATTTTAGTTAATTTCTTAATATTATCTGACTTAAAATATATATGGACATTGTTTACAAATGATTTAAATAATGTCGTTAAAATGTCTTTGAACTTAAATATGAACCCCAAAGTAGCAATTCAATATGTCTAACTCAACGTTTGTTGGATGAACTCAATATGTTTAATATAGACATCCGGAAGAGCTGATAAAGAAACTGGAACTGGCTGGTTTGGGGTACCACGTGGATGCTGACGAAACAACAGATAAACTTGGGAGAATTCCAATGCGGCGTCTGGTAAGTTTTTGAATTGTATTTTAATGTAACTATTGCCTTACTTCGATATATGTGTTTTAGACACTGATTGCCATTGTATTATTAACCTAAATGTGACTCTGAATATAGATAGTTTGTTGTTTGCTGTTGCAAATATTGGTTTTGTTTTAATTATGTGATAATCAGTAACCACCATTGTTTTGCAGGTGTACAGAGTCCAGCCTCTTCCACAAAGTTTGCTACCACTTGTGTGGGATTTCGGACAGCTCAACACTGATGTTGAAAAGTTGTACATTAGCCAAATGGTCAAAAGAGCTGTAGGTTTTATACACATACAATCTTTACTGTTCGCATAATTCTAACGAGTGTGTTTCAAAAGTCGCATAATGTTATAATAAATGTACGTGTACTGTTGGTGTACATACACTTTTGCATTGGTCTAGGTTGATGAAGAGCGACTGCCTTCTGTACCGGGACTTGTGGAGGTTGTAAGCACGGTTCTTACGGCATCACAGAAATACATGCGTGATCAAAAGGTTTGTATGACCATCTTAAATTCAGGTGTTTGTTAGTTGCTTAAAAAAAATTTTTTTTGAATGTTTTATGACGGTTGTTTTTTGTTCAACAAAACATAGCAACAATTTTAACTGTGTTTATTTCAAGGATGAATGTAGCTTCGTCTCATTGAGAGACGTAGAACGTGTGCTTATGGTTATGGCCTGGTTTTACGGAGAAGCTGACGATAACAGATTTTTGTATGATGAAATGGATATGAAATTAGCCGGTCAAAAAGACGAAGAAAAAATTAATTATGTATGTATAAATGGTTTCTGCATAACATTGTAACTTACTTTATAATGGTTTGAAATGAACCGCTCATATTAACGCTACATTTCGTCACAGACTTTACTTAAAAGAGCACTATTTACACATATAAATCATTCTTTTGTATCCTTACACCAGGGCCTAGATGATTTGACAAGAAGTCTGGTTCTCGCTTTGGGGGTTTGCTACCATGCTTGCTTAAAGAATCGCGACGATTACAGAGAAAGAGTGGCAACAGTGTTTACACATCCATGTCAATTGCCAGGTGGAGCAGACCAGATATTGAAAGAAATTGACTGGTAATATCGTATCCCGTGATAGTTGTACTCTATTTTAACATTAAGTAATGAGTTTATTTGGTACTGACCACATTCAGTCGCTACTTGATTAAGAAACAGAGGTGAACACCAGGGGTACCATATATTTAACACAAAATATTCATTAATTTACTATGTTTCCTTCCGAATAATATACATGTATCTTTAGTGTGACCATCTACGACTATTGTCCAATGTGATGCATACATGCTTCAGTGCGGCCATGTATTATTTTTAATGTTCTGCACATGTGTATGCCGATGTATGACCATATATCGTTTCAAATGTTATGCATATGCTTAAGTGTGTCCATTTTATTCATAATGTTTAACATATTCTTTAGTGTGAACATCATTCCTTTACACTATTATATTGATGTTTTCCTGTACCCATTTCATTCCCAATGTTTTGCATAGGCCTTAATACGACAATTAATCATTACCAATGTTTTGCATATGCCTTAGTGCGACTATAAATAATTCCCTATGTTATGCATTATGTTTTAATGCGACACAGAATCATTCCTAGTGTTTATACATATGCCTTAGGGTGGCAATAAATCATTCAAACGTTTATGCATATTGCTTAGTGAGACAATTGTGTTTTATTTCTTTGAAAATCTATTGCAGCTGCCAAGAAGTATTCCTTGACAATGTTGCTCTGGATCAGAATATCGCCCGCAATACGGCGTTGAAAGAAAACGTCTTTATGATGGTTGTGTGCATTGAGTTGCGCATACCACTGTTTCTAGTTGGCAAACCTGGGAGTTCAAAGTCCCTCGCAAAAACAATCGTTGCTGATGCTATGCAGGGAAATAGTGCACGATATAACTTGTTCAAGCATCTGAAACAGGTATACCAATGTGTATATTATTATCACTTATGAAATTCATGAAGATATTATACTCATGATAATAATGCTCGTGCTCGTGTTTGCTCCATGTATTTTACTATTGGAGATTTTCATATGAATTTTGATTTGTATTTTACAGGTGCAGATGGTGTCATTTCAATGCAGTCCATTGTCAACTCCTGATGGCATTGTTGGAACATTTAGACAGTGCGCCCAATTTCAGAAAGACAAAGATCTGGATACTTTTGTGTCAGCTGTTGTTCTTGATGAAGTGGGATTAGCTGAGGACAGTCCACGTATGCCGCTAAAAGTATGCATGCGGTTTTGTTTTAATGCCCCCTGCATCTTTATGCGGGAAACATATAGTGATTATAACCCTTGGATACTTGAAACAGTTGTTGTTTATGACAATCCCTAATGAACACATATCACCCAACCTCAAATTGACCTTGACCGAAAACTTCAATGGGCTTATAATTTAAATGGGCTTTCCAGCACCTATCTGGGGCATATGTGTTTATAAAACGCAGCGTCTTGTTATTATTTTGACAGTTGACTACTAGAAATGTGTTGGTATGGTTGCCTGTTAGACAACGTGTCTTCTGTTCTATTTATGCATCCTATTGTTATAATCAATAATTTATTAACTTTGTAGAGACCTTAATTTTTGGCGTATTGAACAATTCTGTGACATAATCCAAATTTGGAAATAAATTTATTAGTATATATTGTATTCATTTAAGGGTCAAAACGTGTACTGAATTGTATGTGCACATCTTTGATCGGGGCTTGATTTGATTTTATTATGTTATTAAACTCGCCACATGATCATCCCTTTAAGTAGACAAAGAACTGTAAAATATTACTCGGATAGTAAACCCATTCGAAATAACATACATCTTGGGTTGAAAGTGCGTTTGCTGGTCACTTTTGACTAACATTTCTATGCAACATACATGAATGGAAACACAATTATTGTCCAATAAAACCTATCAAGAACTTCACAATGAACGAATTTTGTGAATTTGAACATATATCAGCTGATACTCATTCTCAATTTGTAGACATTGCATCCACTTTTGGAGGATGGGTGTCAAGGCGATGAAACTCCGGAACCGCACAAGAAGGTAAGTGTATTGAATACTATTGATACAGAAAAACCATCCATCCTTTGCTGAAAACTGTGTGTAACATCTTGTGTGCAATTCTATTTTTGAAATGTTTTCGTTTACATGTACATATGAAAGTACCACTTCAGATTTTGACATCTACAACTGTTAATGTTTATAGGCTTTACCAGGCTTTTATACTGTGAAATAATCCTGTTTCAGAATGTATTATACATACTTAGATATGTGTACAATATAGTGTACTATTGATATATGTATTATCTGATCTGTTGCCTACTGTAACAATGTATGTGTATTTTATATGATTGGGCCGGAGGCCATATATAATAATAAATACTTACTATAAATGTAGGTTGCTTTCATCGGTATCTCCAACTGGGCATTGGATCCCGCAAAAATGAACAGAGGTATACTTGTGCAACGGGAGGTCCCAGATCTGGAGGAATTGAAAACTAGCGCAAAGTGAGTCTACTTGCAACGCACTTATTATATTTACTTTTTAATGTGAATCTTGGTTTGTGCTACATAAATCGATAGCAATTTATTCAGTATGTTGTTATATGTGTGTTTCGTGTAATAACTGGTAAAATTGTATTTATAGAGGAATATGCCAGACAAAGGAAGAAGTCGAGTCTTTCATAGAGCCGTTGATCGTTCCATTGTCGGTTGCATACCTGGATATTTTCAAAAGGGCTTCAGAAGAAATGCGCGAGTTTTATGGTCTTCGTGACTTTTACAGGTATTTTGACATATTCCTTTTTATATCTGAATTCTTATCTGAACGAAACATTGTCCGGATAATTTTCTATGCTTGAAACGTATTTATGTAATTACCTATTTTAACAGTGTACATGTATGTGAAATGTTGCAAATATCTTCATCTTGTAAATATGAGATGCAAGTTGAATGCTATAAGAATTGATGCAGATACTTAGTGAAGCAAAACTATTATTTTCAAGTTTGGTGAAAATGGTGTATGGCTTTGTGGCCAAGAACAAGCGGAAGCCTACATGGCTGGAAATGCTTCATGCCATAAAGAGAAACTTTGGAGGGCTAGATCTAGTAGATCCCGAGGGATGCTTTAAACAACACCTGGGACGTGTGATGCACTGTAACCCGGAGGTAAGTGAACATAACAGATAGTAATTACAAGAGAAAAAGGATTGTGTCTTTGACATTCACGTTTCAGAGTTTAATCTCATTTGCACAAATAGTTTAAAACAATTAATGCTGTCAAATGTGATAATCACTATATTCAATAGTAAAATTTAAACCTCAGACGATATTCGTTTTTATTATGCAAGTTTAATCATCTATATTCTTTCATTTTATAGACAAACCAGGAAGGTCCCGACTGTAGCGCGAAAGGACTGATTGAAGCATGTCTCTTTGATTCATTGAAAACAGAAGGGTATGGCATTTAAAGATCTCATATAAATGTGTAATTGAATTGTCTTCATCTCTTGTCATCAGTTGAATGAAAACACGCCAAAACAACACAATTGTATTAAATGCAATCAGACGATCAGACAGATGATTATGATTCTTTCCATGCTTAACAGAGATATTTGGCAACTAGGCATACATTTCATGTTTCTTTTCAAACATGAACGCCCTTATATTTAAGCAAATTGAACAGGAATGTATACCTGACAGTTATTCTGGCTTTTGCGTAATTTACATAACTCCTATGACTATTTGTTTTCCAGAGAGAGTCGATACCTACTGTTACTGACCGACAATTACGGAGCTCTAGCCATAATTCAACAACAGATTCTTTCAAAGCGAAGTGAAATTCGACCTATCACCATTTTTGGTAGCAGTTTCCGTAGTGACCAGGAATACACACAGGTGTGATATATCGCTTACTGTTTATTAAATCTCATTTATCTGTTGGCCGTAATTGCATTTTATAATTCCATTACCATTTCTTACGAAGAACACGAATAAAAAATCAGAGATTTACATTTGTATAACAGGTTTGCCGCAACATAAACAAGATCAAGGTGTGCATGGAGACAGGAAACACAGTTGTGTTGCTGAACTTGGAGAATCTGTACGAAAGTCTGTACGACGCATTGAACCAGTACTATGTATACTTCGGAGGAGAGAGATATGTGGATCTAGGCCTGGGGACACACAGGGTGAAATGTCCTGTTCACAAGAACTTCAGGTATGTAAATAAAATAACGATTTTAAGCAAAAAATGGTTTCAGCTTAAATATAGACCTTAGTGTCTGTTACTTATTATAACATAATGCATTTCACGTCTTTAAAAGTTCCAGTCAAGCAATATCCTGCATCACAGTTTCTTAATGATGTTGCACAACTACCTTATTCCTCAGGTTAATTGTTGTTGCGGAGAAGCAAACAGTGTACAAGAAGTTTCCGATTCCTCTGATTAATCGACTGGAGAAGCATTTTCTATCTGTAAATACCATTCTGGATGAGAGACAGATGCTTTTGGCAAGACGACTGCAGGACTGGGCGAACGATTTTGCTTCACAATCTGTACCTTCGCACACAAGGTATTAGCGGCTTTTACTAATAATTTCAGTATTCAATGCTGTTTAATAAAACATAATTGTAAGCGTCATCTATATCTATATAAACCGTATTTGTTGTATTTCCAGTCATAAACATAAGCGACAGATGGAAGTGGGAGAAATCTTTATTGGATACCACGAAGACACATTTTCCGCAATAATCCTGCATGTGTGTGAAATACTTGCCAAAAACGTAGACGTACAATACACTGATGTCGAGGTACTGGTACCATTGTACATATTTGACATAACCCAAATGATGTTTAAATGTACATGCTATCTTCACACGACTTCTCGAGTATTACTTATTACTCGAGATACTTATTCATTCTGCATCTTGGTTTTGCACAATGCGGTGCCTTTTTTCAAATAGGACACATATTCAGTTCTTGGTTTCAAACCCTCTAAATAAAGCCATTCATTCATTTTTCTATTATTTTTTTACACCAAATAGTATGATTTTCGCTAGTACAAATGCTAATGTTTTCATCTTCACCGGATTATTTGTAGCTATTTAAACCTGTGTTACTAACGTTGTAGATTCTTGAAGAAGCAAAGAAGATATTGCTTTGGTGTGCCACACCCGAAGCCATTGTTCGGGACAACAAGCTAGATAGGTCAGAACAAGAAAAAATGAAAAGGCACTACACCAAGGGACAAGCTCATGCTAGCGCCATTGACTACCTGAAACATATGCTTGTGGACCAACAATGTCATCAGTTATTTGCACAGGTATGTCATAGTCATTGAACATGTGAAAAAGTAAAATTAAAGTGCATGATATGTGGTTTGCTTATTCAATGAAATACCAATGGCCTTAACAACTCTTATTGTATTTCACCCTGGCAATAACATGGCGGAGGGTATACAGTGTTGCACCAGTTCGTATGTTATACCTAGTTTGGGTCTGTTTAGTAACATTACTATTAATGTCAATAAGATTCTTGGTCCAGGCATGTAATGCCTGTGACCCAAATCTCTCTGTCTTGGCAGTTGCAATAGTACGAGTTTTCGTTATGTAGAACCTTCAAACATATACATCTGTCGTGCAGTACAGAGGAATTTCGTGCTCAAGAACACTGTGATCAAGGTCTACATTACATGTTGCGCCTTTCTTAACGTTTAGGCCATTTCTGTACCGTGCATTTGGAATTTGTTACATGTCTTTGTACAATTGCCCTTCCTAATGCGAAGTCTAGCTTGAGCAGTGTTTCACTATTTCTCCATGTTGCCTATTTAATCTATGGGACACAAGTCATATTTGCTGGGTATGTTTATACCAAAATGTGACATGCATGCCTGTCTTTGGTACACATTTTAGTTTGAAGTGTAATTAGTGTATTCAGTACATGTTTGTGTAATTCAATACCAAACAACACATGATAATATATAAAGATATCTTCTCACGTATCTTTGGTTTCAGATAACATGTCATTCAAAACTGTTGGCTTCCAACCACGAAAAAGAAATTGTCAAAGCCATAGAATCGTTGCAACATGTTGAAATACTCTCGTTATCGTCGTTTGATACAGAACAGCAATTCAGTAATCGTGTTCAGTAAGTACTTTTATACTTTTACTAGAACTCTGTTTTATAAGAACTCTGTTCACAAATGAAGAATAATTACCTACAGTACTAAATTATTATTTGTTAATGCTTTTGAATAAACCATTTTCTTATAGGCAACATTTTGAAACAACACTGAATCAACCTAGCCTACTAGTTATACAATGTGATTCGGGTGACGTAAACTCTAACCTGATAGCGTGTGCGAGGTATTGTGTTATGGATGAGTTCGAAAAAGTGAGCGATGTTGTTGTAGAGCCCACCCATATCGCATTGATTGTTCAGCTTCCAAGAAAGGCTGGGGGATGTTTCACTGGCTTCCAGGTAAGAGTCATATTTATTTTAAATTATTATCACTTAAAATGTTTCATATGGTTGATAATCTTTTGTTGCTAGTAAATGTTTGCATGCAATTAGTGTAAAGTCATGTTTGCTTTTAAGTGTGGCGTATGGCATTCTGTTCATATTGACGACTTGTATCCGGAAGATACACGGCTCCCAAGTATCAACGATATTCAGGACAAAGCGCTCAGCGAACTTTTCTTAAATGTCCAAGGATATGACTCAAGGTAAGATGTCTTTGTGCTTGACTGCAGCTCTAAACATCCCGTTAAACAATATTGTACAGACAATTTTACTTTACTGAACTACATATTATGGTGAAAACTAAATCCATTCTTTAGAGATAACAACAAAACAAGTGCAAACTTGAATCGTTTATATTGTCAGGACGTTAGCGACACGTTGAGAAACAATTGCGCGGTATACTGAATATCAAAATGGACAGCATAACTGCTATAAAAATGTTTGATTGTTATGCCAAATAATTTTTAAACACTCTGCCTGTCGAATACTTTGAATGAAACACTTAATTCCGAATTTATAATGGAAAAATAAAACGGATCGGACAAAAAACGAAAAGGTTATACGCATTTCCGTGACGTCAACTAATCATACATGGAAACATTTTTTTTCTGATATGGAGCGTTGTGATGCGTTGGAAAACAGTTGCGTGCTGTATATTTTTAAAGCAGATACTTCAGATATTTATCTCGTGTATAAGAACTGTTATCCAAGTTTTCTGTAGACCCGTTCTGCACGTTTAAAGACTAGGTTTCGTTTCCTTGCAACAATAGAGCGTAAACTTATGCGTAGCAGACCGGTCCACGTGTGGCATATTGGAATAAAAACAATTGCCCTGATGAAAAATATAAAAATAAAGTCTAAAATGTTATAATTAACAAATGTATGCCTCATTAACAAGTATGTATTATTGTTTTACCGAGATGTACTATATATTGTCGATATGCATATTTGAGTGACACATGGGTGCAGGAGTATTGTCATCACAAGGAGTTGTACAATCTCTCCTTTAAACTAAGTTTTTAAAGTAACCCAGAGATTACTAAGTTAATACGGCATACAATTTATATCATCGTTAAAACAAGTAATTTTGACCCACAATAGTTTTCACTTTGGTTTAGTTTATATTTGGTAATGTTGCTTTGCGACCATATAACTTCATGATCACTGTTCAATATGGTTATGGCGAATGTTCAGTGAAAAAATAAAAATAAAACAACTCAATTAGCATCATCAAAACGCATGGTATATTTATTGTGTCACCATAAGACGCAATTGATGCGATGAAAACGACATTCATGCTGGTATTCAAAACACTAAAATAGCACAGCCACACCTATTCAGCGTTTGGTCCCGGCATTTATTCCTGCTACGAAGGACGAACGTACGGACTGAATAATAATTACTTCCTAAAATCGAAGACACACATTTTCCTTCATGCCAAAAAAAGCCTTATGTATGAAACAAGGGCTCATTTATTTGGAAAAACTGAATGTTATAAATACTTGATAAAGATTTAAAAAAAATATTGATTCTAATTGTTAATTTTTTTTTTTTTTATACATAGTACTCACAGGCATAATGCTGCCTTATTCCAAGTAGCGCCTTGAAATGCTTTCTAAGAAATACCTTCCAGTTCCTCCATGACCATATCGGGTAATGAACGATGGTGTTGGTTGCCGACGACTAATCTACGATGGCCATACTCTCACAATCCGTCCTCCTGTAGTGTCTTAATGTTACCAAACCCTCCGTCCACTTGGCATTTTACATGTCCGGCAATGATGCGTAATTAATAAAATAATTACTGTTACGTAGTAAATGCCTGGTCGTAAAATTCCATTTATAGTATGCTGTTGTTTATTAGTTGAAATCAAAATAACGTTTAAATAATTTTTGAAACATTATACACAAATTATTCTTGTGGTGCGACCCCCATGATTTTAAAGTGTAAATAAGTAGTTCTATTAGTAGTTTGTTTTTGTTATACCAACCTGGTATCTGCATAAGATATTCGACTCTTTGTTGATGTCTAGCTATCACTCGCCACATGAAGTAACCCAACAAGAACCGATTTTTGTTTTGCCTGGAATATGGGGATCGAAATTATTAATTCATACGCAAGTCATTATTAAGATACTTAATTAGGCCATTTGCTTGCTACATGTATCTGTTTACGTTAATAACAATATCCAGGTACTACCAGTTTTAACATAGCTTTAACATACTAGTCATTATCTTTAAACATATTTCATGAACCTATAACTTGTATAAATCTAAACAATACGCTAAGTTGACAAGTCTTTCACATTTAATGGGTTATGAATTTAAGAGCATAAATACCTGAACAGTTATCAGCGTGAATTGCAAAAGACACAGGATGCCCGCCATGGTTTTCGATCGCCCGATCTATGGGGTAATCAAAACAGAAATTAATACGTTTCATTTTTAAAGTTTCATTTTTTATGCTGACCCTTTTCATGTTAGTAAAATATTAATTTATAGTAAATACCGGTCGGATTTTAGAGTTATTTAAAATAATAATAAAAATAGAGAAACAATACTGATGCTATTAATTTAACATGATGCACTATTAATTTAACATGATGCAGATTTACATTGAAATCACATCTTGTTCTTATTAATTTCGATTAATCAGTTTACGTTTTATTTGAAATAGTGCGTAGGTACTTACATATTGTCAAATATCGATAAGAAACAAGAAATGTCTTTTAAAAAAAGAAAAGCGGCGTTGACATTAAAGATGATAGGTTACGTGGTTTCTCAGACCCCAGATTTTTCGGTCCCCACCTAGACAAGGCGACTTTTCGGACCCCAGATTTTTTAGCACCATAAGAAAACTTCTCATATCCCAAAATTAACGTGTGATTAATTCAATAATTATTAATAGTTTTACCGTGAATAAACCATTCATACCGCCGAGGTTTTCACCAGTGATACATTTATAACCTAAATAATCTACGTGGACATCATTATTTGATAAATTTGTCAGCCAAATTTAACAAATTATTAATGTACGAAAATAATTGCGGGAATGAATGAAAATTATTCTGTATCAGACGCGTGTAGTTATTCTTAAGTAATATACTTAAGTTCTTAAGTTCATCTTGGAAGTTATCTATGCATAATACATACACATTTCTAATAATGATAGAAAGCCATTGTGACTAAGTGAACAGAACCGTACATGTATATGTGTTTGTAATATTAATGGGGTTACATAAATGTTTTGTTAAGTGTGTACATGTATATACATAATGTTGAACGTATTTTACGTTATTTAACCTTATAACATTGATAGAGGAAGTGTAGCTTCAAAAACCGTAACTACATACATCAATTTTAGGGTAATTTTTCCTGGTTGAGTTTTGTTTTGAACAATTATTGAAGATATTAAGAGATTGCTATGCATATGCAGATACTTCGATTATCGTTCCCTTATCTACATATCCGTTAGAAACTATTTAACACGGAAATTCACATCGCGAAATTGTCAATCTTATGTACTTTCAATTGTGTTGTTGACCATTGACAGGCACGAAGAAGAAATGGAATATTCTGTTACCAGCATGCGAAGGACCTTTGAGTCAATGGAAATGGAATCTAGTGAAAGAGGTGTCAAGGATGAACAGAATGCTGTAATGGTTGGTAAGGAACATAGACCCGAAATTGAAAAAAAAATACCGGACATAGAGAAAAGAAGCATGGTGGGGATTATAATGCGATGTGTACAGCCGGCTCTGGCAATGGTGAAAGACAGGGAACACTTTGAACAACGGGAGACCAAACGTGTGGAGATCATTATGAACGCACTGGGAAACATTGACGACACAAATCAAGGTATTTTGACATAGTTGGCATCAATACGTATTCATAGAGGCATTTGTGACTTAACTGATATTGCATAATAATGTATTTCTGAAACTGATTTTTTTTGTTTTACAAAAACAGACGCAACCAATTTGTTTACTGGAGTTCTCGTATTGCTGGGAAAATTACTCAAAGAAAAGGAACATGGCTCTTGGATAGCTAAGCAATGGATGACTAAAGATGCGGCCGCTGTGGAAAGCATAAACAAGAATGGAACGTTCAGGTCTGTCTCAGAAGTCTCTGAATTTGATATGAATTTGGAAACTTATTGAAATATTTGAATACACATGTAAGTTTTTAACAATTTACATGTGAAATGATCTTTGGTTGAATGCACTGGTACGTTTATTATTGTTCATTGCTTTATGTAGGCGGTCTTGTTATAACACAATCGTATCTAAAGTGAAGCCTGTGCTAGCTGGTGTATTTGCATTCCTGGACACCAATAGCAACTTAGACCTCATAACATGCGAAATTCCATGGAAACGCCATTTTTGGCTGTCATGCTTAAACCATGGGGATGCATTGCAGCTGAAGGTATGCTATTTATATGTGTGTGTTTTTTTGTATTACATGTGTGTATAGATATGTAAGGTATATGCGTTCATCTGTCTGTACCATTGTTCTTGCTGCAATCCTGTCTATCCGAAGCATAACTAAAAATAATGAAGAAATGTGTTAAATGAAACGTTTTGTTTAGTACTTAACATCATTTTATGTAAATGTGTTTATATAACTTTGATGTATTTATTATACCCCCACAAACGAAGTTTAGGGGAGGTATATAGGAGTCAGCTTGTCGGTCCGTCGGTCGGTCGGTCTTTCGGTTTCCCGATGATAACTCAAGAAAGGCTGGACATATTCAAATAATTGTTTGTTCACATGTGTAGCATCATAGAATACAGTTATGGCCCCTTTTCGACTTAAAATTCCCTAAAAACATGGTTTCCGGATGATAACTCTAGAAAGGCTTGACATATTCGAATAATTGTTGGTACACATGTGTAACGTCATATAATACAGGTCGATGCTTGTTACAAGCCACTAAATTTTGACAGAGTTATGGACCCTTTTCGAATTAAATTCCCTAAAAACATGATTTCCGGACGATAACTCAAGAATGGCTTGACTTATTCAAATAATGTTTGGTATTCATGTGTAGCATCATAAAATACGGGTCAAGTTCGACTTTGGTTACAAACCACTAAATTTTGACAGAGTTATGGCCCTTTATTTGACAAATTCCCTAAAAACATGGTTTCCTGACGATAACTCAACAATGGCATGACATATTTAAATAATTATTGGTACACATGTGTAGCATCATAAAATACGGGTCAAGTTCAACTTTGGTTACAAACCACTAAATTTTGACACATAAATGGCCCCACTTTTTTACTTAAATTCCCCCAAAACGTGGACAATAACTCATGAAAGGCTTCACATATTTATATTATTTTTGGTACATAGGTGTTACGTCATAAAATACAGATCAAGTTCAAATTTGGTTACAAACCACTAAATGTTGACAGAGTTATGGCTACCATTGAAATTAAATTATTCAAAATACTCTGTTGACTATTCACAAGTAAAAGCATTCTCTCTCTGTCCATTTCTTTCGAATGGATGTCATAGTTTTGTGACAAGGCCATATTGTGGGGGTATATCCGTCACTCAGGTGCATGCTGTTCTTTGTCAGAATTCTAGTTTTGTTTTTCTAGTACGCAGACCTCCAGTCTCCCAAACGTAAAACTGAGCTTGGGGAAATGTTAGTTCCAAGTACAAGATTTGATGGACACGAATTTAAACTTCGATTACCATTTTCTTGGATGATAATTCAAACCGTGGAAGACTTATTCAGAGGTCTAGTACTTGAAGAATATGGTGAGGATTTGTTTTTGTTTTTTGAGCTGTTTAAGCTGAAGATAAATAAATACTTAATCTCCTACTGGTTTCACCTGATGGGACTACAGGTGTACTACTATTCGTCCGTCCGTCTGTCTGTGCGTTTGTCAGTATAACTTGCAAGGACACAAGTAAGGATTTTGAAATTTGGTATAGCAATGATGGTATTATGAAGGGTTTTTTTCCGTCGGAAGGAATTGTGGTTGCTTTTGCAACAGAAGCGTTGACAATTGCACATAAAGAATCTCATGCAACAACTTTCTGGTTTGATAAAAAAGTTTAACAATCAAGATAAATAATGTGAAGTCATAATAAACGGTGTACCCGTCCTGAAGCAAATGTGTGATTGCCTACGGCAACAAGTATCTTGAAAAGTGCACAGAACCAAGAATCATGCTACAACTTAAGTTATGGTCTTATTATTCTGACGTGGTTTACAAGTCAGAAAGAAGACTACATTTACGAACATAAACTGAAGTCCGTCCTTCCGTCTGTCTGCCTATCCGAGAAAATTTGGATATGAGATATTTCAAGAACACAAGCTATGTTCATGAAATATGATATGATTATAAAGGGCAATGTGAGAATATGCACATTTTAGCTCACCTGAGCACGAACTGCTCGGTGAGCTATTGGTATAGGGGACCTCTCCGGCGTAGATCACACCAGAGTTATTTTATTGCCCCTTCACGCAAAAAAAGTGCAAAAATGCTTTTTTCCAACGTATAGACTTTATTTTCCATCCAATATCAACCAAACTTTCACAGTTTGTGTATGACCATCAATCTCAGCAGACGCCCAAAATGGGCCAGATAGTGTTTCAAACACCTGAGTTATTATTGCCTTTTGTTTATTAAAAAATATTTAATAATGAACATTGTTCAAGATAGAGACTTCATTTTACATCCAATCTTCACCAATCTTGCACAGTTTGTCAATTATCATGAAATTACAGTTGAAGTCGAATATAAGTAAGATCGGACCAGAAACCCCAGAGTTATTGCCCTTTGTTTTGAAAAAAAATGCAAAAATAGACATTATTCAGGATAGAGACTTCATTTTTCATCCAATCTTCACCAATCTTGCACAGTTTGTCTATGACCATAAGATAAAATGTGAAGTCGAATATAAGTAAGATCGGACCAGAAACACCGGAGTTATTGCCATTTGTTTGTGAAAAAATATTCAAAAATGGACATTATTCAGGACTTCATTTGTCACCTTATCTTCACCAATCGTGTACAGTTTGTCTATGAACGTAATACTACAGGTGAAATCGAATATAAGCATGATCGGGCCAGAAACACCAGAGTTATTGCCCCTTGTGTTTGGAAAAAAACATCAACACGTTATCAATGATTTGATAACGCACAATTTTTTATTCAATGTTGACCAAACTTACACAGGTTGCGCATGACCATAAAAAATTATTGATAAAATTTGATTTCCAACAGTTGCAAACGGTGCATGCTGTTCTTTGTCAGGAAATTATCAAAGAAAAAGCAAAACTTTACCTTCTAGCTAAGCCATCGCAAGTATCGTATTGCAACTAGTTCTTCAAAACTGTTGGCGAAAGCGTATTGTTCAGATACCTTAATTTTCAAACCGTCACAACAATATGGTCTTCATCTGTACCAGTTCTCAGGTGAGCACTTTGGGCCATCATGGCCCTCTTGTTTAATATTGTTGGTCTGATAAGATTTGCGGTAACTGTGACAAAAAAAAGTGGAAAAAAAGACGTTCCGTACCGTTTGTTCCTGCACGATATACAATCAGTTGGGGGCTGATATCATATGAATGTTACCCAAGTGTTTATTTCTGTCTCAAATAAATATAAATATGGACTCTTCAGCAGCACTATATTTTGTTTTAGGAATGGATCGTATTTACAAGTGTACAATAGGATTGAAATCTGGTCCGATTGGACAAATCCTGTCAGAAATAGAAGCGTTACTGCAAGTTAGTACTGACCCTGAATTCGACAACAATTCCAGTCCATCTCTGCAGGAGGTGTTAGAGGACTACATTCACGACTTTATACAAACTGTGTACGACGCTGATCGAGAAGCTGAACTGAATGTAATGATTTCGTTCTAAGTTGTATTTACACATCATACTTGTATATTGAATACGCATTATGTTACTGCTTCAATTGACCTCCGAATGTTTGTTAACATAAACTTCATGTTGTCCTATCATATGTTTTACAGATTGTGTGTCAGATCATCATGTTCAAAACGGTCGACATTTATGGCACAAACAGCGAAACACCAGATCTTCTCCGGCATATTGTATGCGTCCGTTTCGCTTACGAAGAATTATCACGCCGACTCGCATACTTTCGAAGCATCAATCAGGTCTGGCCGAATTGTAGCGCCAAGATTGAGGAAATTAAAAAAGCCAATCCGGAGCATATTATGTTCAAGGAACACGAATTTGTAAGTACATATTTAGTAACACTTCCGTTCAACATACATTTTATTTGGCTGTAAATATTTAGAAGTCTTCTGTAAAAAGTATGTGTTTTAATGGGAAAATGTTAACGTTGCAGACGTATTCGACACTGTGCCTGCTTATTGAGAATTTGAATCCTACATCCAAAGACCTGAAGGATGGAAATGCACAGTGCCAATGGCTCAACAAAGTGTATCACTACCGACCAGTTGTGGAAACTGTTCTGCATCTGCATGGAGATGATACAGCTACCAACGGATGTCACAGTATTGGATCAATAAGAAGGGCAAAGTAATTGTATTACACGTTGTGATACAATACAATTGTATGAAAGTTTGTTAAAACGTATCATTCTATTGATCTTTTATTTTATTTACATTAGCTGATATATTTTGGTTCTTTCACTTTAGTTCGATGTGGAGCCGGGTTTTGGTTTTGAAGATGTTTCTGGAGGATGTTGTAACGAAAGAAACACAAGACGACATACACATCAAGCATTGTTTGCCACTCTGGGTGGTACGTATAGAAATGTAATGCATCATTAACATTGCACGCACAAAAAATCGGTTTCATGTGTCGAACATTTTGTGTTGGCTTTAAAAAAAAGGGTAATAACAGAGGTACACAAACTTGTATTGTAAGGTTGTCTTCAAATGCCATTGCATACGCAATTAAACATAGTTCACTTAAGTGTTAGGTATATACGTACAATAGTAGTTTATGTAAGTGATCTAACAGGTATCTCACTGTATTCCATGTGTCTGTTTTGATGTGTTTGAAGTGTACATGGTCTAGTTACATTGAAATTACCTTTAGGCTTTATATTGAGTTAAACATATTGGAAACAGTAGGAACATAACATGTAGTATCTTAGTATGTCCGCGAGTATCTTGCCAGTTCTTAATCTCCTAGCTGAGTTGTCGTTCGTTGCTCTCACCATACATCTCTGCAGTGGGCTCAATGACAAGAATCATGTCAAAACGGAACAAATGTATTTAACGCACATTAAAGTTGATGTTTAGGACCATCCGCTTATAAATAAAGAATAATTAGTTTTTAATTTATCTTAAATAGGGAAAACACAATAATTTTTCGTTCCTATTCACTGGAACTATTTGTCATGCCCATTTACGCAGATGGAAGCAAAATAGACATAGTGGCGTAGCTAGAATGTCTGGATTAGCTATATTACTCAGTAACATACATCTGGCTATTGACATTGAAAGTTGAACGTACACGTTGTTAAAGCCATCGGTATAAGTTTGTTCACGAAAATGTTAAATTTACGTCTTAAGTCAATAGCTAGGAGTAAAGATTGTATGAAAATAAATTGTTTGGTTAAAATCGCTTGGATTCAGCCGCGTACTCGCGTAAAGGCAGCTACACGCCTGCTCGGTTTGAATGTTATGATCATGCGACTAAAGCCACGTGCATGAGTTGGAATGTAATTTCGAGCCCGCTACAGAGGTGAATGTAATGTAGTCGTGTGTGCGAGAGATTGACCAACTCTTTATATTATTGTGAGGTAATGAATTGCATCACACCTAATTCGGATCTGAATGTTTATAGTTACTTGGAGAGGAGGTTGATTTGAAAGCAATGAAGTCCTTCACTGCTGTGGAAAAGTTCTTAAAGACATGTAACACATCTGCTTTGAAAGAAAGTATTGGGTATGTTTTTTATTAAACGCTTTAATTAAACTCATACAGCACTGAAACGTAAATAAAATCACCACAAATACCAATGATACTATTACGCGGGACGTTCGACAGTTTATTACCAGTTTATTATACCAGTCAAGGGAGGTATGGTGAGTTTATTGATGACATTTCCATTTGTCTTTCAGCTCTGAAGTAAAGTGCTGTCGCTGTGACGAGATACTGCAGAGTGCGCCGATTTCTATTCCGTGTTCTTTTAGACACATTCTGTGCCATACATGCTGTGGTGAAATGCGAGCTATGAAAGAACATACATGTCCACAATGCGACGAAGACTTTGAAGAAGACTGGATACCTGTTGTTGATGAAATTCGAAAGTAAGTTCTGGATATAGCCAATTAACATAATATTTTCGTTTTCTCAATAATATCTCATTAAAAAGTAGCCATCCATCATTAGGTATACTGATGTCTTTTTTACATTTTAGGGTTGGGAATGAAAAGTTGGCGAAATACCAACAGCGGTGCAACACGTTCATTCTGGAGGTTGTGACCCAACTTTGCTTTTCTGAAGGAGAGCCTCCATCCGAAGAAGTTCTGGGAAGACTGCTCAACTACGTTACTTGTACTTCAAAGACTGGGAAACGGTACACAAAGAACATGAATATATTTGACACAGGTGTGGATCCCAATCCTGTCTTCAGATCGTTCCTGTTGCAGTTGATGTTGAAATCAAGGTAGGCACAGTTTTCGTGTTACTAATTTTCAACTACTGCATTTATGTAATGCCATTATCAGGCATAGATTGAATACATAAAAGGCCGATTAATAAGCTGATTTCATACTGTATTAGGTCATCGCACTATCTAATGACGTACATGTAGTTTTCTTGATTTTATAAATGTTTAAACCTTGTTCATGCATATAATAACATACCTAGATCCGTACTTTATAAATAAAAAAGATAGTTTTCTAAGCTGCACCTGATACATATCTTTATTCAACACAAACATTATCTTCTCTATGTGAGAACTTGTGTTGTTCAATTTGTAATCGCGGATCAACTCTTTTTCTGTTGATTTTACAGTAAAGAGGAATACGTGTCCAAGTACCTTATCCAGTTCATTGAACATACAAGCTGTGGTGGGAAAATCAACAGCGATGAGATGATCGAAATGTATCTTCTAATTGTTCACTGCTGGGAGGTATTCTTACACCAGTACTTATTGATATATTTGTGTGAGCCTTTCTCAAATAATATTATGTAATATCATAGACCAATCTCGTTGTCATTACGTACACTGTGTATTTTAACTTTGGCTTCACGGTTGTCTATCAAAAGGTTGCCTTATATTGTATTGTAGAGATGTATGTTGGGTCTATACTTTGAATAAACAATAATACACCATATAATTTATTGTGAGATTTTCGATACAAACAAATTAGCGCAATTGCTTAAATAAAATAAAGCCGTAAGTGGGTATCAAACTCACAACCATGAAGATATAACAATTGAAAATTGACAGCGCTCTTACCAACTGCGCTATTCTTTTATGTAAGAATTTGTGCGCAAACAAAGTTTATATACGATACAATTCTGATCTCAAAATGTAAATACGACCTAAATTATATACGCGTAATGCTCTTTTTCTCACTTTTCGATTGTTCATATTTTATTTGTTACCGTATTATATGCCAGTATTAATATCTTAATTTTATTATTTATCATGAGATTGCTCGCTTTAAGCTTTAATTGAACTCATACAGTGAACATATTACTTAAAACTTTTAATATATGCATTGATAATTATTTAAAATTGTAGGACATGCACTTGCAATATATGGAGCGTAATGACGAACTGATATCTGCCCATGTGTGTCAATCACTTGAACATGCTAGCAGTTTTCTAGACGAACCTGAAAATATTACACACCAATTATCTGCCATTGCAATGTCGAGGTCATGTTTAGCGATCACAGCCAATTGCTTGGAACGATATGCAGCAAGTGGAGTAAACATTCAAACGATGTCTCAAGACGACCGGAAAATAGTCCAGGCTGCTCAGTTGTTGTGTGAAAACTCTGCCACAGATCGGCCAAAGTAAGTTTTGTCCTAAATAGTTGTTTTACATCCTTCATGAAATTAGTACTCTACGTCTAGCGCCACCGACGTTGCGTGATGCTATAAGCAAATAACTGCATTCGAGCCATACAAACACCCATTTGTTAAAAGTATGACAATGATACATGTACATTTAATGTGTTAACGAATTACTTTGAAATGTTTGTCTTTTATATTTATCACTCGTTCCTTATTATAGTTTTTAATTCCTTATTATACATAGGGATTTGTTTGTCTATGTGCCCAACTACGTCAACGTGCAGTATATTATATACAATAAAATAATGTATAATATTTTCAGAATATATCTAGTGAAGATGTTGTGTCGACGGTACGGCATAGATGTGTTTCAGACATTGTCGAGGTCCGAACTTCCAATATTTAAATGGCTTGCCATTGAAGACACAAAAAAAGAGGTATGTATAATTTGTAAATGCTTTTTTACAATATCTTGGTCAATGATTTAACAACAAAGCATAATGACGTTATTGATTGTGCGGGTGGTAGTTTCTAATTGGTTATTTTTTTTATAACATTTTAACGTGTATGTAATGTTGTAAACATCGATATTTAACGTGTATAAAACTGCTTTACTAAAACAAACATAACTAATTTTAGCACCAGATGTGCCATTTGTCGAGCGCAATGCTATTAAACATACTATTCACAAACAACTTTTCTAGTGAACATAAACGTTTATGACATTTGACTTTGTGTTAAGTTGACTAAACGTTCGCTTACAAACATAGCATGAAAGATTTTGACCTCTCACACACGTTTGTAAGTACTGATAAATGCTGCAACATCGATAACAGGATGACTTATGCGCCGATTACGTCACTTGAATCTAAATTTTGTTTCCAGTTGGAAGTTACAGACAGGTACATTGTATGCGGTGACGTCTACACGTCTGTTCGGGAGGCGGTCGCAAAAACAGTTCTAGGCGAAGATGTTGAAAATCTGAAACATCTGTTACAAGTTTGTAATATTACATTGTTTTGTTTTTCAAAAGTATACACGGCTATGTGTACACTTTGTAGTACTTGTTAAACATATATTCCAATATTTGAACCTGCAGAAGGCCAGTTTAATATAATAAACATTTCGTAAAGTGTTCACTGTAATGTTCATTTCATACACGATTGGATTAGTAAAATAGCAACATGATTGATCCAATATTTCTGAACAACAGTACGCTTTTGCCTCGTTTACTAGTTATTTAGTTTGTGTAGAAGTTCAATGTATTTTACATAATAATTATTTCTGTTTTGTTTCTGCCATAGCAAATATCATACACGTTTTGGACTGCAAAAATATTGAGGAATATAAAACTGCTGTACTGAAACAATAGTATTTTATTTACATGTTGTTTGTACTTGGTATTGTAGGAGATACACACCAGCGTCCCGCACCACGGTGTACACCTGCAGCTGGCCTTACATCGAGAAATAGCATGTGCCAATGTCCGCCAGACCAATCGTGGGCCTTCTCAAGTAAATTTGTTTTTTGCCATTTGAAAAACAATTATCATTTAGCGAAATACATGGTATAAATTGTTGTTTCAAAAAGTGCTAAATATTTGTATAATACTCTTCACATACTGTTAGTTAGTAATTTTGATATTACTTGTTCTTTTGTATATCTGTCTGATTTCTATTCTTAAAGGGATTGCAGCGACTGAGTACATTCCTGGAAGAGACCAACGTGTATCACGATAAGGCACGCAATTAAGTATTTGGTGTTATGTCGTTTTGTATTGTAGATAATGTTCACCGGATAACTTTTAGTTTTTATTATATAATTAGTGTGAGTTTGCATGTGAAAGATTGGTGCGATTATCGAGGTTCTATTATAAAGTAAGCATTAAGTAATATTTTCACATGTTGGAGCGTGTTTGTTCGCTAAATCATAACGACAATCTCTCATGTATGTTTTGTTAAGAGGCAAGTCAATTTTATTAGGCATATACTATTGTACATAGCCAAAACAAACAAAAAGGGAACATAATGATAGTGTATATCAATAAATATATAAGAAGAAAAGTATGTTATAAAGCGGGTATGAATAAATGCAATATGATGCGAAAACTAAGTAACCATATCATAAAATGTTTGCTATGGAATCACTATACTCGATACATTTTTATATATTTTGTTATTTATAGAATTGCGTGCATTAAATATATGTGTATGTCCCTCGAGAAGATCATTTATGCGAAACGAAATTTTATATAATCTGGAAGGAATTATAATTTTGGGAAATGATTAGTACTTCGACAATAATAATATAATATTACACTGGTAATATTGGTAAAACAAACAAGTATACAAGTCTCTAATGTCTGTAAT